>JARQOC010000011.1:90577257-91164757 GCA_033576535.1 Allobates femoralis | reverse complement strand
CAGTGTGTGCCAGGAACTGGTGTAGCATTGTTGTGAAGAAAGCTACACCTCCTGTGTTTACTTGCCTTTTTTACTGCAACTAGCCAAGCAAATCCTTTTTGGTTAATAGCAGTGTTTGCCAGGCACTGGTGTAGCATTGTTGTGCAGAAAGCTAAACCTCCCATGTTTGCTAGCCTTTTTTTACTGCATCTAGCCAAGAAAATCCTTTATGGCTAGTAGCTGTGTGTGCCAGGCACTGGTGTAGCACTGTTGTGAAGAAAGCTACACCTCCTGTGTTTACTAGCCTTTTTTACTGCATCTAGCCAAGCAAATTTTTTCTGGCTAGTAGCAGTGTTTGCCAGGCACTGGTGTAGCATTGTTGTGAAGAAAGCTACACCACCTGTGTTTACTAGACTTTTTTTACTGCATCTAGACAAGCAAATACTTTATGGCTAGTAGCATTGTGTGCCAGGCACTGGTGTAGCACTGTTGTGAAGAAAGCTACACCTCCTGTGTTGACTAGCCTTTTTTTTTTCACTACATCTAGCCAAGCAAATTCCTTTTGCTTGTTTGCCAGGCACTGGTGTAGCACAGTTGTGAAGAAAGCTACACCTCCTGTGTGTTTGCTAGCCTTTTTTACTACATCTAGCCAAGCAAATTCTTTTTGGCTAGTAGCAGTGTGTGCCAGACACTGGTGTAGCACTGTTGTAAAGAAAGCTACACCTCCTGTGTGTTTGCTAGCCTTTTTTACTGCATCTAGCCAAGGAAATCTTTTTTGGCTAGTAGCAGTGTATGCCAGACACTGGTGTAGCACTGTTGTAAAGAAAGCTATACCTCCTGTGTTTGCTAGCCTTTTTTACTGCATCTAGCCAAGCAAATCCTTTTCGGCTAGTAGCAGTGTTTGGATAGGTAGCTGTGGTCCTGTGTTCTGTTGAAATCTGCCGCCACACAGTACAGAAAAGACTTTTGTATTGCATCTGCCCAAACCTACTACCTACAAAATCTATTTAGGGTAGCACCACTGTTTGGCCACTTAGCTCTGCTAGTTTTACATCCACAGTTTTTTGTGCCAACAACTACAGAGTTGCCAATTTGTTACCTTCAAATATGAGTGGTAAAAGGTCTGCTGATGGTGGAAAGGGGAATAGGCATATTGGAAAGGGTAAAAATCTTTGTGTCCGTGGGGTAGGTGCTAAAGTAACAGAAACATCTGCTGAACAAATATCATCTTCAAGCCAAACTAAAATGTCTACTTCTTTTAGTGGATGATCTGCTATCATCCCTTTCTTATGCAGCAGAGCATCGCTAAAACTTGTAGATGAGGCCCAAAAAGAGCAGGTGCTTCAATGGATATCAAGCGATCCCTTAAGTGGGCTCTTCTCCACCTCAAATTCAACATCACAAACACTCCAGTCCTCAGAGGTTTCACCCCAATCACACTTGCTTCCTCACAGCTCACAGTCTCCAACCGCCCTACTGACTATGGGTTAACACAGATGAGTGAGTCTGCAGAGCTGTTCATTTATACTATAGCCCGGGAATCAGAGGTCTGCTCCAAAGCCTCATTGAGTCAAGATGAGGAAATGATCTGCACCGATGCCCAAAATCTTTTGAGTTGGATCCAGGCCCAGAGGAAGAATGGTCCGAGCGTAGACCCTTATTCCCAAACTGTAATCCCAGTTGATGGAGACAATGAAGCAGATGATGATGAGACTCAAATACGTAATTGGAACGACAATTTGATTTTGTGCTCAGGGCAGGAAGAGGTTTGACCTGAGAACGACGAGTGTGAGAACACACAGGGTGATGATGAGGCAGGAGATCCCACTAACTGTCAACCCACAGGCAGGCAGTTGATGAACTCAGCAGAGGAGGTGGAAGAGGTTGCTAGTGACGAGATTGGGTTGCAGTTTCCTGGACAGAGACGGAGTCCTGGAAGCACGTCAACAACTGCATCCTCAGCCACAACTAGGCCTCTGTGCAGAAGCCATGGTGGCTCTGCAGGTCGCATGGACGCTAAGCCTTGTCTAGCCTGGGCCTTTTTTCAGATCACAAAGGATGACCCAACTCATGTTATCTGCAAAATTTGTAAACAAAATCTGAGTAGAGGCCAAAAAATCAATAGTTTGAGTACTTCATGCATGAACCGTCACATGGACATAAATCATTGTGGGAAGCTCACTGTTCTACAATGCGGCCTAGAGGGTGTGGCAAGCAACCATCTGGCCCATCAATTGCATCTGCGGCTTCTTCATCCTCTGTGACTGTCGGGACAGCTGTCACACAGGCTTTCAGCCGCAGAACTTCCAACTCTTTACCCACAACAGCCAGTGTGATTGACCGGTCATCAGCTGTTTTGGAAGTGGAAACTCCTGCTGGTGTTGGGTGCTGTCAGACATCGAGAGCACCACCTATTTGTGATGCGACATATTATGTCCACCTGCACCTCCCTCACAGACTAGAAGTTTATCTGGGACACCCTACTCAGCCCTGTCTCAGCGCAGCAGCCAGCCCTTAGTCCCTCAGATGTGGACAAGTAAAAGCCCATTTCATCCTACCCATGCCAAACCTAAGAGGTTGAATTTCACCATCTGCAAGCTGTTGGCTACGGAAATGCTGCCTTTCCAGCTGGTGGATACAGAGGATTTTTGAGACCTTATGCCCGTTGCAGTGTTCCAGTACCAGATGCCCAGTCACCACTACTTCTAGAAGAAAGCTGTACCTGCGCTACACCAGCATGTTGCACATAACATCACCACTTCCTTGAGAAACTCTGTGTGTGACAGGGTGCATTTCACCACAGACACCTGGACGAGTAAGCATGGACAGGGGCATTACATATCACTGACTGTGCACTGGGCTACTATGGTGACAGCAGGAGAAGGGGCTGCTGTACAAGTCGTGCCATCCCCACAGGTTGTGCGTCAAACCTCTGTATGTAGAAGTTCCTCCACTGCTTCTGCCTCTTCCACCTCTTGTAGGGCCTCCACCTGCGCCCAAAGCCTGTCTGGTAATATGACCCGCGTTCAAACTGTGCAGAAGGAATCCAGCACTCCTTACTATGCTGGCAGCAGGGCTCAATGCCATCAGGCGGTGTTTACATTAAAATGTCTGGGAAATGTCAGTCACACAGCTGAGGAGTTGTGGTCAGCTCTGGAGACCGAGTTTAATCAATGGTTGTCTCCACTGAACCTGCAGCCAGGGAAGTCCATGTGCGACAATACTCCAAACCTGGGTGTGGTCTTTCACCGGGGCAATGTGACACACGTGCCTTGTATGGCTCACATCTTGAACCTTGTTGTCCAGAAATTTGTAGCCAACTATCCCGGCCTAGATGTGCTTCTGCAGAGGGCAGGGTCGCTGTGTGATCACTTCCGCTATTCACATCCCGCAGCTCAACGTCTTGCATCGATACAGAAGTCGTTTGGTCTGCTGGTTCACCGCCTGAAATGCGATGTGCCGACACGATCAAATTCTACTCTCCACATGTTGCAGTTACTGTGGCAGCAGCGACGAGCCCTGGTGCAATATTTTATGATGTATAGCCTGGGCCAAAGCAATCCAGAGGGGGGGCAAATCATGCTGCTGGAGTGGTCTCAGATCAAGGACCTCTGCATCCTCCGGCAGAGTTTGGAAATGGCTACTAAGATGTATAGCGATGCCATTATCAGCATGACTATTCCGGTCATCTACATGCTGGAGCACACTTGAACCAGTATTTCAAGTCAGGTGGTGGTCCAAGAGGAAGGGGAGGAAGTACAGGAGGAGGTATATGCGGAAGGGATAACAAGAACTCAAAGGTCCAGACTGTCGGCAGAACCAAGGCACCTGGCATGGGATGGTGGGGGAGAGGGAACAACGAGGGCGCATGGTAGCAGCCAAACTCTTGATGAAGGTGCAGGAGCCAAGGACAAAATGGAGGATGAAGTGGAGATAGGCAGGAGTATCAACAAAAGCTTTTACACAATCTTAGTACTGCTTTTCCCCAAAACACCAGTGATGCATTTAGTGAATATCACAGTTCTAACTTTCCAACCCTGGGAACGTCGAGTCGTCATTACTCAAATGTTAACAGTAACAGTCTATATAAAATATAAGGGGAGACAAACAGAGGCGCAATAGGGCCCTATCACTCAGTATAGAATAGGGACTTATAGATGCATTCAGGTTTGCACTAAACTGGTCCAGTTGTGCCTCCCACAACTGGAATAGGAGCGTTGGTTTTAATGTTGCAGGCTGCTGCTGGACTTCCACCTCCACAGGGTCATGGGTGCTTCAAGATTTCTGGGATCAAAGGTGTGTTACAGTCCGCGCTGCCCGATCATCCAAGGGATCACAAGGGAAACAGTGTTCCAAGAAACGTTTTCTTTATTCTTACAAACCGACGCGTTTCGGCGCCCAATCCTGGCACCGTCCTCAGGGTATTACAAACACCATATCTAAACACCTTTATATATCATATACAAGGGGGTGTGTGAAAAAAGGGGAGTGGTAGTGGGTGTTTACCCTGTTGATGACGTCAAAAACGTCATTCCTGGGGGTGTAACATTGCATTTTGGCGCAAAAAACTATAAAAGAGTTTTACATACATAATAAAATTCACTTAATCATTCTAAAAATAAATACAATAATTGATCCATAAAAGGGGCTTGAGATTGACTTTAAAATCCCCTTTTCAGGATGACCCTGAATTCACTAAAGGTTGGGATTCTGTACTCCAGAAATGTATGCAAACTTGATTGTGTATTTTATGCGATAAAAGATCAAAACTAGCAGACGCAGCTACTGAGGAAGTGAACAAAATAAACCTCCAACTAAACAGATTTATAACATCACATGAGTATAAGAGGATATACTCGAGTATAAGTACCAATCTAACTCAGATAGAACATGACACAGTGATTAGAAAATCTAGAAAGCTGAACAGAGATAGAAATGATTATTCCCAAGGCAAAACTGCCCCAGAAGAATATAAGAAAAATACAGTACCTGCAGAACAAAAACAATACAAGGATAGGAAGTTTGTCAATAGCTACAGGCGACCCAGCTACAATGGGTGGTCTGGAACAAAGAATGCAATAGACACTAAATCATCAAAAGAGACATCTATAGAAAATGACCTCCAAAATATACAGGTTGTTCCTCTTGAAAAATCCACAGGCTCAGAAGCCCCCCCAAAAGGGACTGAGACTCTAGCAGAGATGTTAACCAATACTATTATTGTGGAAAGTGAGAGCATGGAAGAGGAAGAATTCACACTAGATGGGGAAGAAGAGTGTAGCATATCAGAGGAAGAAATTTTCAATGAAGAAGAATACATTGAGATACAGGAGAGCATAAATAATAACGCAAATCAGCCAGAAAAAAATCAAATAACAACAGTGGCGTTAATTCATAACATTGACACTGAACAAAATAAATCAAATTCATTAGTTCATAACACTAACACTGAACAAAATGAACTATCTCTGACAGATCACACAAAAAAGCAAGCCAATAAATCTTCTGAACAAAAAACGAAGGACAAGGATGAGGAACATTTAATAAAAATAAAAGAACTAATAGATAAAATTAATAGGGAAAGACCCTTGGAACCGATTCGTCTCTATGAGGAGACTACAAAGGAACTCATTAACCTTACCGAGCCCAATCTACTAGGCTTGGAGGGAGATGGAGAAACCCAAATTAGTAATAAGAAATTTAGCACACATTTGGCAACAAAAGAGAGCAGCAAAACCAGAGTAGATCTGGAGGATCCAAATAAAAGGAAAGCTAAAAATCTTACCCAGAAAGTTATTCTAGATAACTCAAAAAACCAAAATAATGGAGTAGTGCCTTTTTTATCGGTAATAAAAACAACCCAAACAGATATGACAAAAATTTTGAGCCCATTAATAGGAAATAGAAGGAAAGAGGAAACAGAGGACAAGGGAAAAAGAAAAAAAGTAAAATTCAATTTGCTAGATCAAAGGAGAAGTCAAACACAGCTAAGAATAATATTATAAACCTTTCAAAATATTCCCTTACAACAGAAGAGACCAAAGTACTAAATAAAGGCTTACTGTACTGCCCTACCACCAAACCTGACAATTTTGAACTTTTCATTGATGTACATCAATACGTGAGGAGACTCACGTTAAAGAGACATTTTGCTATAAAACCTGAACCAGATACTAGGGGAGAGATCGAGGGGAAAAAAACCCAGGAATCAAAGAAACCTTTAAAAGCCAAGTCAGTTTTTTACCCTGTAGAAAGCAAGGGTCATATTTTGGAGACCTTTCAAGAATTACTCATAAAAGACCTAAAAAAGGAAACCCTTTTAATGAACAATACCAAAAAAAGCAGAAATAACCTAACTAAAAATGAACAGGAAGCTCTAGACAACTTAAAAACTAATAGTGACATAGTCATCAGAGCAGCTGATAAGGGGGGAGGAATAGTGGTGCAAGATAGAACTGACTACCTAAAAGAGGCTAAAAGACTCCTATCTGACCAGAAATATTATAAAGAAACTGAAACTAATCCTTACCCTGGATTGATAAAAACTTACCACACTAAAATAAATAAAGTATATAACAACAAAACTATAACAGAATAAGAGAAAAAATTCCTCACAAATTGGCAGCCAACCACACCATTTCTATACCATCTCCCTAAGGTGCACAAATCTCTGATTGATCCCCCAGGGAGACCAATAATTTCTGGGATTGGCTCCCTCACAAGCAATTGGGCTGAATATATTGACAGAAAATTACAGAAATATGTCACAACATTACAAAGTCACACAAACGACTCTTCAGATATAATAAGAGCAATGCAGAGTATAACCTGGAAAGAATCTCTCATATTTACTACTCTAGATGTCTCTTCGTTATATACAAACATAGATCATACAACAGGGCTCCTATGTGCTGAATTTTTCTTAAAGAATGATGATGATCTCAGAAACGATGAAATTGACTTTATATTAGAGGGGTTAAACTTCATTTTGAACAACAACTATTTCACACATGAAGACAAAATGTTCCATCAAATACATGGGACAGCCAAGGGATCAAAGGTGGCATGTTCGTATGCAAACTTATACATGGGTCTCTTTGAAAAAATACATATACATGAAAGTGCACAAAATAAGGGATTAGTTTTGTATAAACGTTTCATTGATGTCCTGCTGATTATTTGGGATAGTGAAAAAGGAAACCTTGATGAATTCATAAATGGCATCAGGAGAAACAATTGGGGACTAAGTTTTGAGCAAACAGTGAGTGATAAGACTATCAATTTCCTGGACCTTACTATATTTGTGGCTGATAATAGGATAAATACCAAAACTTTTTTCAAAGAGACTGATAGGAATTCATATATAAATTATAGAAGTGCACATTTCAACAAATGGCTACAAAACATACCAGCCAACCAATATAAACGCATTAAGAAGAATTGCACCAGGGAAAAAGATTTTGATGAGCAAGCTGAGATCCTAACTAAAAGATTCTTGGTAAGAAAATACCCTAAAAATCTGGTAGAAACTGACAGAGATCAAAGTAAACTTCTAACACAAGAAGAACTCTTGGTCCAGGAAAGAAAAAAACATGGAGGAAATGGAGAACAAAATTTCAACTTTATCACAAGATTCAACAGCTGCCACAGGACTATAAGAGAGACCCTTGAAAAGCACTGGCATCTACTAAAAGCAGATCCCATATTAGGGAGAATTATCCCCAATAGACCAGGGATAACATATAGGCGAGCCCCAAACATTAAAAGTATCATTGCACCCAGCAGACTCAAGAAGAATACTAAGAGGGAAAAACCTGGGAGTGTGACACAAGCTAGAACTAGTAAATGTGGAAAGAAAAGGTGCCTATGTTGTAAAATCATCCAGAATACAAGGGTTTTTACATCAACAGACTCTGGAACACTATACCCCATAAAACAAGACATGAACTGTGAGACAGACTATGTAATTTACCTTCTGGAGTGTCCCTGTAGACTACAGTACGTGGGAAGGACTATACAACCATTGCATGAAAGGGTTAACAAGCACAGATCCAATGTAAAGAAAGGTTTTAAGTTCCATGGATTATCAGCTCATTTTGCACAAAAACATAATAAGGATCCATCTTTGCTCAAACTAACCCCAATTGAACATATACAGCCTGATATATCAAACAGGTTTGAAATACTAAAAAGAAAAGAAAAAGTTTGGATGTTTCAGCTCAACACACTGAAACCAAGAGGACTTAACATTGCTTCAGAACTGATATAAGAAAACTAGTGAGAAATACCAATCTTATATATTTATTTATGGACTATATAATTGAGCATTACTTTTAGAGTTATTAAGTCCTGTTTTATTTATTTTACCATTGGTTATTAATTATCACATGATTCACTGCACCACTAATATTGTTGTACACTTATATTAATTTAACTACTATTTTTCAAAGAACACTAACAAGGTAGCTTCGTCATTTACTGAGCTCCTTGACTCAGGATCACTCTGTTTCATATTGTCGGGTCAAATAGAAAATCACTAGAACACTGCCATCGGTGGCGGACAATTATACTACACCTAGCACGATTACATTAACTCGCATAGCACTAGCGACACAAGTGGCCGACAATTATACTACATCTAACACGGTTATATTGACTCGTGTAGCACCAGCGACATCAGTGGTAAAAAAATTGTACTGCAGCTCCTATACCCACCCTAACAATACTGCCATCTAGTGTCTATTTTACAAATGGCATGATGTAAAATAAAACCACATAATATACGATATATATACTCACTTTGGATATACACTTATACACAAATTAATTTATACTTGATCTGTTTTTAAAAAGTATAAATAATTGCACACAAATAACCACAAAATTAAATATATTTTTTATGATTTTCATTTTTTATAACATCTTTTATAACAGTTTTTTAAAGGATTTCTCAATTTCAACCCCTTTTTTCACTCTAATTTTTACAAATATTTTAATATAATAATTAAACACATAAGTTGATTCTTGATATCCACCTTGTACCTAACTGATAGATATGCTGATATACCTAAGAAAAGGAAAAGAACCAATAGGTGATATAGCCTGATTGACAAGACATAGGAGCCCCAGTCTGACCACACAGGTTCTAATACTATCCAAGGTGCCAACAACATATTTTATCCATGGTACTGTTTTTATTCGTATTTTAAGATATATCATGGTCTTAGCATTATTTTATGGATCAATTATTGTATTTATTTTTAGAATGATTAAGTGAATTTTATTATGTATGTAAAACTCTTTTATAGTTTTTTGCGCCAAAATGCAATGTTACACCCCCAGGAATGACGTTTTTGACGTCATCAACAGGGTAAACACCCACTACCACTCCCCTTTTTTCACACACCCCCTTGTATATGATATATAAAGGTGTTTAGATATGGTGTTTGTAATACCCTGAGGACGGTGCCAGGATTGGGCGCCGAAACGCGTCGGTTTGTAAGAATAAAGAAAACTTTTCTTGGAACACTGTTTCCCTTGTGATCCCTTGGATGATCGGGCAGCGCGGACTGTAACACACCTTTGATCCCAGAAATCTTGAAACAGTAACAGTCTATCTGGTAACAGCAATTTTATAGAATCGTTTCACAATTCTTTTAGACCAACCTTTGCAACGACAGAAGAGAGAACAAGTCTGACACATAATGAACGCATATTAAGGATGGTACAGGAGTATCTACAGCTGAATATTGATGCCATGACTGTGGAACTGGACCATTGTGCATTTTGGGCTTCAAAACTGGAAAAATGTTCTGAGCTTGCCACTCACGCCTTGGAGAGTTTGTCGTGCCCTGCAGCTAGCATTCTCTCTGAACATGTCTTCAGCGCTGCTGGTAGTTTGCTGACTAATAAGCGCACGTAGCTGTCCAATGACAGTGTAGACAGACTAAGGTTTATCAAGATGAACAAGTCATGGATCCGCAAGGACTTTTCCACCCCTTTGTCAGCCTGGGGAGGCTAAACACTTGTGTACTTTTCAATGAGCTGCATTAAACTCCCCATTTCAATATTTCAACTCTGGGGCAATTGATGCCACTTAAGTGGTTGCTGTGCCTAATTTTTTTGAAAAATGAAGACTATTGTTGGGGTCTCCTTGCTGTTTGTTGCTTGACTTAAGTAGGGCCCTCTGAGCTCAATGCCTATCCCTGACACTCCTACCCCAGTTTCTGAATATTCAACCTTTTTGTCCATCGACCCAGTGATTAATACATTTGCTGTATTCACATCCACAATTTTTGGGTGCTTAAAAGCAGTAATTACTACATCTCCCTTAATGTTTGCGTTAACTGGTTTTGAGCATCAAACCAGTTATTGGCAAATGTGATGTATACACAGTTTTTGGGCCCTTAAAAGCATTGTTTGGTCAATCTTCCCTGTCCACTAGGCCTATACAGGTCACTGACCTACCTGACTAGTTCTTCCTGTAATACTTCACAAAACTTATACTTATCCCACCTGTGTGTGGCAGGGCATAACATTGATGGGAGTGCTTGCATGAGCTTTCAGTTTATCCGGCCCAGTAGGCGTAAACAGGTCACTGACCTGCCTCTCTATTATTTCCTGTAATACTCCATGAAACTGATAGTTGTTCCACCTGTGTGTGGCGGGGCATAACATTGATTGGGATTACTTGCATAAGCTTTGAATTTATCCGGCCCAGTAGGCCCAAATGTGGCGCCCTGTGCCAGGTAAGCCACAGAACCAACTAGTTCACTAAGGGATTTCCACATCTGGTACTCACATACACCCAACACCTTCCACTCCAGGCCTGTAGGGGGAGCTCCACTGGTTGCTGTTAAGCCAGATCCCCTATAAATACAGGTGCTCGGGGTGGAGTTAGCCAGAGTGTGCAGTCGCTAGGAGAACTGTGAAGATCAGCTCAGAGCCTAGTGAGCCAAACTGGTTACCGGAATCATGCTTGGCCCGAAACCAATGCACTGCCAGAGCCAGTGTGAGGTCCAGAGAGTGAGGACGATATGCAGAGCTAAGGAACAGTACAGTGGGGGCAGAGGAGCCATCCTGGCTCACCCCAGCAAAACACTGGTCACTGGAGTCTGAGTCTGCAAGGGAAAGAGGTTAGTCCAGCAGAGAATCCCAGTAAACCATGGAGGCTTAGCTTCCCGGACACCCGCAGCACCCACATTTGAGAGCCAAAAGCTGCAGGAGAGATAGCGGTAGCCGAACGAGAGCTCTCAGTGCAGCAACACAGGTGTGAAAGAGCAGGAAAGGTCAGGCCTGGTTTCATACATGCCAGACTCAAGACAAGACAGCAGGACAAGGAGGCCTATAACTCATTCGGTGTGGAAGTCCCAAGGTGTTTCCTTCAGACCTGGATGTCTACCTGCAAAACCATTAGTAAAGGTAACGGAGAGTCTTTCTTGTGTGAGTGTTCATTCCTTCAGCCTGTCCCTCACAGAAAAGACTGCACTGCCCCATTCCTACTGTGCTACCCTATTCCATTAATTATACCCTTATAGCCCTCCCTGTAGAGTGCCACAACACCTTGCTGCCGCCCATCACCCCGGAGGTCCCGGCAGCGCCAGTACCATCACCGGACCTACAGGCGGCGTCACGACTGTCATTAACTGTAAATTCCCCCTTTTTATTGTCACCCAAGGGCGCAGGCTCAGGAACTGACCACCCGTGACATCCCTGCACCCGTCCGCCCGAGACCTGAGTACCCAGACCCTTGTGGGCCAGACATAAATAGGTAACTTACCTACCTCTCTATTTATTTCCTGTAATACTCCATGAAAGTTATACTTGTCCTACCTGTGTGTGGCGGGGCATAACATTGATGGGAACGCTTGCATAAGCTTTGAGTTTATCTGGCCCATTAGGCCTAAACAGGTCACTGACCTACCTCTGTATTATTTCCTGTAATACTACACAACAATTGATAGCTGTCCCATCTGTGTGTGGTGGGGCATAACATTGATGGGAGCGCTTACATGGGCTTTGAGTTTATTAAGCCCAGTAGGCCTAAACAGGTCACTGACCTTCCTCTCTATTATTTCCTGTAATACTTCAAGACAATAATAGTGGTCCCAAGTGTATGTGGTCCTGTAATACTACACAACACTGATAGCTGTCCCATCTGTGTGTGGTGGGGCATAACATTGATGGGAGCACTTGCATGAGCTTTGAGTTCATCCGGCCCAGTAGGCCTAAACAGATCACTGACCTACCTGACTAGTTTTTTCGATAATACTCCACGAGACTGATAGTGGTCCACCTGTATGTGGTGGGGCATAACATTGATGGGAGCACTTGCATGATCTTTGAGTTTATCCGGCCCAGTAGGCCTAAACAAGTCACTGGCCTACCTGACTTGTTTTTTCGATAATACTCCACAACACTGATAGTGGTCCCACCTGTGTGTGGCAGGAGATAACATTGATGGGAGCACTTGCATGATCTTTGAGTTTATCCGGCCCAGTAGGCCTACACAGATCCCTGAACTACCTCTCTATTATTTCCTGTAATACTCCATGAAAAGTATACCTACTAGTCTTAAGTGTGTGCGGAAGGGCATAACATTGATGGGAGCGCTTCCATTAGCTTTGAGTTTATCTGGCCCAGTAGGCCTAAACAAGTCACTGACCTACCTAACTAATTTTTTCGATAATACTTTACAAAACTGATAGTGGTCCACCTGTATGTGCCGGGGCATAATGTTGATGGGAGCACTTGCATGGGCTTTGAGTTTATCTCACCCAGTAGGCCTAAACAGGTCACTGGCCTACCTGACTTGTTTTTTTCGATAATACTTTGCAAAACTGATAGTGGTCCACCTGTGTGTGGTGGGGCATAACCTTGATGGGAGCGCTTACATGGGCTTTGAGTTTATCAAGCCTAGTAGGCCTAAACAGGTCACTGACCTACCTCTCTAATATTTCCTGCAATGCTCCACAACACTTATAGTTGTGCCACCTGTGTGTGGTGAGGCATAACAATGATGGGAGCACTTGCATGAGCTTTGAGCTTATCTGGCCCAGTAGGCCTGAACAGGTCAATTAGCTACCTCTCTAATATTTCCTGTAATACTCCACAAACGTTATACTTGTCCCACCTGTGTGTGGCGGGGCATAACATTGATGGGAGCACTTACATGGGCTTTGAGTTTATAAGGCCCAAAAGGACTAAACAGGTCACTGACCTACCTCTCTATTATTTCCTGTAATACTCCATGACACTTATGGTGGTCCCACCTGTGTGTGGCGAGGCACAACATTGATGGGAGGGCTTGCATGAGCTTTGAATTTATATGGCCTACTAGGCCTAAACAGATCACTGACCTACCTGAATAGTTTTTTCGGGTATACTCCACGAAACTGATAGTGGTTTCACCTATGTGTGGTGGGATATAACATTAATGGAAACGCTTGCATGAGCTTTGAGTTTTTCTGGCCCAGTGGGCCTAAACAGGTCACTGACCTACCTCTCTATTATTTCCTGTAATACTCTACAACACTGATAGTCGTCCCACCTGAGTATGGTGGGGAATAATATTGATGGGAGCGCTTGCATGGGCTTTGAGTTTATCTGACCCAGTAGGCCTAAACTGGTCAATTACCTACCTCTCTAATATTTCCTGTAATACTCCACAAACGTTATACTTGTCCCACCTGTGTGTGGCGGGGCATAACATTGATGGGAGCACTTACATGGGCTTTGAGTTTATAAGGCCCAAAAGGACTAAACAGGTCACTGACCTACCTCTCTATTATTTCCTGTAATACTCCATGACACTTATGGTGGTCCCACCTGTGTGTGGCGAGGCACAACATTGATGGGAGGGCTTGCATGAGCTTTGAATTTATATGGCCTACTAGGCCTAAACAGATCACTGACCTACCTGAATAGTTTTTTCGGGTATACTCCACGAAACTGATAGTGGTTTCACCTATGTGTGGTGGGATATAACATTAATGGAAACGCTTGCATGAGCTTTGAGTTTTTCTGGCCCAGTAGGCCTAAACAGGTCACTGACCTACCTCTCTATTATTTCCTGTAATACTCTACAACACTGATAGTCGTCCCACCCGAGTATGGTGGGGAATAACATTGATGGGAGCGCTTGCATGGGCTTTGAGTTTATCTGACCCAGTAGGCCTAAACAGGCAGTGCCGGGACAAGGCATTTTGGTGCCCTAGGCAGGTAAGGCAAACGGCGCCCCCCCACCCGAAATATGTCTAGGAATAAAAATGTCAACATACTTTGAAAGTAAATTTTATTTAACGGGGACCTATAAAAGGTTCGTCCAACCACACTACAGAGACATACTGATAGGATTATATCCTAAAAAATTGGACTGCGAGTCCTACTGGATAACCATAATAATAAACCTAAACTTGCCCACACAGAGCACCACCCCTAATAACAGGTAATGCAATATAGTGAGCCAAACAGAATCCAGTATATATTTTAATATGCAAATTTATTAAAGAAGCACAGTTAATATGTATAAAAAAGAAGTAAAGATCAAATTACATACACAGTATACACCAACAGTGACATTCACAACCCAGCCATGGAAACCCACACCTGAGGAGCAGATGTAGGTCAAAAGAGCAGGGGCCAATCAAAGGTGCTACAAAAACCTAATTAGTGACAGATGGACTGTCAATACACAGTACTTTCATACTAAAGGGAGAGATAAATAAAGGAGCATTACATGGATCAATTAGATCAACAAGTATACTCAGGAGTACCTCAACTCCCAGCAATGACTACCAAGTATATCATTACCAGAATCTGGTCAAAGAGAGGTCCCTGCAATTGTATCAATCCCTCACCCAAAGAGTAATGTAGGTTACCCCTCAACCCCCTAATGCACCCACAGTCAGTACACAAACATCTCTGAGTCACAGGGTAGCAAGCATGTGGTCAAAAACACGATGTCATGTACCCGATATCATATATATACATACCCTGTGCCATGTCTGACCGGGAGCCGGGGGGGAGAACGCACCAGAACGGTCCCTGTATGTCCTCTACGCGTTTCGCCGCAAATATCGCGGCTTCGTCAGGAGGCGTGGCTAGAACGGGACAACTACCCCCTTAAATATCCACCTGCAAATGACAAAACCCCCACACCTGTGTGCTCGCTGCATATGCAGCGTTCCTCCGCCATGATGTGGGCGTCAGCAAGCAAGCGCGGCGCCCGCGCACCGGAAGTGACGGCCAGGAGGACAAACGTCATCCCAGCCGTCACCCCGGCAACCAGGCGCCGCCCCCGCACGCCGCGCACACAGCGCATGTCAGAGGGACGCGGCCAGCGTCACTAGGCAACAAATAACTAGAGAAAGAGATCGTTGTTAGAGGGCTCTAAGTCACTGCTTGTACTACTAAGTAACAAGCCTGAAGTGCCACAGGGGTCTCCCAAGAACGGTAGGTCCACCATTAGGATGATGCTGGGCTTGTTTTTCATAATAGATCATCCCTAGCCCATACCACATTACATTAAGTCAAGGGGAAGAGACTTCACTTCTGGTATATCCAGATAATGACCTCCAGCCCGTACCTAGAATTAGTACATATCTCTATAACTCATAATGGCTTACACAAAAACAATTGGGAGAACCTCCATAGCTCAGTACACATCATATGTAGAGAAAAAATAGTCCACATAGATCATATGGTTCAATGCAGTTGCCAGCATTCTTGCTTCTCAAGTTATACACATGCTTCTTTATCCTTCATAGATCTCATCATAGTCCAAGACATCGCCAATTCAGGTGCCACAGGGTCCAACAGTATAGAAATAGCTTATGGATAATTATCTGGGGACAGTAAAAGTAAAATTAAAATCAAGAATAAAAAGTGAACACAAACCCGAAACCACTAAAAACATAACCTAACCATATGACCTACAAAAACTAACTAAAACTGATCATCTCATTGAGACCAAGTGGGGCCACAGTGTCGAGAGTGGAAATCCACCTGGTCTCTTTACGCAACAAGGCCCTCATCACATCACCACCTCGGGCTCCCAGATATAGCCTATCTATTCCCCTGAATATTAATCCCTTTGGATTACAGTTGTGATATTGAAGAAAGTGTTTAGGAATAGCCTTCAATTTCTCAATTTGCATTTGTTCTATTGCCTTGGAGGCTCCCCTGATATCCCTCAGGTGCTCCTGGATTCTAACCTTCAATGCTCTAGTGGTCATCCCAATGTAAATAAGTCCACACGGGCACGTGGCATAATATACCACTGCCTCCGTGTTACAAGTAATGTGGTGTACAATCTTGTAGTTCTTTACACCACTCGAGTCACTGAAGTCAGACACCCTAGGTACGAACCCGCAAACTGAGCAATTCCCACAGGGAAACGAACCCCACGGAGGGCCCTTACTATTAAAGATGTACTGACTCCGGGGCACCACATAATGGCTCCTAGTCAGTAGATCCCTCAAATTACGAGAGCGACGCCAAGTGATAGAGGGATATTCAGAGATAGAATTGAACAGATCTTTGTCCGATAAGAGGACTCCCCAATGTTTCTTAAATGAGTCCCTTATGGCTCTCCATTTATTATTGAAGGTTGTGATGAATCTTACTGTCCCTTCTTTATTCTCCTTGCGCTGACAACTCTCTCTTAGTAAGTTGGTCCTCTCCTGCTTAGCAGCTCTCCGATAACCACTCTGGATGGTATCACGTGGGTATCCTCTCTGACTAAAGTTCTTCTTCAAAATCAACGACTGTTTTTCAAATGTCTCATTGTCAGAGCAGATTCTACGTGCCCTAAGAAATTGCCCATAGGGAATTGACTTTTTCAACGGTCCAGGATGGGCCGATGAAAAATGAAGAAGGGAGTTGGTCGCTGTCTCTTTCCGAAAAATGTCTGTATTGAGAACACCTTCGGGAGATCTAATAATTGCCAAATCGAGAAAGTCAATATGAGATCTACTATACTTCCAGGTTAATTTAATGTTGAGTTCATTTTGGTTCAGAGACTCCAAAAAGGTCTCCAGCTGTGATGTGGAGCCCTGCCAGATAAAAAGAATGTCATCAATAAACCTTATCCAGCTAATAATGTGCTCATAACCAGGGGTTTCAAGGACCGTATCCCTCTCCCACAGCCCCAGGAACAGATTAGCATATGAGGGGGCACAAGCCGCCCCCATAGCTGTTCCCTGGAGCTGTAGGTAGGTACGGTCCTTGAAGAGAAAGAAATTGTGACTCAGAAGAAATCGCAAGAGCTCCACTACGAATCTCCTCAGAGTCCCCTCTATATTCGACATGCTGAGAAAATATTCTACAGCATGAATCCCCTGGTCATGGCGAATGGAAGTATACAGGGACTCCACGTCACAGCTGACCAACCACATGTCCTCCTCAAGGATGATTCCCTCTAGTCTCCTAAGCACATCGGTAGAATCTTGTGCGTAGGAAGGCAAGGTTTTTACACAGGGTTTAAGGAAATGATCAACGAATTGGCAGATTGGTTCACAAAGACCCCCGATCCCCGACACGATAGGGCGTCCCGGTGGGACCCGGGGGTCCTTGTGAACTTTAGGTAACAAGTAGAAGGTTGCCACAACTGGATGTTCCGGGAGAAGGGAATCTCTCATCACAGGTGTTATAGCATGAGATTCTGCCCCATCATCCAGCAGCGAACACAGTTCCTCTTTGAATTTTACAAGAGGACTGGAAGGTAGGCGTCTATAACATATCGAATTTAATTGTCTAAGAGCCTCCTTTTCGTACATCGACACCGGCCACACTACGACATTCCCGCCCTTGTCTGCTGGCTTTATGATGACATCCCTCAAATTCTTGAGAGATGTCAGAGCTTGTCTCTGATGTAATGTCAGATTCTGTACATCAGTCGGAGTACTGACTTTCATTAGATCGTTTTTCACCAACTGTAAAAATATTCCAATTTGTGGGCAGCTAGACAAGGGCGGGAAATGTCTCCTGCGACGGTGTAGATGTACAGGTATACTACATTTAGTATGATCTATGTGTTCATCAGCTAGAGCATCCAAATCGTTCAGCACCTCTGCTTCATCTACCACATCAGTAACGGCCGAATCAGATTTAAATATCTTTTTGTACATCAATTTGCGTCCGAAGAGTTCAAGGTCTTTCACTAATGTGAAATGATCATAATCCTCTGTCGGTGCAAATGAAAGTCCTCTAGACAGGACAGAAATCTGTGATTCAGTCAAAGTATGTTCGGATAAGTTGATTACCTTTAGTTTCTCTTTCTCTGATATCTCCTTCGAGTATTGTATCTTTGCGGGGGGTCCTTTCCTTGGGCCCTTAGTTCTGTTCTGACGGAGTCCGTACCCGACACCTGCATGGGTGCCCCCCGATTGCCTAAAAAATCGACACATTCCCCTTCGGAGGCTGAGGAGAAGCTAGTAACTGAGACAGATCGTGCCACTACCTTATTACCAGGTTGCCACCGATATACACGTTGATGCTGATAGTCGGACAGGTCCCTTTTAAATTTTTTGGCCTTACCGGATTGGATATTATTATCCCACCTATTCAACGTGTCATCAAGTTCAGTATCAAATTCCTTCAGATGGTCCTCTGTAAGTTTAACCTGGAGCTGATTCCTCACACCCTCTATTTCCACGTCTAGGGCCTGTAAGAGGGCAAGGGGACGCATAGTGGATGGCAGGTATGTGTCACATGCCTACCTGAGGTCTGTGATGTAAGCCGGCATTAGCATCTCTTAGTGGAGAGCAACACTGAGGGAGTTGTTAGTAACCAAGGGGCCGGCTTATGAGTCCTGAGAGTGATGGGCGGGTCCAGGACTCACATACCCTCCCAGGGGCGTGGTGTCCGGCTATGTAAGGGAGGTTGGACTTAGGCACAGGGGGAAGGTGATTAGGATTCTGTGTTTGCTGTGTGTGTTTTTCCCTGTGGAATGGTTTATGAGCAAATAAACCCTTCTGGTCTCACCTATGCAAAGCTGCCTCCTCGTGCTTCCTGACGTCGCCAGCGAGCCGCTCCGTTACAATTGGTGGAGTTGAATGCGGGCACAGCTCCCAGCAGAAGACGTGAGACCGGTGGGCTTTGGTGTTTATGTCCTGGGTGAAGTCTGTCCTGACTCAGTCACAGCCTCCGGAGATCATGGAGGAGCTGATGAGACACTTGGTACAAGCTCAGCAGGCCCAGCAGGCTCAACATCTCCAGCTCTTACAACAGCAACAGGCGGCCCAGCAAGAGACCACCAAGCTGCTGACACAGCAGATCCAACTCCAACGTCAGCAACAGCAAGACCAGCATCAGCAGCAGCAGCAGCAGATCGATATCCTGGCTGAGGCGGTCCGGAGCACGTCAGCAGAGACAAGGTCAGTGGGCGATTTTTCTATTAGAAAAGCTGTGAGAGGAGCCCTGCAGAAAATGACTCCAGGAGATGACATAGAGGCTTTTCTGACTGTTTTTGAGCGTGTTGCAGAGAGAGAGGGGCTCCCACCAGCACAGTGGGCAGAGGTGCTGGCGCCATATCTATCCGGGGAGCCTCAGAAGGCTTATTATGATTTGGCCCTGCAAGATGCTAAGGAATATAGCAAGTTAAAAACGGAGATACTAGCCCGCCTGGGGGGTGACAATGACTGTGAGGGCGCAGCGGGTTCACCAATGGGCGTATCATCGAGACAGACCGCCTCGCTCCCAAATGTTCGACCTGTTGCACTTGGTCCAGAAATGGCTGCAGCCGGAGAGCTCTACGCCAGCACAGATGGTGGAGCGTGTCGTGATGGATCGGTTTGTACACTCCCTGCCACGATCCGTTCAGACCTGGGTTGCCCAGGGTGATCCCCAGAACGCGGATGACCTTATCGGGCTGGTGGAGAGATACCAGGGGATGGAAGGGCCTGGGGCCAGATTGCCCGCTCCTTACTGGGGGACCCAGCCGCGGGCCGAGGCCCAAAAGGGGGTGGGGCGTCCAAGGTCCCTAAGGGCGGGGGAGGCGGTGCCCAAGGTCCCTACGGGCGAGATCATATGTTGGAGATGCCATGGTCCAGGCCACATTGCGGCACGGTGTCCCTTGACCCCTGAACAGATGGATTGCAGCATGGGTCGCCGCTGTTCTTATTTTGCATACTCAGTCTGCAGTATGACCAGTATATCCAGCGAAGGGCCCCCAGCGTGTCCGGTGAAAGTGAACGGGAGGAGCGTGGTCGGGCTGTTGGACTCCGGGAGCCTCGTTACTCTGGTGAGGGACTTCCCGTCACTTATCCTGGTCCCTGGGAAAAGGGTCGGAGTGCGGTGTATCCACGGTGACGCCAAGGACTATCCAGTAGCTCGAGTGGACATTGAGACGGCACATGGGGTGAGGACTCATGAAGTCGGAGTCGTCCAGGACTTGCTACACCCCATCATTATCGGCCGGGACTTTTGTTTATTTTGGCAGCTGTGGGGGCAGGGTCCGGGAGTGGGGCCCGTGGAAACGACCTCTCCCCACTCTGACATGACTGAGTTCCCGCTTGGTGTCCTCGTAGGGGATGAGGAGGAAGCACCGCCCGAGACCACGGTACTGAACTTGGGGGCGACCAGGGAGAACTTTGGGACAGCCCAACATAAAGACCTGACTCTAAGGGAAGCATTCAATAGTGTCACGGTCATCAACGGGGTCCCACAGGAGCCAGGGAGCGACACTAGGTTCCCCCATTTTATGCTAAGTGAGGAATTGTTATACCGGGTGACGAAGGTGAAGGACGACCGGGTGGAACAGTTGTTAGTACCGGGGCCGTATCGGCAGCAAGTACTCAACATGGCCCATTCCCATATCTTAGGGGGTCATCTAGGGGTAGAGAAAACACAGGACCGGATACTGCAACGGTTCTATTGGCCTGGGTGTCACCGGGAGATAGCGAGATACTGCCAATCTTGCCCTACCTGTCAAATAACTACCCCTACCAGGCACTTTCGTAGTCCCCTGGTACCATTACCCATCATCGAAATCCCCTTTGAGAGAATAGCTATGGACTTGGTGGGGCCCCTGGTGAAATCGGCTCGGGGTCATCAGTATATCTTAGTTATCCTGGACTATGCCACCCGGTACCCCGAAGCGATTCCCTTACGCAACTCCTCGGCGAAGAGCATAGCTAAGGAGCTGGTTCAGGTGTTTTCTCGCACTGGGTTACCAAAAGAAATCCTGACAGATCAGGGTACCCCCTTCATGAGTAAGGTGATGAGCGAGTTGTGCAGGGTCCTTCAGATCACCCAGCTGAGGACTTCTGTATACCATCCTCAAACAGACGGCCTTGTCGAGAGGTTCAACAAAACCCTCAAAGGCATGTTAAGGAAAGTGGTAGAGAAGGATGGGAAGGACTGGGACTGTCTCCTACCGTATCTGCTGTTTTCCATTCGGGAGGTTCCACAGGCTTCCACGGGTTTCTCACCATTCGAGCTCCTGTATGGACGACATCCACGCGGTCTCTTAGATGTAGCCAAGGAAACCTGGGAAGCCGAAGTCACACCTCATCGGAGTGTCATTGAGCACTTCGCCATGATGCAGGAGAGAATGGAGAAAGTGATGCCGATCCTAAGGGAACATCTCCTGCGGGCCCAGGAGGCTCAGGCCCGAGTCTACAACCGCTCCGCCAGAATCCGGCAGTTTCATCCCGGGGACCGGGTCCTGGTCCTAATACCCACAGTGGAAAGCAAGTTCCTCGCCAAATGGCAAGGGCCATATGAGGTCGTTGAGAAGCTCGGCGAAGTGAACTACAAGGTCCACCAACCGGGACGAAGGAAGTCGTACCAAATCTATCATATCAACCTCCTCAAGGCATGGCGAGATCGGGAGGCCCAAGATGTGCCCTGCTCGGTGGGCAGGCCGGTGAACGACATTGAAGCCGTGACCATAGCGGACACCCTCTCCGAAAGCCAGAAACAGCAGTGTAGAGAGCTGTTACAGCAGAACAGGAATTTGTTCACAGAGCTGCCAGGGTGCACCACCGTGGTAGAACATGACATTCTGACGGAACCACAGGTGCGGGTGAACCTGAAGCCATATAGGATACCCGAGGCCCGACGGGAGGTGATCTCCAAGGAGGTGGCCCGGATGCTGAAATTGGGTGTGATAGAGGAATCCAAGAGTGGTTGGTCAAGCCCCATAGTATTGGTACCGAAACCCGACGGCGAATGGAGATTCTGTAACGATTATCGAAAACTGAACGAGGTCTCCAACTTTGACGCCTATCCCATGCCGCGAGTCGACGAGCTGATCGAGCGCCTGGGACCCGCCAGGTACATCACTACCCTAGACCTCACCAAAGGGTATTGGCAGATCCCTATGGCATCGGGAGCCAAAGAGAAGACCGCGTTCTCTACGCCGGATGGGTGCTTTCACTATGTCCGAATGCCGTTTGGATTGCAGGGGGCCCCAGCCACTTTTCAAAGGGCCATGGATCGGATTCTCATGCCGCATAAAGACTACGCCGCTGCCTATCTGGACGATATTGTGGTTTTCAGCCTCGACTGGCAGAGCCATCTGGTGAAGCTCCAAGCGGTGCTGGATGCTCTGAGGACGGCGGGGTTTACGGTAAACCCAAAGAAATGTGCCCTGGGGAAGTCCGAGGCCAAATACCTGGGATATGTTGTCGGCAGAGGCATGATCAAGCCCCAAATCACAAAGGTCGCAGCGATCCAGCAGTGGCCGCGACCCTCGTCTAAAAGACAAGTCCGAGGCTTCCTGGGTATAGTCGGATACTACAGGCGGTTCATCCCTGAGTTTGCTGTAATGGCTGCACCCTTGACTAACCTCTTGAAAGGGACTAAGTCGTCTATGGCTCAGTGGACGACGGAGGCGGAAGCTGCCTTTTCGGGATTGAAAGAGGCTCTCTGTAGGCGACCGGTCTTGCTCGCTCCCGACTTCAAGAGGGAATTTGTTCTCCAAACGGATGCCTCAGATAACGGTTTGGGGGCAGTCCTGTCCCAGGAGATTCAGGGGGAGGAACACCCGGTCCTCTACCTGAGCAGGAAACTGTCCCCTAGTGAGATGCGTTATTCCGTGATTGAAAAGGAGTGCCTGGCCATAAAGTGGGCGGTGGACACACTACGTTACTATTTGTTGGGGCGACAGTTCCGGTTGGTGTCTGACCATGCCCCTCTCCGGTGGTTGAGGGACTCGAAGGGGAAAAACGCGAGGGTCACTCGTTGGTTTTTGGCCCTGCAGGACTTTCGTTTCCGAGTGGAGCACCGGGCGGGAAAGCTCCATGGCAACGCTGATGCTCTCTCCCGTATCCCCTGTTTGGTTGTCCGCGGTGCCGAGCCCGACGGCTTTCGGCAGAGGGGGGAGGTGTGTAAGAGGGCAAGGGGACGCATAGTGGATGGCAGGTATGTGTCACATGCCTACCTGAGGTCTGTGATGTAAGCCGGCATTAGCATCTCTTAGTGGAGAGCAACACTGAGGGAGTTGTTAGTAACCAAGGGGCCGGCTTATGAGTCCTGAGAGTGATGGGCGGGTCCAGGACTCACATACCCTCCCAGGGGCGTGGTGTCCGGCTATGTAAGGGAGGTTGGACTTAGGCACAGGGGGAAGGTGATTAGGATTCTGTGTTTGCTGTGTGTGTTTTTCCCTGTGGAATGGTTTATGAGCAAATAAACCCTTCTGGTCTCACCTATGCAAAGCTGCCTCCTCGTGCTTCCTGACGTCGCCAGCGAGCCGCTCCGTTACAGGCCTCAAGGGCTTTCTTATCCTGACCCACAAGAAGTTCTAACAATGTTGTGGAGCATTTAGTGAGTGCCTCCTCCCAGCGACTCACAAACGTGGTATCCTGGGAATTAATTGTCGGGAATAGTTGCACCCTAAGACCCCTAGGGGTGATGGATTTCTGCAGATAATTTTCCAATGCGGCCTTGTTCCACCATAGGCGAACACGTTTTTTTAGTAGATTCTGAATTTTCTGTTTCAAGTCGGCAGTATCCTGCTCCTCAGGGCCAGTTGTCTGCCTGTCACCAAATACTGAGCCCAATTGAGTGACCCAGGTTCTTTCACGCTTTTTATAATCCATGTACCCTATCAGGGAAACAATGGAACAGAATGCACAAGATTATATCCTAAAAAATTGGACTGCGAGTCCTACTGGATAACCATAATAATAAACCTAAACTTGCCCACACAGAGCACCACCCCTAATAACAGGTAATATATTTTAATATGCAAATTTATTAAAGAAGCACAGTTAATATGTATAAAAAAGAAGTAAAGATCAAATTACATACACAGTATACACCAACAGTGACATTCAAAACCCAGCCATGGAAACCCACACCTGAGGAGCAGATGTAGGTCAAAAGAGCAGGGGCCAATCAAAGGTGCTACAAAAACCTAATAAAATGACAGATGGACTGTCAATACACAGTACTTTCATACTAAAGGGAGAGATAAATAAAGGAGCATTACATGGATCAATTAGATCAACAAGTATACTCAGGAGTACCTCAACTCCCAGCAATGACTACCAAGTATATCATTACCAGAATCTGGTCAAAGAGAGGTCCCTGCAATTGTATCAATCCCTCACCCAAAGAGTAATGTAGGTTACCCCTCAACCCCCTAATGCACCCACAGTCAGTACACAAACATCTCTGAGTCACAGGGTAGCAAGCATGTGGTCAAAAACACGATGTCATGTACCCGATATCATATATATACATACCCTGTGCCATGTCTGACCGGGAGCCGGGGGGGAGAACGCACCAGAACGGTCCCTGTATGTCCTCTACGCGTTTCGCCGCAAATATCGCGGCTTCGTCAGGAGGCGTGGCTAGAACGGGACAACTACCCCCTTAAATATCCACCTGCAAATGACAAAACCTCTTGAGTATACTTGTTGATCTAATTGATCCATGTAATGCTCCTTTATTTATCTCTCCCTTTAGTATGAAAGTACTGTGTATTGACAGTCCATCTGTCATATATTAGGTTTTTGTAGCACCTTTGATTGGCCCCTGCTCTTTTGACCTACATCTGCTCCTCAGGTGTGGGTTTCCATGGCTGGGTTTTGAATGTCACTGTTGGTGTATACTGTGTATGTAATTTGATCTTTACTTCTTTTTTATACATATTAACTGTGCTTCTTTAATAAATTTGCATATTAAAATATATACTGGATTCTGTTTGGCTCACTATATTGCATTACCTGTTATTAGGGGTGGTGCTCTGTGTGGGCAAGTTTAGGTTTATTATACTGATAGGATGTTTACATAGTGAGCCCCAATGGGGACAGTGTTCATGATGTATGTAAAGTGCTGTGGAGTTCATAGTGTAATATAAAAGCAAAAAGTATTATTCTTAATATTATGTCACAATACCAGGATCTGAGGATCTTCTATTTCGAGGTCAGGGGCTCTCTGATGCCATGTTGCTGCTTGTCTCGCTGTCGTCCTCTTTTGACACTGCAGTGCGGTGGAGAAGAGAGCATTAACTGGTTAATAACAAGAAATATGGAGTGTGTACTGAGCCATAAACCCTCCCCTTACCATGAAGTATGGAGTGTGTACTGACTGAGCAATAAAACCTCCCCATACCATGTCCAGCAGACATTGTAGGATTACTATATGGATTTTATTATTAGGGTATGGACACACTGGCGTGAAACTCGGATGAGTGCAATGTGTGATTTTATTGCATTGCACTCGGACTAATGTTATTCAATGTCTGAGAGCCCATTAGCGAGTGTCGGACGCTTTTTTCTCAGCCAGATTCAGGATGAGAAAAAAGTCGCAACATTCTGCGACAGCATGTGATTCCCGCGCGAGACACACCAATGCAAATCTATGGGTCTGACAAAATCACATACCGCACACTGACAGCACACGGACCATCCGAGAGGCATCAGTTTTTTTCACGGATACATTATCATTCTGTAACTGAAAACACTGTAAAATGTTCCTGTAAATGATTCTACAGTAAATAGCTGCTGAGGAAAGAACAGATTGCACACGGATGTGATCTGAGAGAAATGTCGGACACTCGCACAGCAGTTGGATGCCAAATGGACCAAGTACCCGATGATACTCATTTAACTCTCCTGGATGAGAAACAGACCGATTTTAAGGCGGCGGGAGACAGTGTACCACCGGGTCCTCAGCTCCGTGCTGTGCACAGTATACCACTATGTCTCAGCTCTGTGCTGCGCACAAAGTGTCCAGTACACTGTATGTGCACAGCACGGAGCAGAGGACATGGTGGTACACTGTGCACAGCACGGAGCTGGTGACTTGGTGGTACACTGTGCACAGCACGGAGCTGGAGACATGGTGGTACACTCTCTGTGCACAGCACAGAGCTGGGTACATGGTGGTACACTGTGCACAGCACAGAGCTAGGGAGATGGTGGTACAATGTCTGTGCACAGCACAGAGCTGAGGACATCCCAGAAGAGACAGACAGGCCACAGACAGGCGGCGGGACAACACTGAGCCCACCTGGAAGAACTACAACTCCCAGCACCCAACACACTGCCCAGAAATCATATAGGACAGGCAGAAGAACTACAACTCCCAGCACCCAACACACTGCCCAGAAATCATATAGGACAGGCAGAAGAACTACAACTCCCAGCATGTCACGCCCTGACAACACAGAAAGGTGGCGGCAGCTGCATGGAGGCAGACACATGGTACAGCTGCCAATATCACCACACACAGCACCATTCACAGCCCCAGTCCTCCTGCACCCCCGTCCTCCTCTCCTCTGTCCTCCTGCACCTCTGTCCTCCTCTCCTCTGCCCCTCCTGCTGCTCCTCTATCCTCCTGCACCCCCATCCTCCTCTCCTCTGTCCTCCCACACCCCCGTCCTGCTCTCCTCTGTCCTCCTGCTGCACCCCGTCCTCCTCTCCTCTGTCCCTCCTGCTGCTCCTCTGTCCTCTTGCACCCCCGTCTTCCTCTCCTTTGTCCCTCCTGCTGCTCCTCTGTCCTCCTGCACCCCAGTCCTCCTCTACTCTGTCCCTCCTGCTGCTCCTCTGTCCCCCTCGTTCTGCCCCTCTTTCCTCTTCTCCTGTCCCCTTGTTTCTGTCCCCCTGCCTCTGTTCTCTTTTCCTCGGTCCCCCTGTTTCTGTCCTTCTGCCCCCTGTTTCTGTCCTTCTGCCTGTCTGTCCTCTTCTCTTCGGTCCCAATGCGTCTCTGTCCTCTTCTCCTCGGTCCCCTCACATGGCCTCCGGACTGCTAGTAATCCACCCCCCTGCTTCTCACTTGACTGCCCCCCTGGGCAATATCTGCCAGTCAGCCCCTGGGGGTCAGGTTCCCTTAACAGAAGAAGAGCAGAGGTGAGCAGGACTATGACCTCTCTGACACTACACCTGAGCCACAAATCACTGGATGTGGGGATCTCTCTGTCCCCTGTCCTGCCAGTGCTGCTGTCCAGTGTTATCTGTAGCTCCATCATGTCAGGAGAGGAGAGCAGCTCACCTCATCTCACTCAGTGTCAGGAATCAGGATATGCTGAGGTGAACAGTGCGCTCTGACCCAGGGGCGTAACTAGAACTGGCAAGACACGCCCCCAATGACATGCCCCCTTCAAGACACACACCCTTACCGATAATGCATACAGGAGTCACATTAAGTGCCAAAATTAGAAATAGCGTAACAAAATTGTTCCTAATCCTGAATCTGCAAGAATAAAGCACCGCATATAAACTACAGATCCATAATATGACTAGGCGTTAACAGTCTGACGCCACCCAGTTTACCGTATATACCCGTGTATAAGCCGACCCGTGTATAAGCCGACCCCCCTAATTTTGCCCCCAAAACCTGGGAAAACCCATTGACTCGTGTATAAGCTGAGGGTGGACCCCAGCACAAGTATACAGCCCCCAGCAGTGTGGTATACAGGCCCCCCAGTGGTATACTGGCCTCCCCAGTGGTAGTATACAGCAGCCTTCCCAGTGGTATATACAGGCCCCAGCAGTATTACAGCAGTCTCCCCAGTGGTATATACAGGCCCCAGCAGTATATACAGCAGCCCCAGTGGTATATACAGGCCCCAGCAGTATTTACAGCAGCCCCAGTGGTATATACAGGCCCCAGCAGTATATACAGCAGCCCCAGTGGTATATACAGGCCCCAGCAGTATATACAGCAGCCCCAGTGGTATATACAGGCCCCAGCAGTATATACAGCAGCCCCAGTGGTATACAGCAGCCTCCCCAGTGGTATATACAGGCCCCAGCAGTATTACAGCAGTCTCCCCAGTGGTATATACAGGCCCCAGCAGTATATACAGCAGCCCCAGTGGTATATACAGGCCCCAGTGGTGGTATACACAGGCCCCAGTGGTGGTGTATACAGGCCCCTGTGGTGGTGTATACAGGGCCCAGTGGTGGTGTATACAGGGCCCAGTGGTGGTGTATACAGGGCCCAGTGGTGGTATATACAGGGCCCAGTGGTGGTGTATACAGGGCCCAGTGGTGGTGTATACAGGGCCCAGTGGTGGTATACAGGGCCCAGTGGTAGTGTATACAGGGCCCAGTGGTGGTGTATACAGGGCCCAGTGGTGGTATACAGGGCCCAGTGGTGGTGTATACAGGGCCCAGTGGTGGTGTATACAGGACCCAGTGGTGGTGTATACAGGGCCCAGTGGTGGTGTATACAGGGCCCAGTGGTGGTGTATACAGGGCCCAGTGGTGGTATACAGGACCCAGTGGTGGTGTATACAGGGCCCAGTGGTGGTGTATACAGGGTCCAGTGGTGGTATACAGGGCCCAGTATGCGGACCGGGGGGGGGCGCTTTTGCACACTTACCGCGGCCGCCGTCACCGGTGCGTCTGCTGTAAGGAGGAAGAGAGGTGGGGCGGGCAGAGCTGCAGGAAGTTCCGTCCTCCCTCCTCTCTGGCTGGCGCGGCCGCCGGCGGCCAGCACGGGGCCCCCCAGGCGGTGCGGGGCCCCCCAGGGGGCAGGCAATGGGCCCCTCATGCAGGAGAAAATGCGCCCTGCACAAGATGGCGCCCTAGGAGATCGCCTAGGGTCGCCTAGCTGTCGTCCCGGCACTGTAAACAGGTCACTGGCCTACCTGACTTGTTTTTTCAGTAACACTCCACGAAACTGATAGTGGTCCCACCTGTATGTGGCGGGGCATAAGATTGATGAGAGCGCTTACATGAGCTTAGAGTTTATCAAACCCAGTAGGCCTAAACAGGTCACTGATCTACCTGACTAGTTTTTTTGTTTATACTCCATGAAACTGATAGTGGTCCCACCTGTGTGTGGCAGGGCATGACATTAATGGGAGCGCATGCATGAACTTTGAGTTTATCTGGCCCAGTAGGCCTAAACAGGTCACTGATTTACCTCTCTAGTTTTTCCTGTAATACTCCACAAAGCTAATTGTTGCTGAGCAATGTTTAACCTTGAAATGCTAGGCCAGGTGCTGTTCCACACCCTGTGCCATGCAGTCAGGCTGGGCCATTCAGCAATTTTTGGTCTGGAACAACTGATGCCATTTTGCTGTGGTCTGACCCTTTGGGAAGAGTTAGGATTCTTGTTGAGATCCCCTTTGTTAGCAGCGCGTTAATCAGCGTGATGTCCACAGCGAGCAACAGAGAATGTTCATTTATTGAGAATTAACAACATCCAGCTTACAACATGAGAATAGGATCAATCTGGTTTCTAGAGAGGGAGAGAGAAATGCTGCAGGTACATCCTGTCTCTGAATGAGGACTTTTTTTTTTTTTTAACTTTGTTGACATCTGAACAATATGCATGCAGACATAAGATCACATCATATTAAACAAACAATAGTTGTTGCAATACATAGAGATCAATATGCATTAGGCCAACACCCTTGCTGTGTGATACATGATTTTACTTAATGTAGAAAACTACTGCCACTTTTCCCCTGTATCTCATCCATTTGTCAATTCAAAATCAGTTTCACTCACCTAAGAAATTTTAGGTGAATGTTAACCACGTTCAATTTTGAAGTGCTTTGGAAGAGTGTGCAGGCTGGCATAGACCGTGTCTCGTGCACCCATGCTACGCCATAAGACTATTTGCACTGTGGGTAGATAGTTGGCAATTTTCCTGGTGTTTGTTGTCTATTCTGAGTAGTTTGGCAGCTTTTGGACACTTTTGAAGGTGTTTTTTATGTGTTTGCTGTAGCCTGCCATTGATTCCAATGGGGTTTGAAGGTGTTCAACGAACAATTAGTTGAACATACCCCAATTCGGCAAATCGAATTGAATTTAAACAATTAGGTGGTGGCTCATCTATTATATAATTGCCGTAACTGACTTCCGTCGGAGCGGCGCAACTTCCGGTGGCTTGGTTAGTGAGTCCAGGCTGTTTCTCCTGGACTCTGTCCGTGGCCGCGTAGCGGCCACGGCGACTCCCGAAGCAATGCCCGCAAAGCGGGCATTGCGAGTCGTTGCAGTCTCGCGAAGCAATGCCCGCGAAGCGGGCATTGCGAGTCGCTTGCACCCACCGCTAACCAAGCCACAGAAGCCCATACGACTGTAGTGTACACCGCTATAGTATACTACAGTCCCATGCCCATACGCCTGTCCGCCCCTAAACCTAAGCGCCAACGACTCGCAATGTCCGCTGGCGCTTAAGGGCCGACACGCGTATGCCCATGGGACTGTAGTATACCATCGCGCTGTACACTACAGCACCATGCTCTAAAACACCCCTACCCCCTGCCGCCCTAAGCCACTACTCCCTACCCCCTAAGTCCCGCCGAAGCCCCTACCCCCTGCCGCCCTAAGCCACTACCCCGCCGAAGCCCCTACCCCCTGCCGCCCTAAGCCACTACCCCGCCGCCGACACTACCCTCTGCCGCAAGCCCCTACCCCCTGCCGCCCTAAGCCACTACCCCGCCGCAGCCACTACCCTCTGCCGCACCTAACCCCTAAGCCACTACCCTGCCGCCGAAGCCCCTACCCCCTGCCGCCCTAAGCCACTACCCCGCCGCCGACACTACCCTCTGCCGCAAGCCCCTACCCCCTGCCGCCCTAAGCCACTACCCCGCCGTTGCCACTACCCTCTGCCGCACCTAACCCCTAAGCCACTACCCCGCCGCCGAAGCCCCTACCCCCTGCCGCCCTAAGCCACTACCCCGCCGCAGCCACTACCCTCTGCCGCAAGCCCCTACTCCCTGCCGCCCTAAGCCACTACCCCGCCGCAGCCACTACCCTCTGCCGCACCTAACCCCTAAGCCACTACCCCCGCCGCCGAAGCCCCTACCCCCTGCCGCCGTAAGCCACTACCCCGCCGCAGCCACTACCCTCTGCCGCACCTAAGCCCTAAGCCACTACCCCGCCGCCAAAGCCCCTACCCCCTGCCGCCCTAAGCCACTATCCCGCCGCAGCCACTACCCTCTGCCGCAAGCCCCTACCCCCTACCGCCCTAAGCCACTACCCCGCCGCAGCCACTACCCTCTGCCGCACCTAACCCCTAAGCCACTACCCCCGCCGCCGAAGCCCCTACCCCCTGCCGCCCTAAGCCACTACCCCGCCACAGCCACTACCCTCTGCCGCCCTAAGCCACTACCCCGCCGCAGCCACTACCCTCTGCCGCACCTAACCCCTAACCCACTACCCCGCCGCCGAAGCCCCTACCCCCTGCCGCCCTAAGCCACTACCCCGCCGCAGCCACTACCCTCTGCCGCAAGCCCCTACCCCCTGCCGCCCTAACCCACTACCCCGCCGCAGCCACTACCCTCTGCCGCACCTAACCCCTAAGCCACTACCCCGCCGCCGAAGCCCCTACCCCCTGCCGCCCTAAGCCACTACCCCGCCGCAGCCACTACCCTCTGCCGCAAGCCCCTACCCCCTGCCGCCCTAAGCCACTACCCCGCCGCAGCCACTACCCTCTGCCGCACCTAACCCCTAAGCCACTACCCCGCCGCCGAAGCCCCTACCCCCTGCCGCCCTAAGCCACTACCCCGCCGCAGCCACTACCCTCTGCCGCAAGCCCCTACCCCCTGCCGCCCTAAGCCACTACCCCGCCGCAGCCACTACCCTCTGCCGCACCTAACCCCTAAGCCACTACCCCGCCGCCGAAGCCCCTACCCCCTGCCGCCCTAAGCCACTACCCCGCCGCAGCCACTACCCTCTGCCGCACCTAACCCCTAAGCCACTACCCCGCCGCCGAAGCCCCTACCCCCTGCCGCCCTAAGCCACTACCCCGCCGCAGCCACTACCCTCTGCCGCAAGCCCCTACCCCCTGCCGCCCTAACCCACTACCCCGCCGCAGCCACTACCCTCTGCCGCACCTAACCCCTAAGCCACTACCCCGCCGCCGAAGCCCCTACCCCCTGCCGCCCTAAGCCACTACCCCGCCGCAGCCACTACCCTCTGCCGCAAGCCCCTACCCCCTAAGCCGCACCTAACCCCCTACCCCCGAAGCCGCACCTAAACCCCTACCCCCCTACCCCCTAAGCCCCGCCGCACCTAAGCCCCTATCCCCTAAGCCCCGCCGCCTCCTAAGCTCACACCGCTAACACCTAACGCCCTACACCCGAAGCCCCCGCCGTCCCCTAACCTAACGCCCCATCGATCACTTACATGCCTTCTTAGTCATCTGATCGTCCGTCCGATTCACAAGTCCTTCGTCCGGCCAGCCGTCCTCTTCCTCCGGCCCCGCCGCTCTTCTCTCTTCTTTCCACCATCTCCGGCTCTTCGTCCGGCCCCCGGGGTCTTCTGTCTTCTTTTCGCCAACTTCCATCTCCGACGTCCTCTTCACTTCTCATTAAGATAGAATGGACGAAAAATCCGCCATTCTATCTCTATGAGATGTGAGCTGCTCTTCTGATTGGTCGCTGTCTAATGCCCTCAGCCAATCAGAAGAGCACCTCATATCCCATTGAAATACATTAGCGGTGTGTCGCCGATTTTATGGCCGCCCACCTGGTTCTATTTGTCGGCCCTAAAATCGCGGACACACCGCTAATGCATGTCTATGGGCAGTCAGCTCGATTTCTGATTGGTCGCTCTCTGCTGACGCCGACCAATCAGAATTCGACCTCACTGCCCATAGACATACATTAGCGGTGTGTCCGCGATTTTGGGGCCGACAAATAGAACCAGGGGCCCGGCCGTTATTTCGCCGACACACCGCTAATGTTAATAATATGAGCCTTTTAGCGGACCTGAAGGAGAACTGTGTCTCAGCCTCAGGCTCACTTAAAATAAATAATAAATTTAATAATAAAAAAAATAATTAAAAAATAATTAAAAAATAATAAAAAAATAAATAAAAAATAATAAATAATTAAATAAAAATAATAATAAAAAAAATAAATATATGCTAATAATATCAGCCCTTTCAGCGGACCTGAAAGAGAACTGGGTCTCTGCCTCAGGCTCACTTTAAATAAATAATAAATTTAATAATAAAAAAAATAATTAAAAAATAATAAAAAAATAATAAAAAAATAAATAAAAAATAATAAATAATTAAATAAAAATAATAATAAAAAAATTAAATATATGCTAATAATATCAGCCCTTTCAGCGGACCTGAAAGAGAACTGGTCTCTGCCTCAGGCTCACTTTAAATAAATAATAAATTTAATAATAAAAAAAATAATTTAAAAATATTTAAAAAATAATTAAAAAATAAATAAAAAATAATAAATAATTAAATAAAAATAATAATAAAAAAAATAAATATATGCTAATAATATCAGCCCTTTCAGCGGACCTGAAAGAGAACTGGGTCTCTGCCTCAGGCTCACTTTAAATAAATAATAAATTTAATAATAAAAAAAATAATTAAAAAATAATTAAAAAATAATAAAAAAATAAATAAAAAATAATAAATAATTAAATAAAAATAATAATAAAAAAAAAATATATATGCTAATAATATCAGCCCTTTCAGCGGACCTGAAAGAGAACTGGGTCTCTGCCTCAGGCTCACTTTAAATAAATAATAAATTTAATAATAAAAAAAATAATTAAAAAATAATTAAAAAATAATAAAAAAATAAATATATGCTAATAATATCAGCCCTTTCAGCGGACCTGAAAGAGAACTGGGTCTCTGCCTCAGGCTCACTTTAAATAAATAATAAATTTAATAATAAAAAAAATAATTAAAAAATAATAAAAAAATAATAAAAAAATAAATAAAAAATAATAAATAATTAAATAAAAATAATAATAAAAAAATTAAATATATGCTAATAATATCAGCCCTTTCAGCGGACCTGAAAGAGAACTGGGTCTCTGCCTCAGGCTCACTTTAAATAAATAATAAATTTAATTAAAAAAAAAAAAATTATAAAATAATTAAAAAATAATAAAAAAATAAATAAAAAATAATTCATAATTAAATAAAAATAATAATAAAATAAATAAATATATGCTAATAATATCAGCCCTTTCAGCGGACCTGAAAGAGAACTGGGTCTCTGCCTCAGGCTCACTTTAAATAAATAATAAATTTAATAATAAAAAAAATAATTAAAAAATAATAAAAAAAATAAATAAAAAATAAATAAAAAATAATAAATAATTAAAAAAATAATAATAATAAAAAAATAAATATATGCTAATAATATCAGCCCTTTCAGCGGACCTGAAAGAGAACTGGGTCTCTGCCTCAGGCTCACTTTAAATAAATAATAAATTTAATAATAAAAAAATAATTAAAAAATAATAAAAAAATAATTAAAAAATAAATAAAAAATAATTAATAATTAAATAAAAATAATACTAAAATAAATAAATAAATGCTATTAATTGTATTATTAATTTTATTAATGCTATTAATAATGCTATTACTGCTATATAATAATGCTATTAATGCTAATAATTATGCTATTAATGCTAATATTTATGTTATTAATGCTAATAATAATGCTATTAATGCAAATAATATTGCTATTAATTCTATTATTAATGCTATTAATGGTAATTATTATGCTATTAATGCTAATAATTAGGCTATTAATGGTAATAAGAATGCTATTAATGCAAATAATATTGCTATTAATGCTATTATTAATGCTATTAATATTAATAATTATGCTATTCATGCTAATAATTATGCTATTAATGGTAATAATAATGCTATTAATGCAAATAATATTGCTATTAATGCTAATATTTATGCTATTAATGCTAATAATTATGCTATATTAATGCTAATATTTATACTATTAATGCTAATAATTATGCTATTAATGCTAATATTTATGCTATTAATGCTAATAATTATGCTATTAATGGTAATCATAATGGTATTAATGCAAATAATATTGCTATTAATGCTATTAATGCTAATAATTATGCTATTAATGTTAATAATTATGCTATTAATGCTAATAATTATGCTATTAATGGTATAATAATGCTATTAATGCAAATATATTGCTATTAATGCTATTAATGTTAATAATTATGCTATTAATGCTAATATTATGCTATTAATTCTATTAATTATGCTATTAATGCTAATATTTATACTATTAATGCTAATAATTATGCTATTAATGCTAATATTTATGCTATTAATGCTAATAATTATGCTATTAATGGTAATCATAATGGTATTAATGCAAATAATATTGCTATTAATGCTATTAATGCTAATAATTATGCTATTAATGTTAATAATTATGCTATTAATGCTAATAATTATGCTATTAATGGTAATAATAATGCTATTAATGCAAATAATATTGCTATTAATGCTATTATTACTGCTATTAATGTTAATAATTATGCTATTAATGCTAATAATTATGCTATTAATGGTAATAATAATGCTATTAATGCAAATAATATTGCTATTAATGCTATTAATGCTAATAATTATGCTATTACTGCTAATAATAATGCTATTAATGCTAATAATTATGCTATTAATGCTAATATTAATGCTAATAATGCTAATAATAATCATATTAACGCTATTAATAATGCTATTAAGGCTAATAATCATGCTATTTATGATACTCAAAATGCTATTTAATGCTAATAATAATTGCTATTAATGCTCTTTATGCTCATAGTAATGCTATTAATACGATTATTATATGCTATTAATTCTATGATTTATGCTATTAATGCTATTAATAATGCTATTAATGCTATTAATGCTATTAATAATGCTATTCATGCTATTAATAATACTATTAATGCTATTAATGCTAATATTAATGCTATTAATTGTATTATTAATGCTATTAATGCTATTAATAATGCTATTAATGCTAATAATAATGCTATTACTGCTAATAAATAATGCTATTTATGCTAATAATTATGCTATTAATGCTAATATTAATGCTAATAATGCTAATAATAATCATATTAACGCTATTAATAATGCTATTAAGGCTAATAATCATGATATTTATGATATTAAAATGCTATTAATGCTAATAATATTGCTATTAATGCTCTTTATGCTCATAGTGATGCTATTAATGCGCTTATTTATGCTATTAATTCTATTATTTATGCTATTAATGCTATTAATAATGGTATTAATGCTATTAATAATGCTATTAATGCTATTAATGCTATTAATAATGCTATTCATGCTATTAATAATACTATTAATGCTATTAATGATAATATTAATGCTATTAATTGTATTATTAATGCTATTAATGCTATTAATAATGCTATTACTGCTAATAATATTGCTATTACTGCTAATAATAATGCTATTAATGCTAATAATTATGCTATTAATGCTAATATTAATGCTAATAATGCTAATAATAATCATATTAACGCTATTAATAATGCTATTAAGGCTAATAATCATGCTATTTATGTTATTCAAAATTCTAATAATGCTAATAATATTGCTATTAATGCTCTTTATGCTAATACTCATGCTATTAATGCGATTATTTATGCTATTAATTCTATTATTTAGGCTATTAATGCTATTAATAATGCTATTAATGTTATTAATAATGCTATTAATGCTATTCATGCTAATATTAATGCTATTAATGCTATTAAGGCTAATAATCATGCTATTAATCCTATTAATAATGCTATTTTTAATTCTATTAATGCTATTAATAATTTTATTAATGCTAATAATGGTATTACTCCTCATAATAATGCTATTAACACTATTATTAATACTATTTATGGTAATAATGCTATTAATACTAATAACAATACTATTATTAGTACTATTATTGCTATTAATAATGCTATTAATGCTAATAATAATGCTGTTAATGCTAATAATTATGCTATTAATGGTAATAATAATGCTATTAATGCAAATAATATTGCCACATTCTAGAATCCCGATGCATTTGCATCGGGCTCACAGCTAGTCACTAATAATAAAAGTTTTATCTCTAAAAAAAGAAAAATAATTAAAAAAATATTTTTTTAAAAATTAAACGCTCTCTTAAAAGGATGCTTAAAGGAGATTTACGGTTCCAGGATTTTATATCTGGAACTATTCCAAAAATTCACAGCCTGCAGGTGTCCTAACATATGGAAACTCAAGGAAGCTTAAAAACTTTCTTTTAAAGCTCTCTTAAATTAACCATTTTGAAAGAAACTGGCAGACCCGATGACTGTGAACTCAGCTAACCGTAGCATTTTGGCCCCAAACCTTTAAGGAAAGTTTAAGGCCATTTTAAAATTTAAAACTTTTTCTCCGAACAAAGCTGTGTTCACTGATTTTTTTAGTAAATTGCTTGTGTTTTCTGATCACGAACCAAATCGTTAATGTTCGTGCAGAATTTGAAATTGTTTGGGGAAAGTTTGCTCATCTGTAATTACCATATTGGAGAACAGGGAAGGAAATTTTCCCCTAAGGGTGCGTGCACACGATCAGTCTTGCCGCTGCGTCCAAAACGCTGCGCAGTACAGTACAAGCATAGAGGATGGGATTTCCGGCATTCCGCTCCTTCGCAGCATGTTCATTTCATGCTGCGGAGTCGGAAGCGGCTGCCACAGAGAGACTGCAGGGAATCTGCCCCGCACCCGCCGCATATGGTGAGTACAGGGTGGCTGCGGTCTCCCTGCAGCCACCCACTGCTTCACTCAGGTCCGGAGGAGCTGCGTACAACACACAGCTCCTCCGGACCGTTAGCACATACCCTAATATGAGGCAATTAGCATCTACCTCATATAGGTTTTGCCTTCCTCTCAATCAATATTAAAAGTTATAGGTTGAACTCAGTGGCGTAACTAGAACTGGCAGGGCCCCATAGCAAACTTTTGAACGGGGCCCCCTCCAAGACACGCCCCCCAATGACACGCCCCCTCCAAGACACGCCCCCTCCAAGACACGCCCCTTCAAGACACATCCCCTTACAGGCCCCAGCAGTATATACAGCAGCCCCAGTGGTATACCTCAGCCTCTCCAGTGGTATATACAGGCCCCAGCAGTATTACAGCAGCCCCAGTGGTATACAGCAGCCTCCTCAGTGGTATATACAGGCCCCAGCAGTATTACAGCAGCCTCCGCAGTGGTGGTATATACAGGCCCCAGTGGTGGTATACAGGGCCCCTGGTGGTGGTATACAGGGCCCCTGGTGGTGGTATACAGGGCCCCTGGTGGTGGTATATACAGGCCCCTGGTGGTGGTATATACAGGCCCCTGGTGGTGGTATATACAGGCCCCTGGTGGTAGTATACAGAGCCCCTGGTGGGTATATACAGGCCCCTGGTGGTAGTATACAGAGCCCCTGGTGGGTATATACAGGCCCCTGGTGGTAGTATACAGAGCCCCTGGTGGGTATATACAGGCCCCTGGTGGTAGTATACAGAGCCCCCTGGTGGGTATATACAGGCCCCTGGTGGTAGTATACAGAGCCCCTGGTGGTGGTATACAGGCCCCTGGTGGTGGTATATACAGGCCCCTGGTGGTAGTATACAGAGCCCCTGGTGGTAGTATACAGAGCCCCTGGTGGGTATATACAGGCCCCTGGTGGTAGTATACAGAGCCCCTGGTGGTGGTATACAGAGCCCCTGGTGGGTATATACAGGCCCCTGTTGGTAGTATACAGAGCCCCTGGTGGGTATATACAGGCCCCTGGTGGTAGTATACAGAGCCCCTGGTGGGTATATACAGGCCCCTGGTGGTAGTATACAGAGCCCATGGTGGGTATATACAGGCCCCTGGTGGTAGTATACAGAGCCCCTGGTGGTGGTATACAGGCCCCTGGTGGGTATATACAGGCCCCCCGCTCTCCATTACCTGCAGCAGGCAGTCGCGCTGATCGCAGCCACAGCCTGTCATGTAGTGTGACGCTGTAGCCGGCGATACAGGAAATAGAGCGGCGCCGGCTACAGCCCACATGACAGGCAGATCAGCGCGACTGCCCGCCGGTAATGGAGAGCGGCCGGGGGGACGCAGCAGTAATGGAGGCAGTGGTCAGGGGGCCCCGAGGATAGCGTGTGGGGGCAGCGGTCAGGGGCCCCCTTGTATGACATGTGGGGGCGATCAGGGTACCAATGGGCCCCCCCGGGCCCCCCTTTCCGTCCGGGCCCCCCCTACAGCACCCTGGGGGGTATGGGAATGGGACTTAGTGGGCGTGGCTCCAAAGTGTCGGGGCCCGCCGGGCCAGTCCGCCCCTGTATGTATCGCAGGCGCAGCTGCCGGTATAGCTGCGGCTGCGTAGTGGCGCTGGGTCCGGGCCCCCCACAAGCGCTGGGCCCCAAAGCGACCGCTACGGCTGCTATGCCGGTAGTTACGCCACTGGTTGAACTCGTTGAACTTATATCTGTCTACCTGCAACTTTAAAAAAGATAAAACTATATGACAACTGTAGGTCGTTATAGGGAAGCTCGTCTGTGGCCTCGACTGATGTCATTGGTTCCCTCACTGAGTCTTCTGCTTTGTGTGAAATTGTGGAGGATCTTTTTTTTTTGCATCTCAAAAATTGAATACCAGATTATTCAATTTCGTTCTGAACTGTGAATTTGAGGAAACTCAACTCTCAAATCGATTCCCACGGAGAAAATCACTCATCTCTAGTGATGACACTAATATTGGTTTGATTTCGATTTCTCTTTTGTTCATTCACTTTACATTTTGTTAAATGGAAAAAAATGTATTTTTAAAAACATTCATACTTTGCAGCATTGTTTCCACTCCTGGCTAAAATATTTGAACTGCACTATATATACTACAAAGTTCAAAGCAGAAATATAGAAAAATTGTCTTAAAATGCTAAAATGATTTCTTTACACACCTACACACATCCTCTTTCATAACACATCTGCTTGTGTCACCTGTTTTATCGCCCTTCACAAACCACATGTATTTTAAAAGAAAAAACTATTTTTTGTAGATTTTATCAGATAAACTTAACAAACAGTTACAAGGAATAGCTTTTACCTGCTGACAAAATGTGCTAGCATAAATATCTAATAAAGCAGTGACATGAAAAGGTTTGGAAGCCCCTGGTCAAAATGACTGTTATTATGAAGAGTTAAGTCAGTTGAAAATAAAGTTATATTTGTATTTTAGCCAAAAAAGAAAAAAAAAAATCATCTTTAGCATTTTAAAAATTGCAAAAACTAAAATGAGCCGATGCAAAAGTTTGTGCACTCTTAAGGTACCTTTACACGCCGCCACTGTGGCTAGCAACAGGTATCCACCGCACGTGCACACGCACGTTTTTAACGGTGGATACCAATCGCTGATGCCGCATATACACGTCGCCATTGTGTGCTCCACTGAAGGTATCTTTGTTCCCCGGAAGTGCCGACAGGTGCCGCGGCTAACATCCTGTTGAATACATTCCCTGCTTTACACGCCGCTACCACAAAGGAATATGGGCGTACATATTTTGCGCCGTAAGTACATAGGCGTGACAGAGTTGTGTATTCCGTGATGCACAAGCGTTGATTGGACAACGCAATAGCGTCATGATTGGCCAGCCTGCGTAGGAAGGCTGACTAATACATGACGCCATTTCAATTGTGGACTGTGAATGGATAGCTCTTTAAATATGGCGCCCTGTGAAGGGAGAGCCAATCGTAACGCAGGAGCCTCCACCAATGATTGCTGATGGGGCACGGTATCCATGAGGTTGTGTCACGCCCCTGGGAATTCGTAGGCCATGCAAATACCTTGCCTGTGCCCCGTTTACACGCCACCACCATAGCAATTGTGCCTGTCTGTTTTTGAGCACGGCTCAGCAATAGGTATTCGAAGGAACTGCAGGACACCGGGAGGAACTGCCCTATTTACACGCCGCCATTTCATAGCAATTTCGTGGCAACAGGCACAATTGTCCCCAGTGCCCGGCAGTTGCTGCCTTCCTGTGGCAGCGTGTAAAAGTACCGTTAAGGTACCTTTACACGTGGCAACTTTTCTACGAATTTCACTGGCAACTTACTGGTTGCAGTGAAATCATGGAGACTTTGTTCCATTTGTACACAGCAACAAGATAGAACAATGTGTCCATGATTTCACAGCAACCAGTAAGTTGCCAGTGAAATTCCTAGAAAAGTTGTCGCGTGTAAAGGTACCTTTAAAGATTTGTGCTATCAGATAATGTTGACCAAGGTTTCAGACCTTAATTAGCCTGTTAGGGAATCTGTTAGCACTTTGAACTTTTTCACCTGATACTATGGGCATAAAGGTACCGTTTCACGGCACGACGTTGAAACGATATCGGCAATGATCTTGGGGACGCACGGTCGTTTTTGACGTAATTTCAACATTGTTTGTGAGATGTCACACATGTAGATGTCGTGGACAACTCACCAACGATGTTGTGAGCAGGTATCATTCGCAAACCCCGCAAACGATCCCTGCTCATTGCTGTGAATGGGCGAAGTCGTCCACGACATCGTTATCGCGGAGTCACACAGAACGATACAGCAGGTTGCTGGAGTTGAGATTGTCAGGTTTACAAACATGTTGGTAAACCTATCAACTCCGATCCAACGTTTTATCGTTGCAACTTGCCAGAGTCACACGCAACGAGGTCGCAATGACATCGCTGGTACACCTCCTAACTAGTGATAAGCGAATACTAAAATGCTCGGGTGCTCGAAGCTCGGGCCGAGCATCCCAAGATACTCGTGTACTCGGCCTGAGCACCGAGCCCAATGTTATCCTGTGGGAAACCCGAGTATTTTTCTGACATGACCCCAGGCAGCATGGAAAAACCCTAAAAGTGTCACAAAAGTATCAAGACAGTGCTGAAAAGATATGGGAACAGCATGGGGAAGACCCCTTGAAGCATTTCAGACCCCAAGGTCACTGATGTCAACAATGTTGTCAGACTATTACGCCACTTTTACGGACTGTCAAGAAAACGTTACAAAATAAACCAAAACGGATTTTCATGTAAAAAATGTTAAGGGCTCATACCCATTTGTGAGACGGAGTTGGTGTATGTTAGTTTTTTGGATTATATGAAAGATTTTTTTTTTTTAATTGTGTGGCACTCCCATGCCCCTGGGAAGAGACGTAAATGAAGGCCTCTTTAAATAATGTGCCCATTATAAGGAAATGTGTGTTTTGTGGCATTGCCCTAGGGCAGGGAAGCCAAAAATTGGGAGGCACTTCAATGCCTCTGGACAGAGGCGTGCATGAGGGCCTTTTCCAAAAATTTGCCCATTGTAAGCAAGTGGGTCATTTTTAGTATTGCCCTAGACAGGGAAGCCAAATATTGGGAGACACCAATATGCCACTGGATAGAGGCATGTGATTCACCGCAATCGGGGTCGCAGGTCTCAGGCGATGCTTCACTTGTCACGGTTCCGCGCCTGAGGCTGTGGGGCCCAGTGGTCAAATGAAAAGGGGGTTGGGGATTTGGAATAAGTCTTGTTTGTCTCGTGACGCCACCTGTGGGTGTCCGGTGATGACACCGGCACTGCTTGGGCCTCCGGGGGATGTGCGGCAGCTAGATGGAATGCTCCCCACAGGATGAGCAGTAGTCCCCGGGACCAGGAGCTGCACTGGATGGAATACGGCAGCTCGGGTAATTTAGTATCAAGTCGGAAAGAATGTACAGACACGTAAAGTCTTTTCAGTACCTTTTACTGGTGTCAACAGGTACACTCGACCGGGAGATGAAGTAGACGCTTGTAGAGGTTCCACAGCAAGCAGCGGTATAGGCTTCCTTGTGTACGCAGTTTCTAGTGAGTCCAGCGGATATAGAATCCAACCAAACCGGAGTTGTACTTCTTAGAGTGACAGGTTACACCTGAGTTTGCTGCACTGAGCGCACTATAAAGGAATTGTTGTCGAATTCTCGACTCCGGGCTCTCATCTGGTGGTGCTTCAGGCGTCCAGGGAGCTAAACTTCCTTGTTGGGGTACTGGTTTCTCTGCAGCCTGCGCTATGGCTCCTGCAGCTCGGACCCAGTGACCAGACTTGTTAGGGTGAGTCAGAATGACTCCTCTGCCCCTATTCCGTGTTTGCCTCCTGCTCCTATGACCCCTATTGCAAGGGTCTACCACTTTCCAGGTGTGCTGGTATGGGCCTAGTGTGGCACCAGTACCAGGTCAGCTCTCCTAGCTGTTTACAGTTCTAAAGTGACTGCACACTCCACAGTTTCTCCCTCCAAGACCCGTATTTATAGGGGGAACTGGCTTAAGGCAACCAGTGGAGCTCCCCCTACAGGCCTGGGGTGAAAGGTGTGTTGTAGTGTTAGTAAGTTGGGGCTGCTTGCTGTGTACTTTTCTATTTGTGTCCTAAGAGTTCCTGTGGTTCCCCAACCAGGGTGCCACATTTTCCCTTAGTTAACTTCAGTTCTCCCGGACTGAGCAAAAGTTTTTCTTTACAACTTAACAATTCTAACATTTTATATACATTTAATAGCCGGTATTTACAGAGTCTTCAATTGAAAAATACAAAAATCACTGAAAAAGAAGAGGAAAAATTTGAAAAAAGCAGTCCATACGGCACTAGTCCATCTGCCGCAGGCTGGAAAAAGGGGAAAAAGTAGATTTTTGTCACACAAGTCCTGTGACTATTGTCCAAGTTCAAGAAACGGGAAAAAAGGGTAAAGTCCAGGGGTAAATACATTGACAGGTATACATTTTAAACCTTACACACGTTCCCTATGGGTGTCTCTGCTTAGGAGGCCAGGTCTAACCTGCTTGCACTACCCAGGCACTTTCTGTCCCCAACTTAATATACTTGGGACAGAGCCCAGTTCCTCCACCCTTCTGTACACTACTTTTTACAGTTTTGAACACTGTCACTATTTACATTGTGTTAACGGGTATTATTATTCCTTTACACTTTAAACCCACTCTCCATATCTATTTGGAGTTTGTCCTAGTGTACTACGTGTGGATCTGCGTAGTATTGGCGTGTCAAAATCTGCTGTTGGTGTAGTGTATGCACTATCTCTTCCTCTATTTAACCTACGTGATTCAGGAATTCCGCAATAAGTACGTAATCTCTCTACGGGACTATCTTCTGTTAAAGGTGGTAATGTAGGTAACTGTCTATGAATTCTTTGTCTTACTGTGAGACTAGCAGGTTCACCGATTATAGAAATCTCAGGTTCCAGTATAACAAGCTGCATTTCTTGCATTTGAACATGTTCTTCTTGTCTTCTTGGTTCTGGTTCTTCTTGAACGGGTTGAATTGGTAATTGGTCTTCTACAGGTTGGTAGAACGAAATAACTGGTATGATAAATGCCCCGTTGCATTGCGGCCAGTCGGCGGGTAAATCTCCGATTTCTGTATGAACCAAGTTTTCTTTTGGTTCTTCAACCATTATTGAAGGATAATTTGTTTCTTGAGGTTTTACCTGTTCTGGACATCTCTTTAAATGGTCTCTGGATACAGTTGTAGTTGTTTTTCCTTTATCTTTGCTGATTACACAAGTTTTGGAGTTGTCATATCTTGACGGCATTATTGTGTAAGGCTCTGCTTCCCAATTGTTGTCCAATTTGTGGGTTTTTCTCTTTCTCTTGAGTACTAATTCACCTGTTGTTATAGGTTCTGCTGAAGCATGCTTTTTGAAGTCATTCTCTTGTTTGCTTCTGCTTTGATTCAGATTCCTTTCAACACTTTCTTGTACCTTCCTGTACTGTTCTTGGCGTTGATTAACCCAATCTTCATCTAGAGGATCTTGTGTTGGTTCAATTGTTCCCATTTCTAGGTCAATTGGAAGTTTTCCTGGTCTCGCTCACATCCGATAAGCGGGTGTATAACTGGTTGAACTAATTGGTATGTGGTTGTAGATATCCACAAGGTCTGGAAGTTTTTCAGGCCATTGATTTCTCTCTTCAATTGGAAAGGTTTTTAACATATCGATCACGATGTGGTTCATTTTCTCGCATAAACCGTTGGTCTGGGGATGACATGGGGTGGTCCTTATCTTCTTACACCCATATAGTCCTAGGAATGCGTGAACCAAGTCTGACTCAAATGCTGGTCCTTGGTCAGTTAAGGCTTGGTCTGGATACCCGTGCGGGCGACAAAAGTAACTCTGAAACGCTTTAGCTGCTACTTCTGCAGTCAAGTCTTTGACTGGAACAACCACAAGGAATCTTGAATAGTGGTCAACCATAGTAAGTGCGTAGGTATAACCTGTTTGACTTGGGGTTAACTTTACGTGGTCTAGAGCAACTAGTTCAAGAGGTCTTTTGGTAATTATTGGTTGCAATGGCACTTTCTGGCTTAATTGGTCTTTTCTTCGAAGATGACATGGACCACAGTTCTTGCACCACCTGTCAATTGAACCTCTCATACCGACCCAGTAGAAACGGTCTTTCAGTAGCATTTCCAGTTTCTTCCATCCAAAGTGTCCTGCATCATCGTGGTATGCTTCTAGGATCATTTGGACTTCTGTTTTTGGAACTGCTATCTGCCAGATGAGTTCGTGTGTTCTGGGATTCAGGTATCGTCTGCATAGCTTTCCTTGGTAGACGAATAATTTTCCTCTTTCCTTCCACAGACCCTTGGCATCTGGTGAGGCATTGGGATCTATACTGGCGTGTTCTTGAGTTATCAGTTCCCTGACCAAGCTGACATCTGGATCATTGGCTTGTGTCTCTCTCCAGTCATGGTGAGGTAAAGAGTTCACTGTTCTCTCCTTATGCTTTTGGCTCGCCTGATGACACGATGCTGTACCCGTGCAGTGGAAAGCTGGTAATTATATCTCTTCCAGGTCATCTATGTCTTCTCCTTCTTCTGGGAGGTGGGGCATTCTGGACAGGGCATCAGCATTGCCATTCTTGTGACCTGCCCGGTACTTAACAGTGAAGTCGTAGTTGGACAATCTTGCTACCCAACGTTGTTCCAGGGCTCCCAGCTTTGCAGTTTCTAAGTGTGTTAGAGGGTTGTTGTCTGTGAAAGCTGTGAACGGGGAGGATGCCAGGTAATGCTTGAAGCATTCTATGATTGCCCAGACCAGGGCCAGGAACTCCAACTTGAATGAGCTGTAGTTCTCTGGGTTCCTCTCGGTTGGACGGAGTTTTCTGCTGGCGTAGGCTATTACCTTCTCCTTTCCCTGCTGTCGTTGGGCTAAGACTGCTCCTAGGCCTTCGTTGCTTGAATCCGTGTATAACAGGAATGGTAGGTTGTAATCAGGGTAGGTCAGGATTTCTTCTCCCGTCAAGGCATCTTTTAGTCTTTGGAAGGACTGTTCCTGGTCTGGTCCCCACCGGAACGGAGGCCCCCTGATCTTGCCGTTCTTAGATTGACCCACTAAGAGATCTTGCATGGGTGCCGCTATCTTGGTGTAGCCCTTGATGAACCTTCGGTAGTATCCGACCAGTCCTAGGAATTGGCGTACCTCTTTGAAGGTGGTTGGTGCTGGCCAGTCCTTGATGACTGTAACTCTGTCTGGGTCAGGTGCTACGCCTTCTGCACTGACCACATGTCCTAGGTACTGAACTTTAGGTTTCAGCAAGTGACATTTGGACGGTTTCAGCTTCATACCGTACTTGGACAGTGACTAGAACACTTCACTCAGGTGTTGCAGGTGATCTTCATAGGTCTGGGAGTATACAATGACATCATCTAGGTATAACAGCACGATCTCAAAGTTCTTGTGACGTAGGCAACACTCCATCAACCTCTGAAATGTTCCTGGGGCATTGCACAACCCGAATGGCATACTGTTGAACTCGCATAACCCCATAGGCGTCGTGAAGGCCATCTTCTCACAATCTTCCTCTGCAACGGAGACCTGCCAGTACCCACTAGTAAGATCTAATGTGGAAAAGTAATTGGCAGACTTAAGTGCAGCTAGTGACTCTTCTATGCGGGGCAACGGGTATGCAACCTTGTGTGTGACTTTGTTGATTTGCCTATAGTCTACGCACATTCTCATACTACCATCTTTCTTTTAAACCAGGACTAGTGGTGCTGCCCAGGGACTACAATTATCCCTAATGACCCTGCATTTTTCATGTCCTGAAGCATTTCTTTTGCTTTTTGGTAGTGTGTGGGCGGTATAGGTCTGTACCTTTCTTTAATGGGTGCATGGTCGCCTGTGGGAATATGATGTTGTACCCCTTTAATCCTCCCGAAATCAAGAGGATGTTTGCTGAACACTTGCTCGTATTCCTGAACTACCCGGTAAACTCCATTTTTCTGATGAGAAGGTGTGTTGTCAGTTCCTACACTGAGCTCCTGACACCATTTCTCTAACTGATCTTTGAAGTGAGGGGGTTCGTCAGTTACTGTTTGTGAGAAGAATTTTAAGTCATTTATAGCATTGTTTTCAACCTGGTACAATTTTGCGACAGTGGAATATCTTGGCAGTCTTACTTCATCATCACCATAATTTAGTATGCGTACAGAGACCCTTCCTTTTCTTACGTCAACCAACCCTCTGGCTGTCAGGAGTGTAGGACTACTATCAGACATTACAGGTTCTACTATGGCTTGGTAGTCCTGCCCTCTGAGGCCCATTGCTGCCCGACACCAAATCATCATCTCACTTCTGGGTGGTACTACAATTGGATTAGGATCTGTTACCCGTACACTGCCAATTTCACCTTTTGACATGTTTACCTGCTGTTGATACACCAGAGCTCAGATCTCTCTTTGGATAGCTTTCCTCTCTCTTGGTTAACCAGCATCAGCACTCTGTTGGCGAAAAAACAATACTTGATCTAGGCATTTAACCATTACATTGGTACCCAAAATCACGTGTGGATCCTGCTCGTATGGTTTGTCCTGAACCACTATGATACCCTGGTTCTTCAGCTGCACCCTCCCCACCTTTACTGTATCTTTTCATTGTCCCTCTATTGTAACTAGCAAACCATTTGTTGCCTCAATGTTCAAGTCAGGGTTTGGGGGTTCCAGTTTAACATCTGACCAGAACCGTTTGTAAAGAATACTCGGGATGGTTGTCACCTGGGATTCAGTGTCTATCAGCGCTGTGGTAGCGGTGCCGTCGATGATGATTGACAAGTATGGACGGTCTCCCACGTACTTGTGCTCCCAGTTGGTTGGGCCTGGACAGTCTGCTCCTGGGGTTGGCCCTTCTCGCCCAGGGGCTGCTTGTTTAAAGACTGGAACGATAGGTACGTCCTTCTTTATCGCTCTTTTGACAGATGCGATGTCCGTCAGGGCTGTAGCGATCTGTAGATTTTCCTCGCGACGGCGGTGTCCTCTTCCTCATCCACGGGATGTCGTCGGGGCTGTCAGCGAGCTGGATCTTGTCTGATGGCCTTGCTTCTGTCTTGGGTTTTCTCTCACCTCGGAGCTTTGTCACATCCTTAATCAGCTGCTGCACGTTAGTGCACAGTTTATCGAACCGGTCGGGTGTTATAGTCTGTGCGCTGGACTGAACCGTGGGAAGTGAAGACGCTGCTTCCGGCACGGAAGGGGTGCTAGCATACTGCGGCTGTGAGGTTAGATCTGGCACTGTAGGGAACTGCTGTCCTCGTACTGTTAAGTCTCTTAACGTAGCGAACTCTGCATCAGGGTTTTGCAGGGCCCAGCGTGCCTGTTTCTTATCATCAGATAGTCTAAGCCCCACAACAAATTGTTCAACTAGGGCTTTGTTATAGTCTCTAACACCAGCAGGATCGACTTGTTTTAACAGTCTCTGTGCTTCTTGTAAGCGCAGTAGATAGTCTAGGACACTCTCCTGCGCCCCTTGTTTGCAATGGTAAAACAACAGTCTTAATTCTGCCTCGGTGTGGTGTTCAAAAACCCAGTTTAATTTGGCAAATATATGCTCAACAGACTCCTGAGCTTCTATAGACCAGTTTCGGGTCTCCAGCTCTGCTGCATCTGTTAACCGTCCCATTATTACTGAAGCTCTCTGCTTACCGGTCATGGCGTACATATCCAGCACTTGGCAGATCTTCCTCCGGAACATATCTAGGGTGCCGGGCTTGCCGCTGTACTTTGGTAACCAGGCCGCATTCGGGACATACGGAAGAGATATCGGCATTATCGGAGCCGTCGGTGCGGGCTGCGGTGGCAACATGGCGTTGCCGGGTAGCTGAACGAACGGAGCCTGATTGTTCTGAGGCCCCGGCGGGACAACCGGTTGGTTTACTTGCTGGGGTACCGCGTTGCTGGGATCCGGATCACTCATCCTCGCTCCCCCTTAGTTAAGCACGGCCAGTCTCTTTCGAATTCAGCGGAAGTCGTCGGCTCGGCGGTGGGAAGTGAGGTACCACGGACGTTTTCGGTTCCTGCTGCGTTCGGCGAAACTCGTCAGAGCGTGGGGCAGGGCCTATCTTCGTGCCTTTTGCACAGTAACGCCCCTTCTTTTCCCGCTCTCTGCGCAGCAATGGTGGTTCAAATTTACAGTTCAATATTCACAGTCATTAAATAGCACACAATACCCGTTAGGAAACGGGTCTTTTCGTATCCTGTTCGTGACCGCCAGAATTTGACTCACCACAGCCAGGGTCGCAGGTCTCAGGCAATGCTTCACTTGTCACTGTTCCGCGCCTGAGGCTGTGGGGCCCGGTGGTCAAATGAAAAGGAGGTTGGGGATTTGGAATAAGTCTTGTTTGTCTCGTGACGCCACCTGTGGGTGTCCGGTGATGGCACCAGCGCTGCTTGGGCCTCCGGGGGATGTGCGGCAGCTAGATGGGATGCTCCCCACAGAATGAGCAGCAGTCCCCAGGGCCAGGAGCTGCACTGGATGGAATACGGCAGCTCGGGTAATTTAGTATCAAGCCGGGAAGAATGTACAGACACGTAAAGTCTTTTCAGTACCTTTTACTGGTGTCAACAGGTACACTCGACCGGGAGATGAAGTAGACGCTTGTAGAGGTTCCACAGCAAGCAGCGATATTAGCTTCCTTGTGTACACAGTTTCTAGTGAGTCCAGCAGATATAGAATCCAACCAAACCGGAGTTGTACTTCTTAGAGTGACAGGTTACACCTGAGTTTGCTGCACTGAGGGCACTATAAAGGAATTGTTGTTGAATTCTCGACTCTGGGCTCTCATCTGGTGGTGGTTCAGGCATCCAGGGAGCTAAACTCCCTTGTTGGGGTACTGGTTTCTCTGCAGCCTGCGCTATGGCTCCTGCAGGACACGCCGTGGACTACAGCTAATATATATATTACTCCTACTCATCACTGCTGGTTACAGTTGTACTCAAAAGTTTACATACCCCAGCAGATTTTTTGCTTTCTCAGCATTTTTTCTGAGAATACAAATGATAGCACAAAAACATTTTTCCACTCATAGTGGATGGGTGAACCATTCATTGTCAAACTACTATGTTTTCTCTTTTTAAATCATAATGACATCCAAAAACATCCAAATGACCCTGATGAAAAGTTCACAAACCCAGTTCTTAATACTGTGTATTGCCCCCTCTAACATCAATGACAGATTGAAATCTTTTTTGGTAGTTGTGGATGAGGCACTTTTTTTCCTCAGATGGTAAAGCTGCCCATTCTTCTTGGCAAAAACCCTTCAGTTCCTGTAAATTCCTAGGCTTTATTGCATGAACTGCACATTTGAGTGCTTCCCAGAGTATCTCAATATTCAGGTCAGGAGACTGAGATGGCCACTCCAGAACCTTCACTTTTTTCTGCTGTAACCAATGACAGGTCAACTTAGCCTTGTGTTTTGGATCGTTGTCATGTTGGAAAGTCCAAGTACGTCCCATGCGCAGCTTCCAGGCTGATGAATGAAAATTTGCCTCCAGTATTTGCTGATAACGTGCTGCTTTCATCTTTCCTTCAATTTTGACCAAGTTTTTTGTACCTTTGTAGCTCACACATCCCCACATCACTAGTGATCAACCTCTGGGCTTTACAGTAGGAATGGTGTTCCTTTTATCATAGGTCTTGTTGACACATCTCCAAATATAACATGTATGGTTGTGGCCAAAAAGTTTGATTTTGGTCTCATCACTATAAATTACCTTGTTCCAGAGGTTTGGATGCTTGTTTCTGTGCTGTTTGGCTTATTGTAGGTGAGATACTTTGTGGCATTTGCACAGTAATGGTTTTCTTCTGGCAACTCAACCATGCAGCCCATTTTTTTTCAAGTGCCTGCTTATTGTGCATCTTGAAGCAGCCACACCATTAGTTTTTAGTGAGTCCTGTATTTTAGCTGAGGTTATTTGTGGGTTTTTCTTTGCATCCCGAACAGTTTTCCTGACAGTTGAGGCCAAAATGTTTTTTTGGTCTACCTTATCATGGTTTGGTTTTACAAAGCTTCTTATTTTCCATTTGTTAATCACAGTTTGAATACTACTGACGGGCATTATGAATTCCTTGGATATCTTTGTGTATCCCTTTCCTGTTTTATACAGTTCAACTATCTTTTCCGTAAATCCATTGACTTGCTTTGTCCCAATGACTCACAATCCAGAAACATCAGTGGCTGGATGAAAGATGCAAGAGTCTGTCTGGATCCAAAAACTCACTCAGCTTTTATGCACACACAGTGATTACAAGCAAACAGGTGAGGTTGTTACCTTTATTAGCCATTCAAACCTATTTGTGTTAACTTCTGTGCATTATATCAGGTCAAAATTACCAGGGTATGTGAACTTTTGATCATGGTCATTTGGATGTTTTTGGTTGTCTGAGGTATACTGAAAATACTGTACATGGCTTGTATACATTCGCACAGACGGAGGTCTGTTGCAATGTAAATGTGAAAGGTTATTTTCCCTATGACTGGCAGCATTACACAAAAGAGTTAATGCGGGACTATTCTTTCTTCTCAGGGGTCCACCGCTCTTACAATAGAATCAATTTCTTTCTTGTCAGCCACGGGATCCTTTCCTGGAAACCTGGCGCCTACATTGGCAACATTGTTCTATCGGACCATAGTCCTATCTTTCTGTCCATAGAGATTCCCGGGCTGACCAAGAAAGAGTAGACCTGGAGACTGAATGGTCACCTTTTAAATGATGCCACCTGTCTAGCGGACTTGAAAACCGAAATTATGTCATTTACTCAGACGCATGAGCAAGATTCTACTTCTCCGACCATTAAATGGGAGGCCCTTAAGTGTATCCTCAGGGGAATACGCATTAAGCATGGGGCCAGGGTAAAGAGGCTCAAGTCAGAACGGATTAGTGAACTGCTATTGCAGACAGGCCGCCTTGAGGCCGAACATAAGGCCTCCCGTAGCCATGGGGTGTTGATAGAGCTGACCACTGCATGAATGGAGTTGAGAAACTTTTTAGACGAGCGATTTGAGAGACAGAGGGAACAGGCAAAAGGGTTTTTCTATAAGAAGAACAGAAAGCGTGAAAAAACCTGGCACTGACCTGCAGTTCCTCCTGAAACCATGCGATGAGGGTAGAAGCACGTTGCTCTGCTACACAGCACAAGAGCATACAGAAATCCAAACAGATGAGCGGCACTCGTGCTTCTGTTTTAAATCCAGCATTTAATCATCGTGCAGACATGATGCAAGGGAAGTGTCCATGGGGAGGGAGAAGCTGAGGGCGACGGCAACCGTTTCGCGGGAATATCCGCTTCTACGGGCTCTACAAGGGGTCAATGAAGCCACCTCTATATGGGTGGTAACTGCAAATTCCCCAGGTGAACATAATTAAAAAGCCAAAGTGGCTAAAACTTAACAAATTTACATAAGCGGGGACAACCTCTACGTGAAATTATAGAATTGTAGTGTTCCCTAAACCTGTTGAACAGAGGACGCACTGTCTTTCCTATATAAAAGTAGGAACAAGGGCAGCAGATAGAATACACCACACCTTTGGATCTGCAATTAATATGGGATTAATATTGACACCCCTTTAGACGAAAGATTCGGCGCGGAGGAAGAAGAAGAAGTAGAAGAAACCTTCGAAACTCCCCCACCAGGGAAGCGCAAACATGTGTCATGGAGGGACTGACCATGCAACCGTTAAAGATCTACAATTTAAGTCACAGACCTTTAACAACACATATGTCTAATGTTCTGCAGAAGGGACTGAACTTTTGTTTGAGTGAATCATTCAACTTTGTGGACTTTAAAATCGATCTATTTAAAGCTCTGTGCAAAGTACACCTCTTTAAACACTTTGAAACATTGAAAATTCAAAATACACAGTTTACAAAAGAAAAAACAAAAACATCTAGTGTTTTTTCATCAAAATAGGCCCATTAGGCTTTATGGTAACAGACATTTTGGGGAATGATTTACAGTCTGAAATAGATTTGCTATTGAATCTCACTCGTAATGATGAAGAGACACGGAATGTAAAATCATGGAAGAGACCCCCCTTTACAGGAGGTGTCCCCTCCCATTATATGCCTCCCATCAGCCCGGGTAATGGCATTGACCTGTTTGCCGAGCTCGTGGAAAGGGATATTAAAGCGTTAATTTATCCCAAACCCCTTATAAATCTGTTGGCAGAGGAACATAGAGCCTTAAAGGAACTAAGTGGCTGGGAGGATGTAGTGTTTCGTAGCGCAGATAAAGGTGGGGGGATTGTCTTGATCTTAAAAGAGGCGTACATTCAAGAAAGTTTAAGACAATTAGGTGATCATGTGACATATTTGTCACTTACATCTGACCCCACTCTTAAATTCCAGACAAAATTAAGATCCTTGCTGAGACATTTTGTGGAACGAAAAGTCATAACTAAAAATGAGGGAGAAAAATTGTTTCCTAGCTTTCCATTGAAGCCGCACTGGTATCAAATACCCAAAATACATAAAAATGAGAGTAATCCACCGGGGAGACCCATAGTGTCTGGGGTTGGTTCACTTACTGAGCCATTGTCCAGATACATTGACTGGTTTCTCCACCCATTTCTTGAAAGCATTCCTTCTTACACACGAGACACACAACAGTTTATGAAAAGTCTTGAAATAACTTGTCAAGAAAGCTATTCCCTAGCATCTATAGATGTCGAAAGTCTATACACCAGGATACCCCAACAAAAAGCAGTCAGCATCATTAAAAACATCTTAACAGAAAATGATATTAAAGCGATAGTCACGGTCCGGTGGGCGCTCAGAGATAGATCAGGATCCTGTTCAGTAATAAGTCCTTTATTCCAGAAAACCTCCTTCACCACAACATGTTTCGACGGTATAGTGCCGTCTTTCTCAAGTGGAATCTCCACTTGAGAAAGACGGCACTATACCGTCGAAACATGTTGTGGTGAAGGAGGTTTTCTGGAATAAAGGACTTATTACTGAACAGGATCCAGATCTATCTCTGAGCGCCCACCGGACCGTGACTATCGCTTTAATATTATCTATCTCCCTTGGAGGACACGGCTGGCGCTGCTCGTAATAGCTATAGGACCTGTGATCACCGAGGCAACGCTTGCACGCAGGGAATCTAGGACCTTTCCGCGTCACCGCGTTCGATCACATGGGACGCGAGGGGGCGGAGTCCGGAAACTAACAGGAGGTGAGCGCGGACGCTGCGAGTGCCTGCAGCTGCTCGCCTCCTCTCATAACACTTGGCTAGGAGGAGGATTTCTAAATCAGGCTTTAACCATAGTTGTGCATGGACAGCGCAACTTGTACAGGTTAGTAGGTTATCTTGTGTCTTTACAAATTAGTCCGTGGATACCGCACCATTGCGCCCCCTATTGTTTTCTTTGTCTTCACATTAACAGAAAATGAAACAGACCTAGACGTTGTAGAATTTGTTAGTATGGCCTTGGACTTCATCTTGTCACACAATGCCTTTACTTTCATGGATAAGTGGTACATCCAGCAGGTGGGAACAGCAATGGGTACCCCTGTGGCATGTACCCTTGCTAATCTATATCTAGCCATTTTGGAACGAGAATTGATATATGCCAATTCCAACCCTTACATTAGGTACGTCAAGTATTACGTGAGATACGTGGATGACGTATTCATTGTGTGGGATGGAGATAAGATATCCTTTGATTGCTTTGTAGAGTACTTAAATGGTAAAAACACCTTCAATATGTTTTTTACCTCTGTGTTCGGAGGATCATCTTTGGATTTTTTGGATGTCCATTTAGAAATCAAAGAAGGTAGCCTGGTAAGGTCAGTCTTTAAGAAAAAGACAGCATCGAACGCCTTGCTTCATTATCATAGTGCCCATCCACTACACACAAGGACCGGGCTACCTTATAGCCAGTTTTTGCGTGTTAGGAGGATCAATAACACCACTGAGGGTTATCTAAAACAAGCAAATGAGCTAAAGGTTGCATTTTTGCAAAGAGGTTACCCTGAAAGAGTACTAAAGCAGGCATTACAAAGAGTAGATGATGCCGTACATGTGGGCTCGAGCAAGCAGGGTGGTATTGGCCATAATTCTGGAAAGAAAAAATTCTATTTTAATTTTAAATTTGGCCCGATGTTTGAGCCGATTACGTCGTGTATCAGAAAACACTGGCATGTAATTCAAACAGAAAACATCATTCTAGAGAAATCAGTTCCAGTGGTCACTTATAGACGAAGCAGAAATATAGGGGACCTCGTTGTTAAAAAACGGTTGAAGGATACCCCAGAATAAAGTCCTGCTGGCTTTAAAGTGAACCAGTAAAGGGTAATAACAAATGTGGCAATTGTCCATGGTGCAGACATTTTACTCCCGGAAAAGTAGTCTCTTTGAATGGGAATACTATTACTGTAAAATCCCATATTAATTGCAGATCCAAAGGTGTGGTGTATGCTATCTGCTGCCCTTGTTCCCACTTTTATATAGGAAAGACAGTGCGTCCTCTGTTCAACAGGTTTAGGGAACACTACAATTCTATAACTTCAGGTAGAGGTTGTCCCCACTTAATTTCACATGTGAGGGACTGCCATCATGGTAATCCAGAGGTGTTAACCTTTATGGGAATAGAAAAGCCCTCGTTGCTTCCTAGAGGAGGAGATGTAAATAGACACCTATTGCAGGTAGAGTCAAAATGGATAATAGCCACAGATGCTTTAGGTCCAAATGGACTAAATGATAAAATTGATATGGCAGTGTTCCTGTAAGTCCTGCTGTGGGTAGCTTGCTTTCCTTTTTATTGTTAAAAAAATCCTTTATTCTGTTTATTAGAATGGTCTCTCATTGGTAGTGTATTGTGAATGTAAAGATCGGTGTAAATGGATATACACTGGAGTCAGCTTTTCTGCCCCTTAATATTATACTTAGAGATCACCTTCATTCTTCATTTGACAAGGGAGGTTTAAGAGAGATCTATATAAAAAAATAGAGTAATGAGAGCGCAATTGAGACTGTTGTTTTGGTAAGCACTGATTCTAAGTTATACACTGAGAGTTCTATTTGTGTGTCTTTGGTCAAGTGCTTTAAAATATGATAACAGAGCTACTATGTTGTTGTCTTGTATGCTCTATATCTACGTTCTACTATTTCTCTTTCTTTTTCTTAAGATTAATAACATCAAACAAACTTGCCCATGTAGTATTGAGATAATGTGTATTGAGATTGTATGAATCGTTATTCATTTAATAAGGTCTGAAGCTTGATTTGTGAATCGATCAATCCAGTTTTGCAACTGGTTATGCCTTTTTCTCAGCAACTTTCCTGCAGCAGCCATTGTAAGTTAAATTTTCATTTGTGCTTGCTATTTTCTGTAATAACATGTAGTATTTTACTGTGTGCTTTCACTGTTAATCCTTTTGTATGTGTTGCATGTAAATTTGTTTTAGCCACTTTGGCTTTTTAATTATGTTCACCTGGAGAATTTGCAGTTACCACCCATATAGAGGTGGCTTCATTGACCCCTTGTAGAGCCCGTAGAAGCGGATATTCCCGCGAAACGGTTGCCGTCACCCTCAGCTTCCCCTCCCCATGGACACTTCCCTTGCATCATGTCTGCACGATGATTAAATGCTGGATTTAAAACAGAAGCACGAGTGCCGCTCATCTGTTTGGATTTTTCTATAAGAAGGCTAACGTATGCGGGAGACCCCTGGCTAGATTACTCCATCCCAGGTTGGGTCCTACACATATCCCGGCCATCAAGACTCCCACGAGTAAACTGGTCCACAGTACGGAAGACATATTGGCGGTTTTTCAGAAATTCTACGCAGACCTTTACGGCCTGAAAGGGAAATTTGATGATATGGACCCTACGGCTATACAAACCAAAATTCATATATCTCTAGGGTGGGGGTTCCGTCCCTGCCTGAAGGGGAAGTGTTACCTTTAGAAGAGGCATATCGATGGAAGAACTCACCAACGTGTTTAAAGCTACCCCGACATCTAAAAGCTCAGGGCCAGACGGCTTCACACCCATATTTTATAAGACCTTGCTCGGTGATTTGCTGCCCCACATGCTTTCCTCCTTCAAGGCCATCTTGGAAGGAGACACTTTTCCTCCACAAGCCTTGGAGGCACACATCTGTGTGATCCCCAAGCCAAAGAAGGATCTCTTGGAGGCGGCAAGTTACCGACCAATTTCTTTGATTAATGTGGACATCAAGCTGTTTGCCAAGATTTTGGCGGACAGACTGTCGCTGAGACTCCCATCCATCGTCCACCTTCACCAAGTGGGCTTTGTCAGAGGCCGAGAGGTATGGGACAACATTCTTAGATCCTGTCTCCTTATTGAGAAGGCTAAGGTGTGGAAGTCCCCTCTATGTCTGCTTTCCATTGACGCAGAGAAGGCCTTTGATAGGGTCCAGTGGGGATTCCTATGGGAGGCGCTGAAACACATTGGCTTGGGCGACAAATTCCTGAATGGGACCTCTTCTCTTTACTCCCGTCCCTCTGCGAGGGTGAGGGTAAATGGGGGCTTGTCAGGGACGTTTCTTGTTAGGAATGGGACGAGGCAGGGTTGTCCACTTTCCTCTTTGCTTTATGTCATCGAAATGGAGCACTTAGCAAAGGCCATAAGGGATAATAGCAACATTCACGGAATGAAAGTGGGAGATACCCATCACAAGGCTGAGCTATTTGCAGATGACGTCCTACTGTATGTTACCCATCCGATCTCATCCTTCCCCGCCTTGTTGCGTGAATTTGAGACGTTTGGTGACCTTAGTAACTTTAAGGTCAATTACTCGAAAACTGAGGCATTGAATGTCTCCTTGCCCCCTACCGAGGTAGCTTCCCTATCAAGAGAGTTCCCTTTCCGATGGAAAGTGGGTCATATAACCTACCTGGGAGTGAGTCTCCCGGCTGATCTGTCTGGAGCCTTTTGTTTGAAACACCAAGCTATCTTACACAGGGTGGGGGCCTTGCTGGAGTCTTATAAACCCCTGCGGTTGTCCTGGCTCGAAAGGATCAATGTTGTGGTGATGGATATCCTACCACGGTTTTTATATATTCTTCAAGCCGTACCCATGTCTTGGTTCGACTGGTTGACTGGCACTTTAAGGCCGTGTCTAAACAGTAGGTGCAGATTGAGCAAGAGAGTGTAGAGGGACCCCTTCGTTACCTACAATGCATTCCCTCGGGAGCCCTCGCCTCTTTGAGTCGCCCTGCCTTCCTCACTACCGAGACGCTGAAAGCATGGCATGCGGTACGGAGGGAGTCGGCGGAGGAGTCGTTGGCTAGCCCTCTGACCCCGATATTTTACAACCCAGCCTTTCCCCCGGGAAACGCTGTTCTTCTGTTGTGGAAGGCCGAAGAGGATACTCGAGTCGGCCACGTACTGAGAGCGGGTGAGTTTCCCTCCTTCAGTATCTTACAAGCCGACTCACCGAACGTGAGTCTGAAATGGTGTGAATACCTCCAGTTGAGGTCCTTTCTGAGTTCCCCCATGTTCTGGAGGGGGCCGAATGTAACTCTATCCCCTGTGGAAGAGATATTTGCAGCTGATATGGCGCCCTCTAGAGGGATATCGACTGTGCATGGTATTTTATCTAAGTCTGTAGGTGCTGACGCCCATGGCTATTGGGGGGCTTGGGGGAGGAAGCTTGGTAGAGTGATCTTGGAGGAGGATTGGGAGAAGTGCTTCTTAATGGCTCGTAAATCATCTGGCTCATGTGAGGCTCTGGAAAAGTGCTATAAGATACGCTACAGGTGGTATCTCACCCCGGACAGGATACATGGGTACTCTCAAGACACTTCTCCCCAGTGTTGGAGATGTGGTAATGAGATAGGCACCATGTTACATGTCTGGTGGGGATGCCCCTTGATCGGAGATTTCTGGTCGAAAGTCTTCCGTAACTACAACTTAGTCACGGGCAGAAGCCTGGTAGGCACCCCTGAGATGGCCTTGCTCTCTCTGCTCCCTGGTTCTTGGAAGACTCAGAAGAAGGATGTTCTTCGATATTGTCTAACTGTGGCCCATAACATGATCCCCCGACATTGGAGGGAACGGGACCCTCCTTCCATTCTGGAAAGGTATTACGAAATGGAGACTATACGCAGATTTGAGGAGATCTCCGCAGAGTTCTCTCAGACCCAACATGAGTACACATTCATCTGGACTGAATGGATTTTATTTTGTGATGCTCCTAACTTTGGAGATCTGTTTACCTGAGGGGGATGTACGTGCGCCCGAACTTTACTACCAGCTTTACACCTCTCACCACCACATGATGCCCTATATACTCTCCTCCTGCCCCAGCTCCCCTTCCTATTTCTCTCTCTCTTTTCTCCCTTATTCTTCCTTTAAGCTCACCCTAACTTCCCTACTTTTCTCCCTGGACGGCCACGGGTCTTTATTACTGTATTGGCAACACCTTGTAACTATAGACCCTACAGCTCTGGGTCCTTAAACGGAACGAGGGCGCTTCTCTATTACATCCACTATTGAGTGGATGATATTACTTAATGTATGTAGGAAGGGCTTGGCAAAGCCTCCATTTGTTCCAATGCCTAGCCCTTCCTCCTCTAGTCTAATTGTTAGACATGCAATATGACTTTATTGATGTTTGTTACGTTTTGTTGACCGTATATACTCGTGTATAAGCCGAGTTTTTAAGCACAAAAATTGTGCTGAAAAGTGCCCCCCTTGGCTTATACACGAGTCAGTATACAGCAGCCCGCCCCCCTGTTCTATATACAGGCCCCCCTGTGGTATAATATAGCAGCCTTCCCCCCCCGTGCTATATACAGGCCCCCCGTTGCTGCCGCCGCACACCTGTAAAAGAAGTGCTTTCATACTTACCCTCCTGTGACCGCGCGCGCATCCCCCGCTCTCCTTCCTGCTTCTACCCGGCGTCCATCCACGTGACCGCGAGCCGGTAATGACGTCATTACGGGCGCGTGGTCACGTGGATGGACGCCGGGTAGAAGCAGGAAGGAGAGCGGGGGATGCGCACGCGGTCACAGGAGGGTAAGTATGAAAGCTCTTCTTTTACAGGTGTGCGGCGGCAGCAACGGGGGGCCTGTATATAGCACGGGGGGGGCTGCTGTATTATACCACAGGGGGGCCTGTATATACCACAGGGGGGGACTGCTGTATACTACCACAGGGGGCCTGTATATACCACAGTGGGGAGGGCTGCTGTATACTACCACAGGGGGCCTGTATATACCACAGGGGGGAGGGCTGCTGTATACTACCACAGGGGGCCTGTATATACCACAGGGGGAGGGCTGCTGTATACTACCACAGGGGGCCTGTATATACCACAGGGGGGAGGGCTGCTGTATACTACCACAGGGGGCCTGTATATACCACAGGGGGGAGGGCTGCTGTATACTACCACAGGGGGCCTGTATATACCACAGGGGGGAGGGCTGCTGTATACTACCACAGGGGGCCTGTATATACCACAGGGGGGAGGGCTGCTGTATACTACCACAGGGGGCCTGTATATACCACAGGGGGGAGGGCTGCTGTATACTACCACAGGGGGCCTGTATATACCACAGGGGGGAGGGCTGCTGTATACTACCACATGGGGCCTGTATATACCACAGGGGGGAGGGCTGCTGTATACTACCACAGGGGGCCTGTATATACCACAGGGGGAGGGCTGCTGTATACTACCACAAGGGGGCCTGTATATACCACAGGGGGGGGACTGCTGTATACTACCACAGGGGGAGACTGCTGTATACTACCACAGGGGGAGACTGCTGTATACTACCACAGGGGGAGACTGCTGTATACTACCACAGGGGAAGACTGCTGTATACTACCACTGGGGAGACTGCTGTATACTACCACTGGGGAGACTGCTGTATATTACCACTGCGGAGGCTGCTGTATACTACTAATGGGGAGGCCTGTATACCTGTGCTGGAGTCCATCCTAGGCTTATACATGAGTCAATAGGTTTTCCCAGGCTTTGGGGGCAAAAGTAGGGGGGTCGGCTTATACACGGGTCGGCTTATACACGAGTATATACGGTACTTCTGCTAAAAAAACCTTAATAAAGATAAATTTAACACAAAAGAGTTAATGCATGCAAATAGGTGTGTGAGTTAATACACCACTCTACCTGTGAATGTAACAGGTGGTACATGATGTTACGATCACATGAACTGTGATGTAAGCAGGCTGCTATTTTAAGGCTGCAAAGGGCCAAATAACAATGGTATATAGAGTATTCAAAAAATAATGATTAGAGATCCAACAAAGTAAACAACCAAAAAAAAGAAATCTAAAAATAGATACTTTATTATTCATGATTAAAATCAATAAACACACAGACAAAAATCCATGCCCTTCTTTAGTATTTAAAAAGGTATACAGTAGTGTAATATTAGTGATCAGCAGCACTCTATGGCAGAAGTCCGAGCCACCCCAATAGAGGTTATAATTAAAGATGAGTGAACCTTTTGAAGTTGGGATTCAGTTCAGCTGAGCAAACGGGCATAGAATCGCCGAATAGATCGGCGAACAGTTTGCCGAACTTCCGAACCCCATTAAAATCAATGGGAGAAAAAATCAAAGCCATGAAAAACACCTTCAAAAGGGCCCAAAAGCAACTCAAACATTGGAGTCCCGCTTTTTGGCACAACCATTACTTACTAAGCTTCAGTGCTACTGTCACTCTGTTTTCAGGCCTGCTCATGAACCTCACTGCTCCCCCATTTTGATTGGTTAAAGTGAGACTTAGCCTTGCCCATCCTCTTTGTCAGCATCTATGATTGGTTGCTAGCATGACGTCAAGTTACTATACAAATACAGTGCCTACAAGTAGTATTCAACCCCCGCAGATTTAGGTTGTTTGATAAGATGCAAATAAGTTAGAGTCTTCAAACTGCAAACGAGAGTAGGATTTATTAACAGAAGCATAAATCTTACAAACCGAAAAGTTATGTTGCTCAGTTGAATTTTAATAAATTTTAAACATAAAAGTGTGGGTCAATTATTATTCAACCCCTAGGTTTAATATTTTGTGGAATAACCCTTGTTTGCAATTACAGCTAATAATCGTCTTTTATAAGACCTGATCAGGCCAGCACAGGTCTCTGGAGTTATCTTGGCCCACTCCTCCATGCAGATCTTCTCCAAGTTATCTAGGTTCTTTGGGTGTCTCATGTGGACTTTAATCTTGAGTTCCTTCCACAAGTTTTCAATTGGGTTAAGGTCAGGAGACTGACTAGGCCACTCCATCACCTTGATTTTTTCCCTCTTGAACCAGGCCTTGGTTTTCTTGGCTGTGTGCTTTGGGTCGTTGTCTTGTTGGAAGATGAAATTACGACCCATCTTAAGATTCTTGATGGAGGAGCGGAGGTTCTTGGCCAAAATCTCCAGGTAGGCCATGCTATCCATCTTCCCATGGATGCGGACCAGATGGCCAGGCCCCTTGGCTGAGAAACAGCCCCACAGCATGATGCTGCCACCACCATGCTTGACTGTAGGGATGGTATTCTTGGGGTCGTATGCAGTGCCATTCAGTCTCCAAATGTCACGTGTGTTTGGCACCAAAGATCTCGATCTTGGTCTCATCAGACCATAGAACCTTGAACCAGTCTGTCTCAGAGTCCTCCAAGTGATCATGAGCAAACTGAAGACGAGCCTTGACATGACGCTTTGAAAGTAAAGGTACCTTACGGGCTCGTCTGGAACGGAGACCATTGCGGTGGAGTACGTTACTTATGGTATTGACTGAAACCAATGTCCCCACTGCCATGAGATCTTCCCGGAGCTCCTTCCTTGTTGTCCTTGGGTTAGCCTTGACTCTTCGGACAAGCCTGGCCTCGGCACGGGAGGAAACTTTCAAAGGCTGTCCAGGCCGTGGAAGGCTAACAGTAGTTCCATAAGCCTTCACTTCCGGATGATGCTCCCAACAGTGGAGACAGGTAGGCCCAACTCCTTGGAAAGGGTTTTGTACCCCTTGCCAGCCTTGTGACCCTCCACGATCTTGTCTCTGATGGCCTTGGAATGCTCCTTTGTCTTTCCCATGTTGACCATGTATGAGTGCTGTTCATAAGTTTGGGGAGGGTCTTAAATAGTCAGAAAAGAGATAATTAATCCACACATGTGTTACCCCTCGGGGGTCTGCCGCCCGTGCCCCGCGGCCTGCTGCCCTTATTCCCTCTGCTCCTATCGCTCCTGTCCGGCCTCAAGGATTCCGGGTGTCGTCCGTCCGCCGACGGCTCCGGGGTGCTGGCAGCCGCCGCCCGCGGATCTGTCGGGTAGCGTCTTCCTTACCGTATGCTCCCCGGGTACGCACACCTGTCTCCAGCCGCAGGGGTCCAGGACCCTCTGCTTGAGCAACACTACACCTCTCACACCCGGTACCACTGCTTGTGCACATGAAACTGTCTCCTAATCAGTATCTGCTGGAGAGACTGCAGGGATCTGGCTCCTCCCCTCAGCCAATCACCATGCGTCTGTGTCCTGCCAATCAGGACTGCCCTGCTCTGATATAAACCTCCTGTTTTCAATCAGTCGGGGCCAGGGCAACTTCTCCCTAGTGGAGCTGCCACTTCTGGTCTAGTCAGGTCGCTCCTTATTTGGTCTGTTACCTGATTTCTCTGTGTTACCTCCTACAGATCTCTGCCCTGCCGGCTCCTTGATGACCGCCGTGTTCCTGGCTAGTTTCCTGGATCTCTCCAAGCTGATCGCTGTTTCAAGCCTGGCTCCGGATCCCCCGTGTTCCTGGATCCCCCGTGTTCCTGGATTCCCCGTGTTCCCGGATCCCCCGTGTTCCCGGATCCCCCGTGTTCCTGGATCCCCTGTGTTCCTGGATCCCCTGTGTTCCTGGATCCCCTGTGTTCCTGGTTCCCCGTATTCCTGGTCCCCGTGTTCCCGGTTTCCCGTTTCTTGTTGTATACCCAGTTGCTGTTTTGTTACCCACGTCGCCTGGGGTCGGTTGAACACTCGTGTCCGCTTCATTGGCCCCTCCGAGGTTGGTACCGGCGGGACCCCTGTATAGGGGTTAAGCGCTCCGGGGCCTCCTTCGGTGGGTTTCCAGTGCTGCGACCTTGTGGCTCTCCCCAGGGGCGTGGGGTCTTGTGTTGTTGTTAATAAACCTGTTGACTCTACGGTACTTGTCCGCCTCTCTATCACCCGGTATCAGCATCCGCTCTACGCGGTCCAGTGGGTCTACGTGTGGGGTCCATCAGTAGGACGTGACAACATGTGAAGCTCATTGTTCTTTGTGCCTGAACTACTTCTTAATACTTTAGGGGGACCAAACAGAATGCTGGTGGTTTGAGGGGTTGAATAATAAATGACCCTCTGAATTAACTTTTAACGCTTTAAAAAAAATAAATGAATAAATCTTTTTGGCTGCAGTGCATTTCCCACTTCCAGGCTCATCTACAGTCCAAATGTCACAATGCCAAGTTAATTCCGCATGTGTCAACCAGCTAAATCTGCAGGGGGTTGAATACTACTTGTAGACACTGTATATAAGTCATTTTAAAAATTGGCGTGGGGTCCCCCCCAGTTTTAAGAATAGCAGCCTGCAGCCACTCTACATTATGGCGCATTCATTAGAAGAATCATATCCTGGCACTTCATTCTGGCTCATCCCACTGCCTCGGTATGGTGGCAAACGGGGTAATAGAAGGGTTAATGACAGATGAGTATTGTCAGCTGTCATCAACCTCTGGATTTGTAATGTTGAGGTGTCTATGATACCCCCACATTACCAATCCAGTGATTAAATACTTAAAGCATTTTTCACCGTGTCTGATTTTAGAAATATTGCACATAGACAACCCGCTCTCACACATATATAAAGCCCAAACATACCCAGCTATGAAGGTAAGCCATACTGCACAATATCCACTGAAGCACATTCTGCATGAAAGGAATATGTAGCAGCATGTATTTCTATGGAGATGCAAGCTTCTGTCCAGAGAGCATGTAGCCGTGCAGGATGATGTATGTGAGACTTAAGCACGTCTTGCATTGCATGTAACATAGTAACATAGTATTTAAGGTTGAAGGAAGACCATCTAGTTCAACCCATAGCCTAACATGTTGATCCAGAAGAAGGCAAAAAATTCTTCCTGACTCCAGATACGGCAATCAGACTAGTTCCCTGGATCAACGCCCTATCAAAGAATCTAGTATATATAACCGGTAATATATTTTTCAAGAAAGGCATCCAGGCCCTTCTTAAATGTTAGTAGTGAGTCACTCATTACAACATCATGTGGCAGAGATTTCCATAGTCTCACTGCTCTTACAGTAAAGAATCTACGTCTGTGATTATGATTAAACCTTCTTTCCTCCAGATGTAGAGGATGCCCCCTTGTCCCTGTCTCGGGCCTAAAAGTAAAAAGATCATTAAAAAGTTCTCTGTACTGTCCCCTCATATACTGTATTTCTACATTATTATAAGATCACTCCTAAGCCTTCATTTGTCCAAGCTAAATAACCCCAAGTTTAATAACCTGTCTTGGTATTGCATACCCCTCAGTCCTCTAATAACCTTGGTCGCTCTTCTCTGCACCTGCTCTAGTTCAGCTATGCCTTTCTTATACACCGGAGAACAGAATTGTACACAGTATTCTAAGTGTGGTCGCACTAGTGACTTGTATAGAGGTAAAATTATGTTTTCCTCATGAGCATCTATGCCTCTTTTAATGCATCCCATTATTTTATTTGCCTTTGCAGCAGCTGCCTGACACTGGGCGCTAAAAGTGAGTTTATCATCTACCCATATACCCAAGTCTTTTCAATGGTAGTTTTGCCCAGTGTTTTACAATTAAGCACATAATTATACATTTTATTTCCTCTGCCCAAGTGCATGACCTTACATTTATCCCCATTAAAGCTCATTTGCCATTTATCAGCCTAAGCTTCTAGTTTACATAAATCCTCCTGTAATATAAAATTGTCCTCCTCTGCATTGATTACCCTGCAGAGTTTAGTGTCATCTGCAAATATTGAGATTCTACTCTGTATGCCCCCTACAAGGTCATTAAGAAATATGTGAAAAATAAGCGGGCCCAATACTGACCACTGTGGTTCCCCACTGTTAACTGTGACCCATTCTGAGTGTGCTCCATTAATAACCACCCTTTGCTTCCTATCACTGAGACAGTTCTTAACCCATGTTTGTCGCCCAGTGTGACTCCAGCCACATACTGAATCACAGTTGTGAGCGGTAACATCAGAAGTTCATCTGAGGTTTCTTTGGTAAAAATTCTTGTGGTTACTACGGTAACTCAGCTGTGACCGCGGATAAACTGTATGATGCCACTGCTCACCGCCTGCTGTAAATGAGACCGAGCTGCTGTGTTGTGCGGATGCTGTAATGGTCTCTGTTCACATCACTGGACCAGTGCTGGGTTCTGACCTCACTGCTTATCCGTCCCATGTGGGGAGCGCCGTCATACTCCAGCTCTCCTATGTGGGTATCTCCTCTGTGGGCTGCTCTGTTTGTGGTGGTGCACCCTTGGCCCCTGGGGTGGTGGGGTGGTTAGGAAAATCAGGTCCTCTGGAGCAGGCTTCTCTTGGGGTGGATCCATCAGTTCTCCAAAGTGCGGACTGCAAGTACATAGTACACAATATTGCTACATTGTATGGCAGTGCCAAGATGGCGCCGACCTCTACGGTGAAGCAACTTTCCTTTGTCTGGGTCCCGCCTCTTCCAGCACCAAGACCCAATTGCTTACAGGATATTATTGTTTGCCCAATCTTGTTGCCTAGTTCCTCATTAAATCCCCAATGGGGGTGGGCTCCAGAAGGCACTTGACTTACAAATCCCATTCCCTATGCCACAGGTAACACTGGACTTGCCGTTGGGGACAATGATTATTAAAGCTGACATATTTGGAGGAGAAATAGGAAAGAGAAAATAATTTTTCAGCTCAACACCAACTCTTCTGGAATGTTGAATAAGACTACACTGTGTGCAGAATTATTAGGCAAATGAGTACTTTGATCACATGATACTTTAAGTAAATCAGGTCATGTGTATCTCTGTAATGAGGAGGGGTGTGTTCTAATGACATCAACACCCTATATAAGGTGTGCTTAATATTAGGAAACTTCCTTTCCTTTGGCAAAATGGGTCAGAAGAGAGATTTGACGGGCTCTGAAAAGTCCAAAATTGTGAGATGTCTTGCAGAGGGATGCAGCAGTCTTGAAATTGCCAAACGTTTGAAGCGTGATCACCGAACAATCAAGCGTTTCATGGCAAATAGCCAACATGGTCGTAAGAAGCGTGTTGGGCAAAAAAGGCGCAAAATAAATGCCCATGAATTGAGGAAAATCAAGCGTGAAGCTGCCAAGATGCCATTTGCCACCAGTTTTGCAATATTTTAGAGCTGCAACGTTACTGGAGTATCATAAAGCACAAGGTGTGCTATACTCAGGAACATGGCCAAGGTAAGAAAGACTGAAAAACAACCACCTTTGAACAAGAAACATAATATAAAATGTCAAGACTGGGAGAAGAAATATCTTCAGACTGATTTTTCAAAGGTTTTATTGACTGATGAAATGAGAGTGACTCTTGATGGGCCAGATGGATGGGCCAGAGGCTGGATCAGTAAAGGGCAGAGAGCTCCACTCTGACTCAGACGCCAGCAAGGTGGAGGTGGGGTACTGCTGTGGGCTGGTATCATCAAAGATGAACTTGTGGGACATTTTCAGGATGAGGATGGCGTGACACTCAACTTCCAGACCTACTGCCAGTTTCTGGAAGACAACTTCTTCAAGCAGTGGTACAGGAAGAAGTCAGTATCATTCAAGAAAAACACGATTCTCATGCAGGACAATGCTCCATCACATGCATCCAACTACTCCACAGCGTGGCTGGCCAATAAAGGTCTAAAAGAAAAAAAAAATAATGACATGGCCCCCTTGTTCACCTGATCTGAACCCCATAGAAAACCTGTGGTCCCTCCTAAAATGTGAGATCTACAGGGAGGGAAAACAGTACACTTCTCGCAACAGTGTCTGGGAGGCTGTGGTGGCTGCTGCACACAATGTTGATCGTAAACAGATCAAGCAACTGATAAAATCTATGGATGGAAGGCTGCTGACTGTCATCATAAAGAAAGGTGGCTATATTGGTCACTAATTTGTTGGGGTTTTGTTTTTGCATGTCAGAAATGTTTATTTCTAAATTTAGTGCAGTTATATTAATTTATCTGTTGAAAATAAACAAGTGAGATGGGAATATATTTGGTTTTTATTAAGTTGCCTAATAATTCTGCACAGTAATAGTTACCTGCACAAACAGATATCCTCCTAAGATAGCCAAATCTATAATAAAAAAAACACTCCAACTTCCAAAAATATTAAGCTTTGATATTTGAGTCTTTTGGGTTGATTTAGAACATAGTTGTTGATCAATAATAAAAATAATCCTCTACAATACAACTTGCCTAATAATTCTGCACAGAGTGTAGTGGGCAATGCATGGACAAGTCCAGGAATAAAGCTATAATAACACACTTGGGCACATGCCAACAATCTGTATTATAAATTTATAGAATGAAAGGAAATAAAGGGATTGCACATTTTCAAGAAGCAATATCCATATTAGGCTGAGGTCACACGTAGAAATCTGTTTTTGGAAGTGATTTCCATGACCAATCCGATTTTTTTTGGGGTGCTTTTTGAGCCTCCTGCTCCCCTGAACGTTTTTGGACTTAGTCATTTTTTGACCAAAATTCTTAAAAAAACGAATCCGTTTTTTTAAGGCACCCCAAAAAATGGATCCGTTCTTCTATAGGGCCCATGTTAAATTTTTTTTTTTTTTTTAAACGGACCCCAAAATCGTTGCTAGCAACGTTTTTGGCTCAAAAACGGACCTAGCAATGTTTTTAGGTGCAGAAAAAAACGGACAGGGTGTTTATTACATTCAATCTGTTTTTCTATCAGTTTTTGGACTTAGAAAAAAAAAATGCTAAAAATGAAGCCAAAAACGGACCAAGGGCTTATGTGTGACCCCAGCCTTATAGTGTTTCATAAGTGTGAACAGACCTATTGGAGCATGTATGATAAGCATATAATGGACATATGCTATTTTTATCTGTATTGCTAGCAGATAAGGGTAGAAAAGGTGGCCTCACACATTGCTGATCCTCTGCAATAGTAAAGGATTGCTCTCTAAAAATAAAAAAAATTAAAAAATTAAAAGCTCTCTTAAAGGTATGTTAAAAGTACATATTAAGATTCCTGGATTTCACAGATGCTGCCACATCTTGAACTCTTCCAAAAATGTACAGCCTGCAGGTATCCCAGCACCTGGAAACCCAGGGAGGCTCAAAATCTTTCTTTTAAAGCTTAAATCAAACAAACCAGTGCCCTATCAATTGCACAGTGCCCGAAGTCCTGTGCCTGCACAGTGAAATCTTGTGATACTTTGGCCATTTTGTGGTTGAATGGGGCACAGTGACCCACGCCACTGCACAGGCATGAGATTTGTGCATGATGTAGCTGAGCTGTTCTTCACATGCAGTCACTCAGGAGGAGATGGCATTTTCTCCAGTGGAGTGGGTCTTCCATGCAGCGGGGCTGCTCTGACTCAAGTGTGCTGCACCCTATCTGACCCTTAACAACTAATTTACATATAGTGCGGGATGCATTCAAAGTTGATTTCTGAGGTATGTAGTGGCACGTCTGGGGATATAAAGGAGTTACAGAAACCCCAATTACAGTATGTTAAAGGTAGTGTGCACAGTTTATAATGCCCAAAACAGGTGACAGGTCCACTTTAACTTTAGAGATCCCCCATACCTCCTTATTTCAATGTTTGTGTTCATGGTCACTACCTCGTTTGCTGTAAAATACTTGTTAAATATCATACACCTGGAATAAAACATTTCTTTTCAGTATGGCTGTTAATTAAATGCCTAGAAGTTTGTGAAATATTTATATTACTTTTTAGTTTCATATCAATCAAATGCTCTCGTATCGTAATGCATCTTACAGCCCATATTTTCATTTGCACAGGAAGCATTCGTTGACGTAAACCACAAAATCAGAAACACAATTTAACAAAACCTTTACCATATATTTTTTCTCTCTGCTAGAATCAGAAAATGTTGAAATTCAAAACAAAGGCTTTATTCACATAACATTTTAGTATATTTTTTTAGTAGCTCTGGGTCAAAACCAGCACATTCCATAATTTATTATTTGTTTAAATCGTACTTTACATATCATTTTATATTTTTATTTATAATCAATTATGCTGGTTAATACACAAGTTTCAGCCATATTTCACCTTTAATATATTATATTCTGATTATCATCCTGACGTGTTGAAAAAAATATCAGACATGCTGTGTATTCACATGGTACATAGCGTAAGGAAAAGGCAACTTTCAGACATATTTCACTTTTAATATTAAAAGTGAAAGCTATGTTTATTAACCAGCATAATTTATTAAAAGAAAATAAATAACATAGACTGTTCTCGACCCTAACACTTTGAGGATCTTAGTCCTAAGCTTAAACCACTGCTCTATTCAATAAGCTGATAAGAAGTGATTTTCTTTGGATGAGGTGATTTTCTTTCTAAAAATTCTAAACATACACACAGACATCTTTGTGTACGAAAATCACTTTGACTCTGATCTTTGACAAGCGTGCAGGGATTATCAATTATCATTTATCAATTATAATTTATGAATGATCAATTATCATTTATCAATTACATTTCTCAATTATCATTTATCATTTCTCAGTTATCATTTATCAGATATCATTTATCAGTTCTCAGTCGTTAGTTCTCAGACTGAGATATGACCATTCTCATAGTCATTTCTCAGGTATCACACAGTATTTGTGATGTCTGACTTTGAGAAATGACCATGTCCTAAAATGAACACCGTACTTATGGATTTAGACCAAACAATCTCTTTAACCCTAGAACGCATACCCATAGAAATCTACACATTCACGCACCTGGGGCCTTTTAGGCCTGTTTACAATTATCATGGAATAACTCAAAAAAAATACTTTTCAAAGTTTATTGCAAAGTAAGGATGCATTCCCACTAGCGCTGGGGTCCACCAGGACGGGATTCCGTAATGGATCTGACCTCCTGGTGACCCCAGCTAAGGCTGGCGGACGCATACCTGGGGCCTCGCAGGCCTGCCAGGTTACCTGTTTTCTATTTTCTGTAAAATTACTTTAGCTAGATTTTTGAAACTCTAGGTATTCCTCAAGTATATAGTTGTTAGTAATTTCCAGTTGTTCATATATTTTTATGTTATAGGCATTTCGGTATAACAACCTTTTTTTGGGACTACCCTATATTCACGCACCTGGGGCCTTTTAGGCCTGTGTGCAAATAACACGGAATAACTCAAATAAAAATAGTTTTCAAAATTTATTTTACAATTGCAAAGTAAGGATGCATTCCCAGTAGCGCTGGGGTCCGACCAGAGGGGATCCGTAATGGATCTGACCTCCTGGTGACCCCAGCTAAGGCTGGCGGAATCCTGCCATTCCAGCAGCCTTAGCTGGAGTTACCAGGAGGTCAGATCCATTAAGTATCCCCTTCTGGCGAACCCCAGCGCTACTGGGAACACAGCCTAAGATGTGTATATTTCAAAACAGAATTATGTGCATAAAACAACAAAAAAGTAAGTAAACGGGCACGCCAAATATAGGCATTCTATATACAATTTTTTTATGAAAACATTTTTTGGTTGTAGCAAACTTGGTGCAGGAATATTTATTTGTAACTTTACATATTCCCCCGACAATTCTCGCATATTATTTTTTCGGCTGAATGTTCCTTGCATACATTTTGTCTGCAAGTAGAACAGAAACGCTCCGATTTTCTTTCCTTCTTTGCTAGACAAATATAACAGCGCTTTTTTTTTTTCTCTCTTTGCTCTGGATGTTCCAGAAAGCGTATTCAACATCGGATCATTGTCTCTGTAGTTTGCCTTGATAAGCATATCATGCTGCTTCTCTCCATCATGGTAGGGATCAAAAGTTCATAACAAAGTTCTGTCAAAAATAGACGTCTCTTGACTTTCCTGTTGGCATGGAATTCTGGATTAGTTTGACAATAAACAATGTAGCTATTGAGGGCTGACACATCAAGGATATTGGAAAAAAGGGCAACAGGCCAACGTTTAGTCTGCCTTTTGCACGAATACTCTCCAATCATTTCGTCCATCTTGTCGACACCTCCTTTTGTCTTATTATAATGCAGTATGATTTCAGGTTTATTTTTCCTGTCATTGGTGTGAATACTTCCATCGTGATGCATTGTACTCAGTAATATCACGGATTTTTCTTGACAAAAAGACCTGCGATGAGGTCAGAGACACATGACTTTGTGAGGGAGCCTCCCTTCCAAGATCACATGACCTTGTTGTCATGCAGAATCCACACTCTTCCCAGAGTCATAAAAGTTCTTCCCCAGCAACAATACAGACAAAAAGACTGAATATCACATGTAAACCTAGCACGGGCCTAAAAGGCCCCAGGTGCGTGAATATGGGGTAGTCCCAAAAAAAGGTTGCTATACCAAAATGTCTGTAACATAAAAATATATGAATAACTGGAAATTACTAACAACTATATACCTGAGGATTACCTAGATTTTCAAAATTCAAACTAAAGTACTTTTACAGAAAATAGAAAACAAGTAACCTGGCAGCCCTGCAAGGACCCAGGTATGCGTTCTAGGGTTAACCTCTTCATCATTGTCAATTTTCCATTTTCTATTTTTCGTTTTTCCCTCCCCTTCTTCCAAGAGCCATAACTTTTTTTTTTTTTATTCCATCAATATAGAGATATGAAGGCTTAATTTTTTGCAGGACGAATTATACTTTTGAATGACAACATTCATTTTACTTTATAGTGAACTGAAAAAGGGGAAAAATTCCAAGTGCAGAGAAATTATAAAAAAAAGTGCAACTACATGTTTGTTTTTTGTTTTCTTTTATTCACCGTGTTCACTATATGGTAAAACTGACATGTCATTATGATGCCTCGTGTTGGTACGAGTTTGTAGATATGAAACAAATACTTTTACTGTTTTCTAAGTGGTGAAAAAAAATCTGAAATTTTTAAATAAAATAATTGCACTTTTGGCTTCATTTTCTGCAATCTGTAGCGTTCTCATTTTTCAGGATCTCAGTCTTTGTGATGGATTATTTTTGGCGACTTGAGGTGATGTTTCTAATGATATCATTTTTGGGTGGATGCGCTATTTTATTGCTGTTATTGCAGTTTATCGCAATAGTACAGTTTTCTTTTTCCGTTACGCAATTTATAGATCTGAACAATGTATTTTATATTTCGATAGATTGGGCATTTCTGAACATGGCGATACCAAATATGCATTTTTTTTTATATAGTTTTATTTTCAATGGGGCAAAAGGGTTGAATAATTTGAATTTTTATGCTTTTTTTCATATTTTTTAAAATCTTTTTCACTTTTAGGCTGCATTCATATCAGCGGTTAATGACTTGTGGCACCAGTCGGGCAAGCCCCATTCATTCTCTATTGGGCTTGCGATCAGGTGCAGCAAGCGCGGTTTTGCCGGATCCGCACTTGCGGCACCACAGCGTTTTTTTGCGCGGCTGCAAGTGCCGGATCTGCCAGACACGTCAAAATCGCACTTGCCACACCTGATTGCAAGCCTTATAGAGAATGAATGGGGCTTGCCGGATCGGTGCCGCAAATCAGCTGTTACTCGGCAGATCCAGCCGATGCGGCAACATATGCTGGATCTTCTGCGAAATGCATTTACCGCTGATGTCAAAGCATGGCCCCTTAGGGTGCCTCAGCACTACATTGTTCTATTGCTTCTTCTGTTCACAGATGTGCTGATCTGATACTGGGGATGCAGGCTCTCTCCGGGCATTCACAGGAAGGGAGTCATGACAGCATCTGGGGTTCTCAAAGGACCCCGGGCTGTCATGGCAACGCATCAATGTCCCTCCGATGCTGGTGTGGAACAGCATAATGCTTACCGTGGTGCTTTGGATCCCGCTGTCAGTGATTGACAGCATGATTCAAAGGGTTAACAGCACTGATCACTGATCCAATCAGTGCTATTAGCTTCACATGTGAGCTGATCAGATCAACTGACATGTCCTGGGAATAATATGAGTTCAGTGTATGAGCTTGCTTTAGGGGGAGTGACACAGCCAAGGAAGTACTATTACACCCTTGGTCATGAAGGGGTTAAACTCTGCCTTGCTTTATTGAGGCACATGCCTCTAAATACTTTTAGCACATTATTTCCTGTCTGTGCCCCAGAAAATTCAATCTATGGCAGCTATGCTTTAGAGTAACTTTGCTCTTTAATATACACAATATTCTGGTGGGAGGGCATGCCCCTTTCACTACCTTCCATTTATTAGTCTTATCACATTTAAAAGGCAATGACAAAAATGCAAAACCGCAAAAAGCCACAAATTCAGGCACAAAAATGGCATGCTACAGAACTTGGCAACTTGTTATTGCAGTAGGGGAAGTACAGGAGTTGATGATTTCCTCTTTAATATGTAAGTAAGAATGTTCAGTCACTTCTTCTACCTCAGCATATTCTTCATGATAAGAAGGGTTAATTATCAGAAAACCAAATATATTATTTTTAGTATTGCTACTTTGTTCTATTGAAATACACATTTTTATTATCTCATTCATTAAAGAGGACCTTTAATAATATTTTTTATTTTAAATTATATATATCATCAAAAAGGGGCAGAGTGGCACATTATTGTTGTTATTCCATTCTCCACTTCATTGTGGAGATATGGGCATTTGAACTTTAGGATGCCCTGTGTGCAAATTTACCCTTCAATCAAGGCAGTGTAGCAGAGATTCTTTTCTGAGAGTGTTCACCTTTTTCTCTCTAGTTCTCCTGATTTTGCTTCCCGCCATTAAAATGCCGTGTGATCAGAGGAGCTGCAACGTGGAAGCGCCAGACAAGAACATGAACACGATTGTGGGAGTAGAGTTTGACACATACTACGTTTTTGACCTACTGCATTTATTAGATATACTGTCAATCTACATATTCACCGATACGTCTAGAGATGTTCACTGCTCTGGTGCTTCACGCTGCGGACCCCATGCCTGCCTTCTAACTAATGAGTTCTCCGCAAGTCTCACCAGATTACACTGAAAAAGCCTATTCTGATAACCTTGGTGGGCTCATTCTTTTCCCCTGCCTTTTTTATGATTGGATCATAAAGGATAAAAAATAAACTCTTCCCAGAAAAGAACCTCTGCTAGCACCCTCTTGATTGGAAGGGAGCTGGACACATTCGTCACCCTAACCTCAAAACCCCATATCTCTGCAATGCTATGGAAGAAAAAGAAAACACGTCTTATGCAGCCCTTTTTTGTGATATATACAGTTTAAAATAAAAAAAATATTGTTAAAATTCCTTTTATGATTAACTGTCAAAGAATATTAGAAAATGCGATTTTTTTGTAAATAGTTAATGCAAATAAGACAGACTTTTTAAAACTCATAGTGAAATTAATGAAAAACAAAACAATAATATAGTGGTATCTAAACTGGTGTTTTGCTGTTGCGACAGTCCTGGTAGGGACAGATGGAATATCTGCCCAGCATGTGCAGTAGTCAGCGAGTATAAGGGTGAACAGGATTGCTGGCATAAGGCATATAAGGCTTATTGTTTTTTGGCCGTCGTGGGACAACATTAATATATTCACTCTGTTGAATTCGGGTTCTTCTTCTTTTCCTCTGCAAAAACAAAATTCACAAAGTTCATATTTTCTATTTTTTTAATTTGCAAGTGAACACAATGTTCAGTTTTTAAAGTGAAGCTTGGTAACAAATTTCTCTACCAGAAGCCTTAATATTAATTTTGTATTAGTTTTAGGTATGATCTACAAGGTGACATGTGTTGGGCGACATCAAGAACACAATGTCACTTTACAGCGTCTCATCTAATGATTGTCAGTGCGATTGCATTGTGACCCACAACTGCGACGTGACCGCAAATAATCCACATCTGTTAGTTATTTTCCCACATGTTACACATGATTTTTCTTATATAAGACTCAAGTCTGCAATTTATATTCGATCTGTCTAAAATTTGTTTTTGCCTCCAAATTGCAGCTCTAATATACCATAGTTACAAGTTTCAAAGATCTTTTGATCGTGAGATTTATTCAAGAATTTCTATCGGCATGGACATGTTGCCGTCTATACCTTGACATATTGAAGTACTATATAGCACTGTTATTAAATTACTCTACATATAAATTTGTGCTTTTATTAGTTTATTATATGTACATTTTAGCACTGCATGATTTAATTTACTGCACACTCTGTGGCACCATACTCTGGCACTAAATTCTATAGTGAGTATTATTGTAACAAGGTATGGGGGTGCTGGAATTGTGTAGCTTTGTTATTTATCTTTAGATTTATGTGTGGGTTTGACACGCCCCCTAGGGCCGTGGGATACTCAGAACCAGGTTACCGTGCTGCTGGGGAGTCACAAAGGTGGAGACCCAGCTCCGTGACCTGGCTCCGTGACTTTGTCAATAAAAATTTGGGGATTGTGGTTTTGGGGATTAGGGTCGTGACGCCACCATAATGTTCGGCTATTGATGGCTGGAATCGCAGCTAAGGTGATATCGCTCACCACGGGTGGAGCAGTTCCCCAGGGCAACCGGTATAGTCTATGTTGGCGGTAGGCCATTGGGGTGCAGGACTGAGGGCACGGAATTACTGACAGACACACAGTTTGTAGTCTCCTTTACCTTTACTGGTAGATGCAGGTTGAAACCAGGACACTGACCACAGGTGATATTGTGAACCTGGGCGGCCTTGAAGCAAGTTGGGGATCTCTTCACCCAGTGTGTTCTGAGGCCTCCCTTCTGCGCTCCTCTTTGCTGGTCCTGGCTGCCTGTAGCTAAGCTGCAACCCTCTCTTCCTGCTGGTAAGTCTCTCACCCATATGGCAGGCAGCTTGAGCTCTTCTCTGGCACCACCCCTCTGGCGACTGTCCCAGAGTTCTCAGGTGCTGCTGTGCCTCCAGGTGCTTTGATGTGGCCGGGAGACGTGGAGTCTCCCGTCCTCCGGTTTTGGCTGCTGAATTAGTAGCACCCCCACAACCTCGGACTCCTTTGTCCGTTTCTGGCGCTCTGCTCTGGGTGAGCCGATAACTGGCTCTGCTCCCAAGGCCCTCTTCTCTCCTTCCTCAGACCCCCTCCAACGGGTCCCTCACGCTTGCTGTTCTCTCACTCTCTACTCTCCCTGGGATGAGCCTGGCAATGCTCCAGTCCACGGGACGTCTTCACAGTCCTCCTAGGAATTGAACTAACTAACCCTGCCCCTAGGCCAGAATTTATAGGGGAGTTCCCCTGAATCCAGGTCTCAAGCTCCCCCTTCAGTTTTGCGTGCTGTGGGTTTACCTGGTGCTCATACCCATTCTTGCTTCCAAGCATGACATTACCCCCCGAGGGAGACAATGCCATTGTGGCAACCGGACTCTGAGGTGCCACATATACATATGGAGTGAAAAAATATTTGCCCCCTTCTTGATTTTTTATTTGCTTCCATGTTTGTCACACTTAAATGTTTCAGATCACCAAAAAAAATGTAAATAATAGACAAAGATAAGACAAGTAAGCACAAAATACAGTTTATAAATAAAGGTCTTTATTATTATTAAGAGAAAAATAAGTCCAAACCTACAGGGGCCTGTGTGAAAAGTGATTATCCCCCTAAAAACATGCATGAACTGTGGTTTATCACATATTTGGGAGGCTGATTTCAATTTCAGTAGCCACACTCAGGCCTGACTACTGCCACACCTGTTCTCAATCCACAAATCACTTAAATAGTGAACCAGACCAAAACATGCTCAAAAGATAGACATCATGCCGTGATGCAACAAAATTCAGTTTTGCCATAAAGCATCTTGATGATCCATAGACTTTTAGTAGAATACTCTGTGGACTAACAAGACTAAAGTTGAACTTTTTTGAAAGTGTAGTACAGCATTTCAAAAAAGGAACATCATCCCAACAGTAGAATATGGTCGTGGTAGTGTGATTGTCTGGAGCTGTTTTGTAGTTCTGCTGCTTCAGGCCCTGGAAGACTTCCTGTGGTACATAGAACCATGAATTCTGCTGTCTATCATAAAATCCTGAAGGAGAATGTCCAGCCATCTGTTGATGACCTCAAGGGCACTTGGATTATCAGCAGGACAATGATCCACAACACACCAGCAGATCCACATCTAAATGGCTTAAGAAAAACTAAATTAAGACTTTGTAGTGGTCTAGTAAATGTTCTGATCTTAATTGAATTGAGATTCTGTGGCGTGACCTTAAAAAGGCGGTTCATGCTCGGAAACCCTCCAATGTGGCAGGATTTATAAAATGTATTTTGTGTGTACTTGTGTTATCTTTGTCTAATATTAAATTTGTTTGCTAATCTGAAATATTTAAGTGAGATAAACATGAAAAAGAATAAGAAATCAGGAAGGAGGCAAAAACTTTTCACACAACGCCATACACTTTTATATACATACATGCGTATGCCACTGCTTCTTTGCTACTTTCCTACATAGTGTGATTCTCACTATCTGCATGTCACGCTTGGGAGGTAAGGTAATCAGGTAACAGGTAGATAAATTGGACAAAAGGGGATCAGGAGAGCCTAATCTGACCCTGATGCTGGGGTCCCTGGCTCGCCCTAATCTCAGAGGTACCACTGATGGTGAGGAGTTCCGAGCCGCCAACCTGTACCCTAAAACTCCTTATTAGCCCTAGGCTGAGGGCCCCTACTTCCGCCCACGGGTCAGGAATCACAGCTTCTGCCAAGGAAAGACTTACGCCCAGCAGCTAAGCATCAGCACAGCACCAAGACCTAGAGCACATAGGTATCAGCAGCACCTGACAGAGGAGAGGGAAGGCTATTTAAAGCCAGGGGGAGGGGATTCCAGGTGAGTCACACTTCAACCACTCAACCAGCAATTGAACATAATAGTGACTGCAGTTCTGGAGCACAACACAGGAGTCAGGACCTTCACAACTATCAACCATGCAGCTCTTAAAGACAAACAACATAGACAGCAGCATCCAGCAATGTCAGCACCATCTACGCGCATTATTCTGTAAATATACACTGCACAGTACCACTTCTCCTGTCCTGTATACTGTGTGTAATCTTCAAAAAATAAGCAAAAAAGCCAGCACCACCTGAAGATAGATGGTATAGAGTAGGACCACTCAGAATAAGATTGCCTTGATGTTGGTGGGGTAGCTCAAAAGATTGATCAATTTTTTGCCAAATATCTAAATGTTATAATATTGTACAATTTAGAAGTAATATGTGCATTTGCACAATTTTTATTGGAAGCTCTCTTCTGGTGGTGTTGTCTTTTTTGCTGATTTTTTGTTATTGGTTTGTGGTTTACTCACCCACTGTGCCCTGCATGCTGGATTTTGTTTGTTTTTCCATCTGCACTGTTAGTGGCAATTTTGGTAACTGTTCACACATGGGTTTCACACTCTGCCCTCAGGCTCAGCTTATTTCAAGCTTTATTTGCTAGGTACTGCCCTGTCCTCATTCATGAGTGCTGGTCTGGTGTGGTGAGGGTTAACTTTGAAAATCTCAAATATATGTGGCGTTAGCTGCAGATGTGTGAGCCCGAGTAGCCATTTTATTCAGTTGCACTGGGCTGAGTGTGACGACCATCCACCGTGAGGCCGAGCTGCTGGTAGGCAGCACCCCGAGAAACCCCGAGACCCTTAACCCCTATACAGGGATCTGGAATTACAGCGGAGCCCAGGGGTAGCTGCCTATATGAGCAACAGAGCCGGGGAGGTCGCCAGGGGAAAATCAAGACCCGAAAAACGAAGTCAGAAGTCCGAGTCAAAACCGAGAGGGCAGCGAAGGTACAAAATCGTCAGGCAGTAGCAGAGTCAAAAATCCAGGCAAAGGTCAAGGGCAAAAACCAAGAGGGCAGCTGAGGTACAAAATCAATAGGCAGAGGCAGAGTCAGAAATCCAGGCAAGGTCAGACACGAAACTAAACACACACTATCACTGGGGAACCAAAACTATATCTGGCGGCCTGCAAGCCAGGCTCCAATGTACTTGAAGGGCACGGCTACCTCCCATAGGCTGGAGCTCACAACCTGATGACCTCATCCGGACCGCCCCTAGATCCAGGCCAGATGGAGATGCACGACTGGCTCCACCCACGCCACCTCTGACAGAAGAACGCAAGCTGCGCCTAACGGACACCTCTGCAGGGCCCTTTCCTCTGCGACCAACACCACCCAGAGGGGAAACACAGCGGCGCTCAGCGACAGAGGCAGACGTCGCGGGAGCAGTTCCATATGAGGACAAGGCCCTTCTATCACCGGCGCCACCAGCCGAAGGAATCCGGCTCCTCCCAGCGGCCGAGGCAGGAACACCAGCCACCAAGTCCAATGGCGATGTGACAGGGAGCAGGTTTGAGATGCACCAGGTAAATGTTAGCTCTTTTTGGTCCACCATATTTTTATGTTGGAGGCAGCAATGTACAACTAAAATAAGTATAGAGTAGGACCACCCTGATTAAGATTGCCTTGATGTTGGCAGAGTGGCTCAAAAGATTGATCCATTTTTTGCCAAATATCTCAAATTTAATAATATTGTACAGTTTGGAAGTAATATGTGCATTTGCATAATTTTTATTGCAAGCTATCTTTTGGTGGTGCTGATTTTGCAGATTTTTTGGGGTGTAATACTCAGTATCTGTATTATTCTGAATATATACACTGCACAGTACCACTTCTCCTGTCCTGTATATTGGGTGTAATTCTCAGTATCTGCATTATTCTGTATATATACTGCACAGCAGCACTACATCTTCTGTCCTGTATACTGTGTGTAATTTTCAGTGTCTGTATTATTCTGTATATATACACGGCACAGTACCACTTCTCCTGTCCTGTACACTGGATATAATGCTCAATTGAGCAAAGAGTTTTCCAGCAAACACATCCTCAGAAGTACCGTATATACTCGTGTATAAGCCGACCCGTGTATAAGCCGACCCCCCTACTTTTGCCCCCGAAAACTGGGAAAACTTATTGACTCGCGTATAAGCCGAGGGTGGACTCCAGCACAGGTATACAACCCCCAGCAGTGAGGTATACAGCAGCCTCCCCAGTGGTAGTATACAGCAGCAGCCCCAGTGGTATATACAGCAGCAGCCCCAGTGGTAGTATACAGCAGCCCCAGAGGTATATGCAGCCCCAGAGGTATATACAGCCCCAAAGGTATATGCAGCCCCATATGCAGCCCCAGAGGTATATACAGCCCCAGAGGTATATGCAGCCCCAGGGGTATATGCAGCCCCATATGCAGCCCCAGAAGTATATACAGCCCCATATGCAGCCCCAGGAGGTATATGCAGCCCCATATGCAGCCCCAGAGGTATACACAGCCCCATATGCAGCCCCAGGAGGTATATGCAGCCCCATAAACAGCCCCAGAGGTATATACAGCCCCAGAGGTATATGCAGCCCCATATGCAGCCCCAGAGGTATATACAGCCCTATATGCAGCCCCAGGAGGTATATGCAGCCCCATAAACAGCCCCAGAGGTATATGCAGCCCCATATGCAGCCCCAGAGGTATATACAGCCCCAGAGGTATATGCAGCCCCATATGCAGCCCCAGAGGTATATACAGCCCCATATGCATCCCCAGGAGGTATATGCAGCCCCATATGCAGCCCAAGAAGTATATACAGCCCCATATGCAGCCCCAGGAGGTATATGCAGCCCCATAGGTATATGCAGCCCCATATGCAGCCCCAGAGGTATATACAGCCCCATATGCAGCCCCAGGAGGTATATGCAGCCCCAGAAGTATATACAGCCCCATATGCAGCCCCAGAGGTATATACAGCCCCAGAGGTATATGCAGCCCCATATGCAGCCCCAGAGGTATATACAGCCCCATATGCAGCCCCAGGAGGTATATGCAGCCCCATATGCAGCCCCAGGAGGTATATGCAGCCCTATATGCAGCCCCAGAGGTATATGCAGCCCCATATGCAGCCCCAGAGGTATATACAGCCCCATATGCAGCCCCAGGAGGTATATGCAGCCCCAGAAGTATATACAGCCCCATATGCAGCCCCAGGAGGTATATGCAGCCCCATATGCAGCCCCAGAGGTATATACAGCCCCAGGAGGTATATGCAGCCCCAGGAGGTATATGCAGCCCCAAGAGGTATATACAGCCCCCCCCCATCTATATACAGGCCCCCCGCCGCAATCCTGTAAAGGAAGAGATAAGTATACTTATCCCTCCGCTGTCCCGCCGCCGCCATCACGCTTCTTCATCTTCATCCAGCGTCTTCCGTCTTCTTTCAGCTTCCTCCTCTGTCGCGCCGGCAATGACGTCATTGCCTGCGACCATCGGAGTAACCCGGAAGAAGACGGAAGACGCTGGATGAAGATGGAGGAGCGGCGGCGGGACAGCGGAGGGATAAGTATACTAATCTCTTCCTTTACAGGATTGCGGCGGGGGGGGGGCCTGTATATAGATGGCTTATACGCGAGTATATACGGTATATTAAAAGTCCATCTTTATTTGGTAAATCCTTAAAAACAAGGCATACTAAAAACAGAAACACAGCATCACGACATTAGGACAAACAGTTACGTGTTTCAAATGAAAATCTTAGTCATACTGCTAATCCAAGTTTAGCAGGAGTCTTTGTTATACAAGAGTGCTCACCTCTTTTTAGATATAACAAGGACCCCTGCTAAACTTGGATTAGCAGTATGACTAAAGGTACAATCACACGCGGCAATATTGCTTGCAATTTCACTGGCAATTTGCTGGTTGCAGTGAAATCATGGACACATTGTTCCATTTGTACATGGCCTGTCCTGTCCTGTACACTGGATATAATGCTCAACTGAGCAAAGGGTTTTCCAGCACACACGTCCTCAAAAATATATTAAAAGTCCATCTTTATTTGGTAAATCCTTAAAAACAAGGCAAACTAAAAACAGAAACACCGCATCACGGCATTAGGAGAAGCAGTTACATATTTCAAATGAAAATCTTAGAAAGGGTATGGACACATCCGAGTTTAAAAATGCTCCGATCCTCGATCCAAGAGTCGGACGAGTGTCATCTGACTTTTGGTCAGTGTGGCTTGCGAGTGCTGTCCGAGTGCAATCTGTTTTATCCCTCAGCAGCCATTTACTGTATAATCATTTACAGGTGCATTTTGTACAGTTGTCTGAGCTACAGAATGAAAATGTATCAATTAAAACTCTGTCAAGTACGTACACAATTTTAACTTTTAGAACTATTTATTTGTATCTACTTGTAAAACAAGAAAAAATAAATAAAATTTCAAAATAAAATTTCTAAAATCAGTGTTATTCTTTCCTCTGCTTGTTGTACTGAATCAAAGATGACTTCAAGCTAGGATGATAACGTGTGGCTTGTATTGTTATTGCTTGAAGACTATCTTCTATAAAAAATGGTGCTTATTAATACCGTTTAATGGTAATAATATTACTGTATGTGCTTTAAAGTAGCAGGACAAATCTTACCTACACAGAGGTATCTAAAGTGCTTGATGTTGGGTTAATCTTCTGGGGTTGGAGTTCTCGCTTTTTGCCACTAGGTGTCACTCTATTTCTCAAATACAAATAAGGCTGCGTTCACACATTTGCGTATTTTGCTGCGCTTTTTGCCGCGTTTTTCGGCCGCGCAAAAAAGAGCAACAAAATACGCAGGGGCTTTCAGACACTGCGCTTTCTTTACTCCAGAAAGTGCAGTGATGTCACAGAGGGGAGGAAAAATCCTGCTTCCTCCTCCCTCTGTGACAGCCCCATTAGATTTCACAGTGTATTACTATACACTGTGAAATCTAAATTAAACAGAGGCAAATGTATGTAAATAAAAAAAGAATGAATACTTCACCTGTCCGACACCTTCTCCCGCTGTCCGGTGCCTTCTTCCACTGTCCGGTCTCCGGTTCTAAGTGAGAGGTGTACTGACAGGACCTGTGGTGACGTCAGAGGGGGGCGTTCCCGGGGCGTTCCCAGTGCTGATTGGCTGTTCGCGGTCATGTGATATGTATCACATGACCGCGAGTGCCCGGGAACGCCCCTCTGACATCACCACAGGTCCTGTCAGTACACCTCTCACTTAGAACCGGAGACCAGACAGCGGGAGAAGGCACCGGACAGAGGGAGAAGGCGTCGGACAGGTGAAGTATTCATTCTTTTTTATTTTTCATTCACTTGCTTTTGTTTAATTTAGATTTCACAGTGTATATTAATACACTGTGAAGTCTAATGGGCGGCCACAGCTGTCACAGAGGGGAGGAGGAAGCAGGATTCTTCCTCCCCTCTGGGAGAATACGCAGGAGCAGCTGCGTAAACAATTGACATATCAATTGTTTACGGAGCTGCGCTTTCTCCCGGAAAACGCAGTGCGTATTTTTGCGCAATGTCTGCACTGCAAAGTGAATTTCACATTCACTTTGCTGGCAGACAAAAGGCACATTGCGTATTTTGAAAAGCGCGCGTAAAAAAGCGCAGCAAAATACGCAATGTGTGAATGCAGCCTAAAGTAGGATTTTGTGAGTTTTGGTTTGTGTATCTAGAACATTCCACCAGGGAGGGAAGGGGGTTACCTTTTAAGTTGTTTGGTGCTAGTTAAGATGTTCCGGATTGGAGTATTCGCTATTGCTAGGGCTCCTTGCCTAATGGCTGTATACTAATTGAATATGTAAAACAATAAGTAAAAATCCTAACTCCTAGTACTGTGATTATGCTGCAAAATGAACGCTTATACTACTCACTCGCTTGTAGTGACAGTCTCTGGTCTCCCGCCTTTTCCTCCTGCACTCCTGCAGTGTCTGGGCGGCCCGGAAGGGTTCGCATGTGCCCTGGCCACAGGCACAGCGTCCCTTTTCCGGGTGAGAGTATTATTCAACGTCTGCTCTCCCAGGAGGTGCGTTACAGGCTGGAGCTGTCAGGGGCCTCAGTCGACGTGGAAGTCAGGTAAGTCACTGGGCCGTGCTGAGCAGTGTCTAATTGTGAGTGGAGTGGGCGGGGTCAACGTGTTTCATAGGCTCCACCTACTTCATCAGGATACCCACCCCTCTTTCTAGAGTTTCTTATATACCGTATATACTCATGTATAAGCCAACCCGTGTATAAGCCGACCCCCCTACTTTTGCCCCAAAAATCTGGAAAAACCTATTGACTCGTGTATAAGCCGAGGGTGGACCCCAGCACAGGTATACAGCCCCCAGCAGTGTGGTATACAGGCCCCTCCCAGTGGTATACAGGCCTCCCCAGTGGTAGTATACAGCAGCCCCAGTGGTAGTATACAGCAGCCCCAGTGGTAGTATATAGCATCCCCAGCAGCCCCAGTGGTAGTATATAGCAGCCCCAGTGGTAGTATATAGCAGCTCCAGCAGCCCCAGTGGTAGTATATAGCATCCCCAGCGGTAGTATACAGCAGCCCCAGTAATCCAGGGCCCCCCCAGCCTTGCTCCGGTAACCTGTAAAGTAAAATATACTTATCACTGTCCCGCTGCCGTCCGTGCCCGCATCTGCCGACATCCCGATCCTCCATCTTCATGCGTCTTCTTCCGACTTCCTGTGTTCGGCGCCGGCAATGACGTCATTGCCGGCGCCAAACACAGAAAGTCGGAAGAAGACGCATGAAGATGGAGGAACGGGATGTCGGCAGATGCGGGCGCGGACGGCAGCGGGACAGTGATAAGTATATTTTACTTTACAGGTTACCGGAGCAAGGCTGGGGGGGCCCTGGATTACTGAGGCTGCTGGGGCTGCTGGGGCTGCCGGGGCTGCCGTATTGACTCGCATATAAGCAGAGGGGGGTACTTTTCAGCCCAATTTTTGGGCTGAAAAACTCGGCTTATACGCGAGTATATACGGTACTTGTCTCTCTCCTCTGATTGGTCAGTGTTAGATGCCAAGACAACACCCTTTGTGTGTACACTGGGAGGCGTCTTTATGTAGTCTCTTTATTCGTATGTTGTAACGAGCTGTGTCAAACCTTTATTGTGCTGCTACAGCCTGCATTAGTTAACCCCTTATGATCCTGCTATTTGGACAGCATGGGTGTATTATTTGAGTAAGGATTGTGGGCTTTGGGTGGACCTTTTTTTTTTTTTTTTTAATTTTCCTCTCCCCAATTATATGCTAACATTCTTGTCTATATTGTTTGGTGATCTGGGTTGACTCTCGAGTACGTCTGAAACGGTTTAGTTGTCACTCTTTTACCCTCAGTCGTGGTGATCTCAAATTTTAAGCCTTTATCGTGGGGACGGTCCCTAGAACTAATGTGTAGTTGCTGCGGTTAGTGTGCTCTAATCTTTCTTAAATTTGTTTATTCGGTGGAGATATTCGGTGTTTTTTTACTTGAATCCATAGGCTTCCACCTCGTGGTTCAGTCCTTTTGGTACCAAAGTATCCAGGGTAAAAATCCACTTCATCTCCATACATGACATCCTTTCCTGGTGGTTTCCCCCTCTCCAATTCTTCTTCACCTCCTCGAGCGCCATGAAGTGTGAACCTTTAATTTTACAACTGTGGAACTCTTTGAAGTGTCTACTCAATGGGTGGCCCTGGAACCCCTTCCTAATATTTTCGTATGACAAGTTAAATGGTTCTTGATTTTATATGTAGTTTTTTTGTCACTGCTTTGGATTTGATTATTCTTCGATACAAATCCCTGACACACGGTACATATTTTGCAGGCTCTAAATCCCTCCACCAATGGATGACTTGCTATTGTTGATTGAATGGGTTTTCTTAGTACTACCGGAGGTCTAATTGTTGGTGCCACCAACATGGTTAAGGATTGGGCCTTTCTAAATACTAGTCTAGGGGTTTCTGGTAGGAAGTCTCCTAAGGTTTTGTCCATTTTTAGATACTTCCAGTGCCTCTTCAGGATGCGTCTGAATGTCGCCGAGTTTTCATGGTATTCTGTAATAATGGGTAGATCGTGCACTTGATCTTGTATTGGGCGTTCTTCTATTGTTCTGTTTTTTGCTGTCAGGAGTTGTTTTCTATCTTATTGACATCTTCACGAATCTTACTTAGCATGTTTTCCTCGTATCCTTTACTGATAAGCTCTCTAGTCAGGGATTCAGCTTCTTGTTCAAAATCTTTTTGTAGCGTACAGTTTCTCTTCAACCTTATGAACTGGCTTTTGGGGACGCTCTTAAGCCAACTATTTAAATGACAACTGTCTCTTGGGATAAAACTGTTAGAGTCTGTTTCTTTTCTGAAGGTTTTTGTGCTCAGTTGGTTGTTCCCATCATTGTAGATAGTTAGATCCAGGAAGTTGATGCTTTGCTTATTTGTTATGGCGGTGAAGTTTAGACCATAGTTGTTGTGATTAATTCTCTCCAGAAATTGTTATAAATTATTTTCGGTTCCTTTCCATATGAAAAATGCATCATCTATGAACCTCTTCCAGACGTATAGATCTTCTCTTAGGACACCTTCCGGGTAAATCTCTGTTCCTCCCATTTCGCCACAAACAAGTTTGCGAAACTTGGTGCGAATCTCGTACCCATCGCTGTACCGACTTCTTGCTTGTAGAATGCTCCACCAAACTTGAAGTAGTTGTGTTTTAAAATAAACATGATGCTCGATATAATGAAGTTGATTTGTTCTTCTTTGAGCGGGGTGAATTTTCTCAAGAAGTATTCCGCTGCCGTGCATCCTTTCTAGTAGTAAATAACCGTGTATAAAGACTTAACGTCCAGGGTCCCCATAATGTACCGTGACTCATATTTGATTGAGATTGTATGGAGACGAAGTGGATTTTTTATCCTGGATACTTTGGCACCAAAAGGACTGAACCAGGTGGAAAAAACACTGAATATCTCCACCAAATAAACAAATTTAAGAGAGATTAGAGCACACTAACCGCAGCAACTACACATTAGTTCTAGGGACCGTCCCCACGATAAAGGCTTAAGATTCGAGGTAACCACAGCTGAGGGTAAAAGAGTGACAACTAAACCGTTTCAGACTTACTCGCAACGCACCAGAGTCAACCCAGATCACCAAACAAATAAGACAAGAATGTTAGCATATAATTGGGGAGAAGAACATGAAAAAAAAAAAAAGTTCCATCCAAAGCCCACAATCCTTACTCAAATAATACCCCCATGCTGTCCAGATAGCAGGATCATAAGGGGTTAACCAATGCAGGCTGTATCAACACAATAAAGGTTTGACACAGCTCGTTAGAACATACTAACAACGAGACTATCCTGATGAAGTAGGCCCACTCCACTCACAATTAGACACTGCTCAGCACCACCCAGTGACTTACCTGACTTCCACCTCGACTGAGGCCACTGACAGCTCCAGCCTGTTACGCACCTCCTGGGAGAGCAGACGTTGAATAATACTCTCACCCGGGAAAGGGACGCTGTGCCTGTGGCCAGGGCACATGCGAACCATTCTGGGCCGCCTAGACACCGCAGGAGTGCAGGAGGAAAAAGCGGGAGACCAGAGACTGTCACTACAAGCGAGTGAGTAGTATAAGCGTTCATTTTGCAGTATAATCACAGCACTAGGAGTTAGGATTTTTACTTATTGTTTTACATATTCAATTAGTATACAGCCATTAGGCAAGGAGCACTAGCAATAGCGAATACTCCAATCCGGAACATCTTAACTAGCACCAAACAACTTAAAAGGTAACCCCCTTCCCTCCCTGGTGGAATGTTCTAGATACACAAATCAAAACTCACAAAATCCTACTTTATTTGTATTTGAGAAATAGAGTGACACCTAGTGGCAAAAAGCGAGAACTCCAACCCCAGAAGATTAACCCAACATCAAGCACTTTAGATACCTCTGTGTAGGTAAGATTTGACCTGCTACTTTAAAGCACATACAGTAATATTATTACCATTAAATGGTATTAATAAGCACCATTTTTTATAGAAGATTGTCTTCAAGCAATAACAATACAACCCACACGTTATCATCCTAGCTTGAAGTCGTCTTTGATTCAGTACAACAAGCAGAGGAAAGAATAACACTGATTTTAGAAATTTTATTTAGAAATTTTATTTATTTTTTCTTGTTTACAAGTTGATACAAATAAATAGTTTTAAACGTTAAAATTGTGTACGTACTTGACAGACTGTTACATTGTAGATGTAGCACATATATATTTCTGGTACACGCTAGATCATTACACCTTCTTTATTACTAAAACTACACCTACTGAAACAAGCATGCACGGTTTTCACTCTTTGATCCTCAGCAGCCACCACAACTACCCCTAGAGGGTTAGTTGACACCAACAGGTTAGCTCCAGTACCCCCAAATATACACTGCATCAATTAAAACATGCATCAGACTTGGATGGTACAAGTGTGGTCCGAGTGCAATCTGTGTTTTTTGTCGGACCTATAGACTTGCATTGGCGAGTCTCGTCCGTGACTCGCAAATAATCGCAACATGTTGCGATTGACTCACAATCCGAGAATCGGATGCAGAAAAAGTATACAGTTAGGGCCAGAAATATTTGGACAGTGAAACAATTTTCGCGAGTTGGGCTCTGCATGCCACCACATTGGATTTGAAATGAAACCTCTACAACAGAATTCAAGTGCAGATTGTAACGTTTAATTTGAAGGGTTGAACAAAAATATCTGATAGAAAATGTAGGAATTGTACACATTTCTTTACAAACACTCCACATTTTAGGAGGTCAAAAGTAATTGGACAAATAACCATAACCCAAACAAAATATTTTTATTTTCAATATTTTGTTGCGAATCCTTTGGAGGCAATCACTGCCTTAAGTCTGGAACCCATGGACATCACCAAACGCTGGGTTTCCTCCTTCTTAATGCTTTGCCAGGCCTTTACAGCCGCAGCCTTCAGGTCTTGCTTGTTTGTGGGTCTTTCCGTCTTAAGTCTGGATTTCAGCAAGTGAAATGCATGCTCAATTGGGTTAAGATCTGGTGATTGACTTGGCCATTGCAGAATGTTCCACTTTTTTGCACTCATGAACTCCTGGGTAGCTTTGGCTGTATGCTTGGGGTCATTGTCCATCTGTACTATGAAGCGCCGTCCAATCAACTTTGCAGCATTTGGCTGAATCTGGGCTGAAAGTATATCCCGGTACACTTCAGAATTCATCCGGCTACTCTTGTCTGCTGTTATGTCATCAATAAACACAAGTGACCCAGTGCCATTGAAAGCCATGCATGCCCATGCCATCACGTTGCCTCCACCATGTTTTACAGAGGATGTGGTGTGCCTTGGATCATGTGCCGTTCCCTTTCTTCTCCAAACTTTTTTCTTCCCATCATTCTGGAACAGGTTGATCTTTGTCTCATCTGTCCATAGAATACTTTTCCAGAACTGAGCTGGCTTCTTGAGGTGTTTTTCAGCAAATTTAACTCTGGCCTGTCTATTTTTGGAATTGATGAATGGTTTGCATCTAGATGTGAACCCTTTGTATTTACTGTCATGGAGTCTTCTCTTTACTGTTGACTTAGAGACAGATACACCTACTTCACTGAGAGTGTTCTGGACTTCAGTTGATGTTGTGAACGGGTTCTTCTTCACCAAATAAAGTATGCGGCAATCATCCACCACTGTTGTCATCCGTGGACGCCCAGGCCTTTTAGAGTTCCCAAGCTCACCAGTCAATTCCTTTTTTCTCAGAATGTACCCAACTGTTGATTTTGCTACTCCAAGCATGTCTGCTATCTCTCTGATGGATTTTTTCTTTTTTTTCAGTCTCAGGATGTTCTGCTTCACCTCAATTGAGAGTTCCTTTGACCACATGTTGTTTGGTCACAGCAACAGCTTCCAAATGCAAAACCACACACCTGGAATCCACCCCTGACCTTTTAACTACTTCATTGATTAGAGGTTAACGAGGGAGACGCCTTCAGAGTTAATTGCAGCCCTTAGAGTCCATTGTCCAATTACTTTTGGTCCCTTGAAAAAGAGGAGGCTATGCATTACAGAGCTATGATTCCTAAACCCTTTCTCAGATATGGATGTGGAAACTCTCATATTGCAGCTGGGAGTGTGCACTTTCAGCCCATATTATATATATATATAATTGTATTTCTGAACATGTTTTTGTAAACAGCTAAAATAACAAAACTTGTGTCACTGTCCAAATATTTCTGGCCCTAACTGTATGAGATTCGGAATGTGTTCTCAGACATTAGTTAACTTTGGTCCGAGAGCAATGCGATTTTTCCACACAGTAAACTTGGATGAGTTTCACTGAGTGTGTGTCTGAGCCCTTATACTGCTAATTCAAGTTTAGCAGGTGTCTTTGTTATACAAGAGTGCTCACCTCTTTTTAGATATAACAAGGACTCCTGCTAAACTTGGAATAGCAGTATGACTAAGATTTTCATTTGAAAGGCGTAACTGTTTTTTCTAATGTCGTGATGCTGTGTTTCTGTTCTTAATATGTCTTGGTTTTAAGTATTTACCAAATAAAGATGGGCGTTTTTGATGGTGAACTCCTTGCTCAATTCAATATACCTGGATTGCTGAACTCCATTCCCTGCACCACCCTTGGAGCCTCTCCATGCCTCAATTTGGTCAGTGAGTGAGCTGAAAACTATTTTTCTCTACTTTGTACACTTGGATATAATGTTCAGTATCAGTATTATTCTGTATATACACTGCATAGCACCACTTCTCCTGTCCTGTATACTGGGTGTAATCCTCAGTATCTGTATTATTCTGTATATATACACTGCACAGCACCACTTCCCCTGTCCTGTATACTGGGTGTAATTCTCTGTACCTGTATTATTCTGTATATATACTCTGCACAGTACCACTTCTCCTGTCCTGTTTAAAGGTGTAACCGTCAGTATCTGTATTTTTCTCTATTTATACTGCACAGCACCACATGTTCTGTCCTGTATACTGGGTGTACTTTTCAGTATCTGTATTAATCTGTTTATATACTCTGCACAGTACCACTTCTCCTGTCCTGTATACTGGATATAATGCTCAATTGAGCAAGGAGTTTTCCAGCAAACACCCTTGGAGCCTCTCCATGCCTCAATCTGGACAGTGAATGAGCTGAAAACAAATTTTCTCTACTTTGCACACTTGGATATAATACAGTATCAGTATTATTCTGTGTATACACTGCACAGCACCACTTCTCCTATCCTATATACTGGATGTAATTCTCAGTATCTGTATTATTCTGCACATATACACTGCACAGTACCACTTCTCCTGTCGTGTATATTGGTTGTAATTCTCAGTATCTGTATTATTCTGTAGATATACCCTGCACGGTAATACTCCTCCTGTCTTATATCCTGGGTGTAATCCTCAGTATCTGTATTATTCTGTATATATACACTGCACAGTACCACTTCTCCTGTCCTGTATACTGGGTGTAATTCATAGAAAGGTAGTTGAATCTAGCAAACTTGTCCTTATGGAGTAATTCTTTTAAAAATGCATTTTATTAGAAATATAATTAAAAAATCAGAGTACAAAAACAATGCTAAAATAATTCCAATCCACTGAATAGGACCATAGGTAACTTAGTTACCTACTTACTGCACCTATTCAGTGGCTTGAAATTATTTTAACATGGTTTTTACTCAAGAAGGACTAGTTAGCTGGATTCAAATACCTTTGTGATTGCTTGGGAACAGCGGCCACCTACTCATTGCACCGCTCTTGAAGACTGCTACATGAATTTCAAGCCTGCAAATATATGGTGAGTTGGATTGACTTTTCTATTATTATATGGGTGTAATTTTCAGTATCTGTATTATTCTGTATATATACACTGCACAGTACCACTTCTCCTGTCCTGTTAATGAAGAGCCAGCATTGTACTTAGCAGGGTCAATATTGGTAGGTTTATAATTTTCTATGTTTGCAATCCAAATAAAATCAATCTTTAGCAACCTGTTTAAAGAGGCTATCTCAAGTCTGGAAGCTATCCCCTATCACTGGGATAAGGAATATGTGGCGCCCCAAGGTCCGGTTGCCACAATATTATTATTAAGTTTGGAAGCAAGGAACGGTACCCACCTCAGGCGAAACACATGCACAACACCTTCCCAACTCCAGGCCAAAAGGGGGAGCTCTACACACAAGTTCAGAGCAGGTTCCCTATAAATTCTAGTCTGGGGGCGGGGTTAGGCAGTTCAGTTCCTAGGAGGACTGTAGAAGACATTCTACGGTCGGGTGCCATGCCAGGCCCATCCAAGGAAACTGACTAGCCAGTGTGAGGGACCCATAGGTAAGGGTCTGAGGGAAGTGGAGAAAAGGTGTAGGGAGTGGAGCAGAGCTAGCTCACCCCATCACCAAGCGCAGAATGGACACCGGAGTCCAAGGTCGCAAGGGACTTTCTCTCCAGCAGTCAACATGGGAGGGCGGGTAATTCTAAATTGCTCGCCCACCACAATGCCAGGATTCACAACTGCACCAAAGAGAGCTCAGGGAGCTGCACTAAAAGGAGAGTAACATTAAAAGGCCTCAAGCCACCTGTCAAATGGCCAGAACAGACAAGTGAGGAGAGGGTTCACGGCACAGCTTCAAGCAGCCAGGGTCCACATGAAGTAGCGCGATAGGGAGGCCTCAGGACTTGCCAGGTTTGGAAAACCTGAACTTGCTTCCAGGCTCTGGACCCCTAACACCACTTGTCCACTGTACCTTGGATGAACCTGCTTCTTACATCACTAACGGTAAAGGAGACTGTTACCCCTGTGTCTGTCAGTTATTCCGTACACTAACTCCTTACACCCCCAATGATTCCATCATCTCATAGACTTTACGGTTGTCCTGGGGACCTGCTCTTCCTTTGGAGAGATGAACCATCCTTGCTGCTATCCCCATCATCCCCAGAGGTCCCGACTGCTACAGTGGCTATACCGGCCGCATTCCACAGGTGGTGTCAAGACAACTTTTATTTTTGTTTTTATTGTATTTTATCCATTTTTCAATACCCCTTTTTAATGATCGCCCCAACGAGGGGATCACGGACCGGGACACTCCACCGTGACATCCCGCAACCCCAGACAATGATAAGAGGGCCCGGTTCCAAGAACCCCATGGTCCCCGTCAGGGGCGAGTCAAATAACTTTATGATTTCTTCAGATCAGAGAGCAGGGAGCCCCACCAATTAAGAAAGCCTGAAGCCAGAGACTCTGAAGATACCTGTGTGAATGTAGCAGTGGTTGATCATAGACATTGCTAATCCATTCACACATAGATTTCCAAACATCCCCTTTAAGAGACTTGTGAAAGCCATGGCCAAGTAAAGCAAAATATGCTGAACCTTGCATTGCGCCTCAATGCGGGGTGTTATAGCATGTGGGCTGGTGAAGTTTTCATGCCGGGGCTGCTTCTGTGTTCCAAACAGCACTTCCTTTTTATAACATGTGTAAATAAACAGAAAAGGATGCGCAATGGGTGCACCTGTATAAACAATTTCTTTCCCAAACTAGTAAAAAAGCTGCTCACCTTGGAGGGCTGTGCACTGCCCTGCACAGCCCTGGTAAATCACTTGAAGTGTGGAGCTTAATCGCTCTCCCTGGAATCTCTGTGTGCTGCTGCCTGTGAGCTGCTTCCTCTGGCCCCAGCTCTGAACACGTGACCACTCAGACAGGAAAGGTCCTGTAGTTCCAGGCCTTCACCTCACACCACACAGGTCCTTTTGTTGATGTGCCTTCCAAGCTGCTCCTGCTGCTGATCCTCCATAGGAGAAACTGGAACATATGATTAATGCAAAGCAGTCTGTGGAGCGCTCAGGAAAGGCAGGCAGGGTGAATTATAGATAAAACTTACTTTTTATTTTTCTCCTTCACAGCCACAACGCGTTTCCACTGACACAGCAGTCTTCGTCAGGTGGAATGAAGGAGGACTTCAAAGTTACAACTTTTATAAGTAAAAAACAACCCTCATTGGTTAACAACCCCCTTTATGTCAACCAATCCTCAAATCCCCTGGTTAACCCTATAAATACTATAACCATAGGTAGTTCATATTACATCTTCCCATTAATAAAATAAGCCTCCCCCACAACACTACCCATAACATTCCTATCCATCATATCTTCAAAATATAAAAATATATAAAATGTGTAAAAAACAGATAAAAACCAATAATCATAAAATATACAATTTGAGGGGATTTGAGGATTGGTTGACATAAAGGGGGTTGTTAACCAATGAGGGTTGTTTTTTACTTATAAAAGTTGTAACTTTGAAGTCCTCCTTCATTCCACCTGAGGAAGACTGCTGTGTCAGTGGAAACGCGTTGTGGCTGTGAAGGAGAAAAATAAAAAGCTAAGTTTTATCTATAATTCACCCTGCCTGCCTTTCCTGAGCGCTCCACAGACTGCTTTGCATTAATCATATATTTTTATAACATGTGAGCTTCACAGCCAATCAGCAGCCACTAAAGGCTTCACTGTCATTTCATTTAGACGAAACTAACACCCGGAAAAAATGAGAGCTGCTGCTGCTCTCTATCTTCCTTTGGATATCAGTTGCTTCCAAAGGAAGCGAGAGTGAAGTGACCCATCAGCGGCCGCTGATTGTCTGCAGAGCACATATGACATATAAATATCACGAGTGCTGGGAACCCAGAATAGCCGTTACAGGAATGGTGCTGACATAGGTTGAGTAAGGATTGTTTTTATTTAATATGGGGGAATATAGAAATACTGCAGAGACCCTTTAAGTGTTGTAAAATATGGTTATTAGTATACTGTATCAACAGAATGATTTGCGCAAGGCGTCAAAAGATTATCTATCTACACTGTCACTATTGAAGTAGCAAGTCACTGCTATTGTGGCACCCCTGCGGTCTGGTCACCAAAGAGGTACGGCACCTAATCTATAGGTGTGGTATCCCAACCCCAGGTAGGTAAGATGAGAACACAATACCGAGACCCACACACACCTTGAACTCAACACCATTCCCAACTCCAGGCCAGGGAATGCAGGGCAGTGGAGCCCCTTTAGAGGGCAGACCCCATCTGCTGGCTGTAGGATGGAATAGTTAAGGGGATGGGAGGAGAAAGTTAGAAGAGAAAAGAGAGCAGGAGGAGGAGGAGTGAGAAGTTAGTAGAGAGGAGTGAGAAGACGACAGTGGAATGAAGAGGACCACCAAGAGAGATGTAGTTCTAGGGGAGGCTAACGCCAGGGGAAGGAGTGGGACCAGTGGGTAGGTCGCCATGGAACCCTGGCCAGAGGGACCCCGAATCCACAACCACTATACTAGGTTGTTGCTGGAGGAACTGGTTGCAAGAGGGGACTGGCCCTAAATCTGGAAACAACACTGTAAGTTTGAGTCAGAAAACCGGAGGCCACTAAACTTTATGTGCAGTGGCCGACTACCGTGGACAGCCCCAGGACGGTGGCTATGCCTAGAGTAAGAGGACATGTTGACCGTCACTCAACAGGTTCGTAGCCACCTGCTTGGGATACTGTAGCATGAAGGCACATGGCAGGAGTAGGCATGAAGACTAGCACAGGAAAGGGCAACTTGGAGAGTCATACAGCAGGGGATCTTGGGGGAGTGAACCTGGACTGCCTGAGGGTTTACCAGATTGCTGACCTAAGGAACACGGTGCCCTGGCTAGGCTGGAGTCACTGAGAACTGGGGATAGAGGTAAAATAACTATACCCTTGGAGTCCTCTTGCTTACTTCCCTCACCCTCCTTGCGCCTTGCACCCTAACTACCACCACCATAATTCCTAAAGACTTGCATCAAACCCCTGGGAGCCGTCTTCACCTGTTGGAAGTGTTCCATCTTAGCTGCCATACCACCTATCCCCCAGGGCTCATAAAGCAGCACTGGTCACCCCTGAACAGGTACCACAGGTGGCGTCACATAAAGACATAATTCCCTGTAAATATTCCCCTTCACATGCTTGGCCAGGGCTATGGCTCTGGGGAGGCCACCATGAACCCAAAGACTGATATCCCAGATGCCCCTTGTTGCCATTGCACTATAATATCCCTTTTTCTTTGCACATAATTCACAAAGTGATGCAATAAATAAAATAATACCTTATTGCCTTACCAAAATATATATAAATGATGCAGTGATTATCAGACTGTATGCCGCAATACATCCCAGTATGATCAAAACGCTTAGGTGTGTTTTCTGAATTAATATAACTTCCTTGAGCAGTTTATGTTCTGAAAAAGTCAAAAGCAGAATATAGTGATAACCAATAAATGTTAGATGGAACCACACAAGGCTGATGTTTGACCTCTTTTGTAACCACTCCTGGCTTAGAGAATGCATAAAAGACTTGCAAAGAAATTGCAAAGATAAATTCTCATAGTGAGACTGGAATTAACAAACATAAAAATAAAGGCCCTGATTCATCAGAGTAAGGGGTACCTTACGCCGGACATCTTACTCCACTTATTGACTGGAGTAAGATTTTTGTTGTGGCGCACGCCACTTGTCAGACGTATCTAAGGGTACCTTTACACGTCACAACATTGCATGCAATTTCACTTGCAATTTGCTGGTTGCAGTGAAATCATGGACACATTGTTACATTTGTACACGGCAACAAAATAGAACAATGTGTCCATGATTTCACTGCAACCAGTAAGTTGCAAGTGAAATTGCATGCAATGTTGCAACGTGTAACGGTACCCTTAATGAATTAGGAGTGTCTGACTCCAACACACTACCCCGATGAAGATCAGCATGAACATTGCCAGTCTTAACGAATAAGGACCATAATATGAATTAAATGGAAAACAGTATATTCAAAAAGGATAATTCAACAAGACATGAATTCAGTGCATGAACTGCATTATCTATTAGGCTAGGGTTACATTAGAGCCATGGAAGCGGTAAAAGCTAGCGTTTTTGTCATGTTGAAATTTTGAAAAACGCTAGCGTTAACGCTTCCATAGGCTCCCATGCAAAAAATGCATGGTGAAAATGCAACACGTTTGACGCTAGGCGTTTTTGCAAAAGCACCAAAAAACGCAGTAAGCAGCGTCTTTAGGGGCGTTTGCAAAAACGCATGCATTTTTTTAAAATAGGAGTCTATGGGACACGCATGCATTAACACTAGCGTTAAAAAAGTAAAAAAAAAAGCCATAAAAATGGCAATGGAAAAAACTGCTTCCTTTAACGAAATCTTGCAAAGGATGCACCCTTCCAAATGTGACCCTAGCCTTAGATAATCATAGAGATTGGCTAGTACATTTTAGCATAAAAGAATACTTTCATAGGAAATTAATAGCATTTGTATTATTACGCGCAAGGGCGTAACTACAACAGGTGCAGGGGTTGCAATCGCATCGGGGCCCTGGAGACTAGGGGGCCCCAAATGACCCTTTTGTCTATAGAAAAAGACTATTGCTATTAAAGGTTTGCAGTAATTGAGGGTCGTTGGAGCTTTCACATCAGGGCCCATGAGTGTCAAGTTACGCCACTGATTACACGTTCATTTTGTTTTTATAGAGCATAAACAGACTATATAATATGAAATCTAATGTAACTTTCTCTCTCTCTCTCTCTCCAATTGGAGTCTTCTTTGGTTTTCTCCTCACCATTAGATCAGTGGGAAGTGAGCTCCAGCTATTGCTAAAGGTTTGACATGTATGTCCATTATATACAGTGTATATAAATATATATATATATATATAAATATATATATATATATATATATATATATATATATATATAAAATCATTGTCTATACGGCCCGTAGCCGTCTCTATTGTGTATTCTCTATTGTGTATACAGTTATTGTGTATTCCGCCCAAAGCATCCTCAAGTCTGTGTTTGGGTGGAGGCAGAGCCTGGGTGGAGGCAGAGTTGGGGTGGAGGCTAGGCGGAGTCTCAGAGGAGTCCCAAAATTTTGCCAGTAAGGGGCCCAGAAATTCCTAGTGGCAGCCCTGGGAATAACCTTAATACTGGTTTACTAACATGGGCCAGGGTCACAAACGCTGTCTGCAACGGTTTCCTGTGCGGCGCTGTAAAGCGCACTCCGAGCCTCTGCCTGTGTGACAGGTCATTAAGGTAAACAGCGGGTAACTAAGGGCAGCGTTTTACAGCACCGCATAGCGGTAACGCTATGCGGTACTGGAAAAAGTTCTAAGATAAAACCGGAATCCGGCAGGCTAGGGTCAAAACGGAAATGTGACCCTGGCCATGGTAACATGAATTTTCCTCCCCTCTCTGCGCTCCATCTGGGGCTTCGTGAGACAATGTCATTTTCTTCAACGTATAAAACTATGAAACTTCTTTTGACAAACTGCACAGTTGTGTCCAATAAAAAACACAGAAGCTCTAAATGGACCAAAGCAGGCTGAGGAGAAGGTGGTGTAAAACCAGCCATAAACGTCATTTAGTCATTTGTGTTTATTCACAAAATCAAAATAATACATATGGCCTGCAAAAAACCCCAGTCATGTGAAGAGTCCCATAGACTATAATGTTCTCATATTCTCTCTGTGCAAATGAGGGATAAAACACGCATGTAAAAAACGGATGTCTAAATGAGAATTTATTGTGTATCACCGGGGTTTATGCACACATTTGTATTATGGCTACTCAATCGTCTTTGAGTCCATAGAAGTGTGAAGGGCATTACTGTACATCTGTGTGCCTCTTGTTTCATATGAAGGCATAATTTTCATGATATTCCAATAGCATGCAGACCACAGCCTGTACACGACTGCAGCTCCAGCGACTGTAAATAGCATTAAATTACAGCTATTCACAGGCACCAGATACTGACAAATCACATCATAGCTGCTGTCACAGTGCTGCACTCAGGTGGGGTGTCTGATAGAAGTCTATTAGGGATGAGTGAGTATATTCGCAAGTATTCGGTATTCAGCGAGTATTGAGGTACTCGAAACATAGCGAGTATATCACTACTCGCCTCGCAATATTCGGATCTCCTGCCCAGCATTAGCCCATCACAGTAATGCCACAGCCTTCTTGGTTGTGGCATTACTATGATTGGCTGGATGCCCAGCGTCATACATGAGTCATGACCTATGACTCATAGTCTCTATATAAGACCTGCCGCCGCCATTTTCTGCACATTTGCTTGTGCAAATCATACATAAATCCTCTGTAAAACCCAAAAGCTCTTGTGAGAGTTACCAGTATTGTAGTATTAGGTGACTGTAGTGCAGGGAGACAGGCAGGAGCGTTACAGTACCACATAGTACAGACTGCAATATTTCAGCTCTTCTCAGAGATGAAAGTTTAAGGTCAGGGTGTAGTGACAGTTTTCCCAGCTATTTTTGGGGTCACATTTACCCCTACATGCCAATTTTTTTTTGCCATTGCGGTGCGGTGTTCACACCAAATAGCACACATGGTACTGCACAACTGACACGCAGCCAGCTGTCTTGTGTGGTGGCTGGTTTTGCATAATATTTACCCTTAAACCTCAGGGCAATTTTTTGGGCGCCGTTGCAGCGCTGTGCCTAAAACACAAAGCAGAACTAGGCTGTAGTGATACCTTCCGCAAAGCACTAACTGCTCCTTGTTCCCCAATATCTGCATCTGAACATCTGCAGCTATGTCAGAAAAAAAAACAAATTCATAGAAAGGCTGTTGTAAAGGGACAGGGACATGGACGTGGGGTTGTCAGTGGTGCCCGACAAGGCACAGAGTCTGGGGGACCGAAGAAGGTTGATGCATCTTTGTTCCGTTGTTTCTCTGTCTGGAACATAAACAGGTCTGGAAGCCAGAAGAGCAAGAGCATATACTGTCTTGGATGGGTGATAAGGCCTCCACAAAATTTTCTAGCAGCACCCAATTGTCCACGACCACACAGTCTCCTGTCCGTACAGAGAACGCTGGGTCATCATATTCTCAACCTGTGCTTAGTTCATCACCCAGTCAGCAGTCACAGGAAATATTTGACCCCAACCTTGGCCACTCCGAGGAACTGTTTGGTTCATATCCTTTCTTTGCCTCTGGCCTCTCATTGTGTGACATTGAAAGCCACTTTCATCAATGTGATATACCGGGTGAAGTGGTGGAGGCTGATGGTGATGACTCACAGTTGTCATCTGGCCAGCCGACAATATCAACACGGAAAGAGGATGACATGAACGACGAGGTGGTCGACGATGAGACCACCGATCCGACCTGGACCGTTGGCACGTATTGTCAGTACAGCTGCACAGAAGAGGAAAGGAAAGTGGATATGTAGCACCAACAAAGGCACCAAGGGCTACTGGTTTGAGCAGAGTGCGAAGTGTGTCAACTGTTGCCAAGAGCAATCCCTCTGTGCCCCAAGTCAAAGCAAGGGTGCGTTCAGCCGTTGTCTGTAAAAATTTTTCAGATAGTCCTTCTGAACCAAATTTTGTCATCTGTGGCATCTGCCATACAAAGCTGAGCAGAGGCCAGGGCAAAGGCAACCAAAGCACCACCAGTATGCGGAAACACATGGCAGCCAAGCACCCTAGTCGGTGGGCGGAACAACAGGGCACCATATAGGTGTCTGCGGGTCAAACCACTGCCATGTCACCTGTGATCTGTCCTTCCCAATCTGCTGGGCAGGAAGCAGGTGATCATACCTCTTATCGACAAGCTGCAGTTGCACAGACGCAAGATACAACAAGCTCATCTACTTGTTTGTCCCAGCAAAGCGTCCAGTTGTCTGTGCCCCAGATATATGAAAGGAGGCGTAAATATTGCCAAGTTGCTAGCCATGGAGATGTTGCCGTTTAGGCTTGTGGGGACACAGTCTTTCCGTGATCTGTTTGCTGTGGCTTCCCCACAATACTTGGTTGCCAGCCGACACTATTTTTCCTGGTGTGCCGTCCCCACGTTACACCAGCAAGTCTTAAAAAATCTAAAGTGTGCTCTCACCAACGCTATTACCGGGAAGGTACACCTTACAACAGACACGTGGACAAGTACCTGTGGACATGGACGATACATCTCTGTCACGGCACAGTGGCTCAATCTGGTGGAGGGTGGGACAAAGTCTCAAACTGGGCCATCACATATCCTACCCACTCCACGAATAGCAGGCCCAACCTCAGTCAGGGTTTCCGCCTCATCATATACCTCCTGTCTCCCCTCTTCCTCCTCCTTCTCCCTGTCATCCTATGCTGAATTACCCTCCACATCACCCCCAAGTTGGGAGCTGTGCAGCAGAGCATCGGCAAAGCGTCAACATGCTCTGCAGAGCTGTGGCAAGGAATAAAACAACAGACCGATCAGTGGTTCTCCCCACTGCAACTCCAACCCGGTCTGGTTGTCTGCGATAATGGGCGTAATCTGGTGGCGGCTTTAAAGCTCAGGAAGCTGGTACACGTGCCATGCATGGCTCACGTGCTGAACCTAGTAGTGCAGAAATTTAAGAAAACATACCCTGACTTGCTGTACCTACTTGAAAAGTTGTGCCGTATTTGCGCTCATTTCCGCCATTCCTCAGCCGATGTTGCCGGTCTTGCAGCGCTTCAAAAGCAATTTCATTTGCCAAAGCACCAACTCATTTGCGACCTGCCAATGTGGTACCCCTGTAGGGATTGCCACAGGATTTACCGGTGCAAGAAGGGATTTACACCTTGGTACACATAGCACACAACACCTTCCACCCCAGACCTGAAGGGGGAGCTCTACTGCCTGCCTTAAGCCAGACCCCTATAAAAGATCCAGGCTTGAGGGGAGAAGTCAGTTAGTTAGTTTCAGTTAGTGAGTTCCAGAGAGTGGAGAGAGCAGGAGTGAAGGAGCTGGTCGCTGGGATAAAACCAGGCCCAAGACCAGGGAACACTGACCCAGCTGTGCTGCATCCTAGGGAGAGGGTCGGAGGCCAGTGGAGGAATAGGAAAAAGAAGAAAGGGAACAAACAAAATGTCCCCTGTAGTTTACCCGGACACCGGAGTCCGACACTGCTAAGCATCCAGTACAGCATGAAAAGCCCAGAAGGACCAGGAGGAATTAATCCCCTGAGGAGATAAGTAAGAGACACTCGAACCTGATCAAGCACAGGACCAGGGGCCCAAGAGGAGTATAGGGACCTCGCAGAAGGACCTCATTGTCGGTTATAGAGTAAATCCCTGGGAAGGAGGGGTGAGTTCAGTTGTAGGCAAAACTTACCCCAAACCTCCGTACACAGTGACAGAGGAGGCCTCACAAATCTCCAAGTTGAAAGTCCCAAATTGCACCGAGGACCTGGTTACTTCCCTGGACTGTACCTGTTACCGGTCATGAATAAAAGGTACCGAAACAAAGACTACTGTGTGTGTGTGCCTGCTTAACCGCCACTACCCACAGCGTTGACCGCAGAGACGCTACTACGACTCCCCTCATCCCCACTGCCCTGAGGTAAAGCTCCACCTGTGCGGAGCTGTACTACACTGAGCTGCACCTCCATCACCTCAGCGGCCGACCGCAGCGCTGTTATACACATTGCCAGGTACCACAGGTGGCGTCACGTAACCCATCCCCTTCACCACCATCGTCCCCCCACCATCCCCGCCATTAAGGGGCCAGGGCACTGGACCGGGGACCGACCAGCCGTGATCCCCCATACAAGTCGTCATCAGCCCCGGTATCCAAGTACACCCTACCCTGTCGACCGCCTCAACCTGGCGTCACAAACAAGATCACCTGGTACTGTGTTCCTAGAATTGAACTTTGTTAACTGTTTGTGAACTGTAAAATTGGGCTGCCATTACTACGCCACAGAAATTGAACTGCGTCACAGAGCGGGCGGAAAAGAGCGGGAAGATAAGCCCCGCCCCTTCACTCTGCCGGAGATCAGCGAAGCGCAGTTCTCAGTTCTTGAAATACCCGAGGTGATCGACTTCCCCTGCAGAGCCAACGACGACTGGAAAAGTTTTTTTTTTACCTCACCGGCTGGCAGCGATTAACTAGGAGGGCCCCATCATGAGTAACTCGGACGACGCACAAGTCCCTGACAGAGGGGATGCCCAGAATGCAGCACCTGGAGCAGCGGTCCCGATAATGCCGATAGCCTTGCTGTACATACCGGGCGCAAAATGGTTGCCAACATAGGAAGGTAAACCCGGTACCTTAGCAGCCTTTAAGCAAAAGATGTGTGCAGTGCTGGACATGTGTACGATGACAAAAAAGCAGCGAGCCACCGTTGTGCTGGGACGATTAACAGGTGCAGCGGAACTGGACGTTGAGTCCTGGAGTGATGCTGACAGAGACTCTGCAGCTAAAGTGTTTGACAAACTCAAAGCTGCTTTCGAAAAACGCACACAGTGTGAATTGAGGATGCTGTTCTACCAGTGAAGCAGAGACCGCAGGACAACATCGGAGACTTTGCCCTCCGTTTACAAGGGGCACTCCAGTCCTTAAAGCAGGTAGACCAGGCAAGTGTGCTAGAAGAGGATAAAATCCTTGCAGAGCAGTTTACGGAAGGATTGAGGTCACACTGCCACCGCCAGCAGGTACACATGTGGGTCTTGGATCAGACAACTGTGAACTTTAATGACTTAAAAGATCATGCTGTAACAGTGTTACGGGATCCAGTGCCTGCAGAGCCTGCAATCCAATACTGGCAGATTAACACCTCTCCCATAGTCTTTAAACCCGCTTCCAAAGACCCTGCAAAAATGGAACAACAAGCTGTAGCAAATAACTCTGATGATGACTTACGCAACCAGGTGCAGCAGCTAACTAAAAATACGGACTATGTACTAAAACTCTTGCAGGCCATGCCTGGGGCACCACCTCCAAGCAAAATCCAACTAGGTGATTGCCCTGAGGATGTCCCATGGATGAGGAGGAAGAACAAGTCGCCCGTGCAGGGGACCAATGCACCATTCCAACGTAGACCCATGTCGCCCGTGGAGGGAACCAACAAGTCGCCCGCTCAGGGGACCGACGCACCATTCCAACGCAGAGTCAGGGACTACTTGGATTCTTCAGGACAACCTATCTGCCTACGTTGCAACAAACCAGGCTTCTTTGCTAGAGAATGTACTTTAAACCCGAAATTCCTGGGCTCGAGTGCCAGCACCCAGGAGTAGGACAACTGGGTCCATATGACTGGCGTAATCGGTACGTGGGAGGTCATCCGTACCTCAACATTACGCTGGAAGGAATCCCCATGTCGGCCCTACTGGACACTGGGTCGCAGGTTACAACCATCCCACATATCCTTTACAAATAATTTTGGTCTGACACTGATCTTAGACCCCCAGACCCTAACTTTGTCATTCTTGCAGCTATTGGGCAACCTCAGAATCAGGTGGGTTTCAGAGAAGTTACAATAAAGCTGGGGAGGGTGGAGTTAAAAGGCCAAAGGTTATGTGTGGTAGAAGATAATCCTGATGAAAAACACCTCTACATGGTAATTGGTACTAATGTGATTGAAAACTGCCTTGGAGAAGTGTTGTTTTTGCTTCCGACAGATTGCAGTGACTGCTGGGTATGGGTGGACGAGAGTCATCCAAAGAGACATCCGTGCCCTCATCCACAAGCAACAGGTAAATCTGTCTGGGGAAAAATTGGCAGTGTGCGGGTAACAGACCCGCTCCCCATTGTGTTACCACCGAAAAGTGAAATGATGATATGTTGTCAAGCAGCAATAGGTCTCAGAGGAAAAGAATACCAGGCAGTTGTAGAGCCGGTATATTCAGAGCATAGACTTACACTACTAACAGCCAGAGGGGTGGTGGATGTACGCAAGGGAAGAGTACCAATCCGTGTATTAAATTGTGGGGAAGAGGAAGCAAAACTACCCCGGTATGCTACTATAGCACAACTGTATACTGTCTGTAACAACAACATACAGGCAGTATAGCCGTTTCCCTGTCAAGTCAGGCGGAGGATAACAACTCCAAATGACAACTAGAGGAGTGGTGTCAGCAGTTGCACATAGGAACTGATGCTACCCCTTCTCACCAGAAGTGCAGAGTCTACCGGGTAGCACAAGAGTTTGAACAGATATTCAGTAAGCATCCATTAGATTTTGGGAGGATTAAAGGGGTACACCATCGCATACCCACAGGAGATCATCCCCCAATTAAATTGAGACACAGACCCATTCCACCAAATCAATACCAGCATGTCAAAGAGATGCTGCGGGACATGAAGGAAGCCGAGGTTATAAGAGATAGCTATAGTCTCTGGGCAGCCCCCTTAGTCCTAGTCAGAAAGAAGGATGGCACGATGAGGATGTGTGTGGGTTACAGGGAGGTCAATAAGATCACTCACAAAGATGCTTATCCGTTACCCCTAATAGTGGAGTCTCTTGCTGCATTAAAGACTGCTAATTACTTCTCCACGTTAGATCTCACTAGTGGGTATTGGCAGGTCTCCGTTGCAGAAGAAGACCGAGAGAAGACTGCATTCACAACACCAATGGGCCTATGCGAATTCAACAGCATGCCATTCGGGTTATGCAATGCACCAGGAACGTTTCAAAGACTCATGGAATATTGCCTGGGACACCAGAACTTCGAGACGGTGCTGTTATACCTGGACGACGTTATCGTGTATTCCAAGACCTACTTAGAACACTTGGACACCTGGCGGAGGTATTTGCAGCTTTAGCAAAGTACGGCATGAAGCTCAAACCATCTAAATGTCACCTGCTGAAACCTAAAGTCCAATACCTTGAGCACGTGGTCAGTGCAGATGGTGTAGCACCAGATCCGGAAAAAGTGACAGCTATCCAGGACTGGCAGAGACCAACCACCGTCACTGAAGTACGTCAATTCTTAGGTTTGGTTGGGTACTACAGAAGATTCATTAAGGGCTACACATACATGGCAGCGCCCCTACAAGATCTTCTGGTAGGCCAATCTAAGAAGAGAAAATCTTCAGAGCCACCATTGGATTGGGGAGAAGAACAAGAAGATTCTTTCCAACAGATGAAGCAGGCTCTAACCGGTGAGGAAATCCTGGCTTACCCCCATTATAACTTACCATTCGTCCTTTACACCGATGCAAGCAATGTAGGCCTGGGAGCAGTCCTTTCCCAGATCAAAGATGATAGAGAGAGAGTAATTGCCTACGCCAGCAGAAAACTTTGACCCACCGAGAGGAACCCGGAAAACTGCAGTTCCTTTAAGTTGGAGTTCCTGGCCTTGGTCTGGGCTATAACTGAAAGGTTCAGGCATTACCTGTCAACTTTGAAATTTACCGTCTTCATGGATAATAACCCATTAACACACCTGGATACCGCGAAGCTTGGTGCATTGGAGCAATGCTGAATGGCCCGACTATTGAACTATGAATTTACCATCAAATACCGGGCAGGCCGCAACAACGCAAAAGCTGATGCCCTCTCCAAAAACCCTCAAGTACATCTGCAAGGACTTGAAGAAGAGGAAGATGACTTGAAAGAAATAGCACTCCCAGCTTTCCATAAAAGTAGAAAATGGAAAATGGCTGAAGATCACATCTACCAGAACCGTCAGACTGTTGCACTAAACCCGTTGCCTCACTATGGATGGAAGGAGACTCAAGACAGTGATCCGGCAGTGAGCCTTATAAAGAAGTTAATAACCCAACCGGATTCCCAACTTGAAAAGAATGCTCCACCAGAGGCCCAGTACCTGTGGAAAGAAAGAAGCAGGTTATTCATCTATCAAGGTCAACTGTGCAGACGGTATATCAACCCAAGGACACATGAAATGGTATGGCAAGTTGTGGTTCCAAAGAGAGATATCCAAATGGTATTGGAAGCGTACCATGACGGAGCCAGACACTTTGGATGGAGAAAACTGGAAATATTGTTTCGTGAGAGATTCTATTGGATTAGCATGAGAGCCTCCATTGAGAGATGTTGTAAAAATTGTGGACCATGCTCATTAAGAAGAACAGACCGCAACAGACAGAAAGCACCACTGCAGCCTATTATTACCAAACAACCATTAGAATTAGTAGCCTTAGATCATGGTAAACTCACACCTAGTAAATCGGGCTACACCTATACTCTCACCGTGGTAGACCACTATTCCAGATTCCTTGTGGTAGCTCTGGTAAAGGACTTAACAGCTCAGACAGCAGCAAGAGCCTTTCAAGCCTATTTCTGCAGACCACATGGTTATCCAGAACAGGTATTGACAGACCAAGGTCCTGCCTATGAAGCGGAAATATTTCAAGAGTTCTGTCGCCTATACGGATGCAAGAAAATTCGCACCATGCTTTACCATCCCCAAACTGATGTAATGTGCGAAAAGATGAATCACGTGGTAATTGACTTGCTGAAAACTCTGCCCTTGGAAGAACGAAACCAATGACCAGATCTTGTTGACATCTACAATATCCCAGTAAGCTCAACAAATTGTACCCCTGCATAACTCATGAGAGCAAGACCAGGAAAATTGCCAGTAGACTTTGAAATAGGCATAGTAGTTCCTGAAGAAGACACTATAGATGCAGGTGTACCTGCCATTCCTACTGTGAGATCAGGTAGTCGTAGACTGTTACTCAGTTTACCTGTGACACATAGACCCACTCTCACCAATCCTACACCAGAATTACGCAGATCAACACGTGTCAATCTAGAACACCCACCACTCAGGTACAGAGAATAAGTCATGACATGTGGGAAAATGTAAATATGTTTAAAATGTATATATGTTATTAATGCTAATGTATAGAAAAGGGTGAAGAGTAGGCAAAAACAACCCAGACCAGGTACACAACATCAGTAAGAGGGTTGAGTGGAGTTGGCGTAAGGAGCTGTCTAGGGAGAGCAAAATCTTGGCTAATAGGTGACCCCAGGGCCAGGAGGCCTAGAGCGCTTATGACCTGGTAGAGGCCCCTGCAGTACCTAGGACTCCTACGCCGAGACACCCATAGTAAATGTTTTGTTGTGTAAAGTTGAACTTTAAGCCTACAGAGACTTTGCCTGTTGGACTTTTTGAATTTTTCCTTTCTTACTTTCAAAAATGGACCATAACCACACGACTGGTAGTGGCAAACACCCTGTAAACAGCCTGCAGCAGATGGACTAGCGCTGTATGGACTGGTTACCCGTTTTTCCCATTTTTCCCTGTTTTTTGTAAATTTTTAATTTTACAAAATGTAAATATTTATGTTGTGGTCATAAAAAAAAATGTTTCAGTCGCGGAGTACTGTATTTAACTAGGGGGGTATGTGGCACTCCTGCAGGGGATTGCCACAGGATCCACCGGTGCAAGGAGGGATTTACACCTTGGTACACATAGCACACAACACCTTCCACCCCAGACCTGAAGGGGGAGTTCTACTGGCTGCCTTAAGCCAGATCCCCTATAAAAGATCAAGGCTTGAGGGGAGGAGTCATTTAGTTTCAGTGAGTGAGTTCCAGAGAGTGGAGAGAGCAGGAGTGAAGGAGCTGGTCGCTGGGATAAAACCAGGCCCAGGACCAGGGAACACTGACCCAGCTGTGCTGCACCCTAGGGAGAGGGTCGGAGGCCAGTGGAGGAATAGGATAAGGACAATAAACCTAAAGTTTCCCTGTAGTTTACCCAGACACCGGAGTCCGACACTGTTAAGCATCCAGTGCAGCAGGAAAAGCCTGGAAGGACCAGAAGGAATTAATCCCCTGAGGAGACAAGTAAGAGACACTCAAACCTGACCAAGCACAGGACCAGGGGCCCAAGAGGAGTATAGGGACCCCGCAGAAGGACCTCATTGTCAGTTATAGAGTAAAGCCCTGGGAGGGAAGAAGGAGCGGTGAGTTCAGTTATAGGTAGAACTTACCCCAAACCACCGTACACAGTGACAAAGGAGGCCTCACAACTCTCCAAGGTGAAAGTCCCAAATTCCATCGAGTTCCTGGTTACTTCCCTGGACTGTACCTGTTACCGGTCATCAATAAAAGGTACTGAAAGAAAGACTACTGTGTGTGTGTGTCTGCTTAACTGCCGCTACCCACAGCGTTGACCGCAGAGACACTACTATGACTGCCCTCATACCCGCTGCCCTGAGGTGAAGCTCCACTTGTGGGGAGCTGTACTACACTGAGCTGCACCTCTATCACCTCACCGGCCAGCCGCAGTGCTGGTATACACGTTACCAGGTACCACAGGTGCCGTCACGTAACCAATACCCTTCACCACCATCATCCCCCCACCATCCCCGCCATTGAGGGTCCAGGGTACGGGACCGGGGACTGACCAGCCGTGATCCCCCATACAAGTTGCCATCAGCCCGGGTATCTGAGTGTCCCCTACTCTGTCGACCACCTCACCAACAAGGTCGAACTCAACATATCATATGTTGGCAAGGATAAGTGAGCAGTAGAGAGCACTTGCTGAATACCACCTTAAACATACCTGTCAGATTGAGTCTCAGCCAAGACACATAACAACTGTCGAGTGGGTGTGGATTACTGACATTTGTGATGTGCTTGATAACTTTGAGTACTGCACCAAGCTTGTGAGCGGTGATCAGGCTATTATTAGCGTAACCATCCCTATGCTATGTTTGCTGAAAGAATCGCTGCATAACATAGAAATGGAATCTTTGAGTGCCAAGCAGTGGGGTATGGAGCAAGATTTCACAATGGGCGATCCTACCCAACCAATCTCATCAGGCAAGATTGGGGGATGAAGATGACGAAGAAGATGAGGAGGGAGAGGACTTCTTTTTCCGTGGTTCCGAGGGACCCCTCATGCTACACAGGGGACTAACAACCCCAGCTTCATGTCTGTCCAGCATGGGTGGGCTGGAGAGGAGGAGGTGGAGGAGGAGACTCAGTGTGAGGTGAGCATGGGTATTGTTCCTCTTTCTAGGGTCACAGAACATTTGCCTCTTTGCAGCTTGGTACACATGGCACACTACATATGTAATTGTCTGTGCCAAGACCCTCGTGTGATCCACATTTTTAACAGCAGCCTATACTGGTTGGCCACCTTTCTAGATCCACGGTACAAGGACAAATTTTCTTCGCTACTGTTGCAGTCACCAAGGGGTTTCACAATAGAATCCTTCAAGAGGACCATTGTTGATCATTTGATGACCACATCACCCTCAGACACCGCTGCTAGCAGAGGTACCAGCTCTGTGCAACAGCATGCATTAATGAAGAGAGACACGGCCAACAGGTCCAAAAAAGGTGGTGGTAAAGTGTCCTCAAACTGCGCCATCTTCAGTAAACCGGCTCATCAGCAAGGGCTACCTGGACCGGTAACAATGTCAAGGAGGTAGAAGTTGCACAAGATGGTCTACGACTGTGTAAGTGACCATACTGCGTCCTTCCTGATGCTTCTATTCCATTTAATTACTGGGTAACCAAGCTGCATAGTTGGTCAGACCTCTCCTTATATGCATTGGAGGTGCTGGCCTGCCCTGCTGCTAGTGTGATGTCAGAGCGTGTTTTCAGTGCTGCTGGGGCAATCATCACAAATACACACACACAGCTGACTACAGCAAATGCAGACAGGCTGACTCTGATCAAATTTAACAAGGACTGGATTTTCCAATAGTATTTAAGCCCTCCTGATGACAGCATCCCAACCTAAAGTCACCCAAAATGTTATTTTAGGCAACTGGTGATCACATCCATCCCTTCCCATACAAACCCCTTTTTTTCTTCTTACACATGTTTTCAACTCCTGCTTCTGCAACATGTACCTCATGGTCAATAAGCGAAAAATAATAAACAATATTCCGATAATAAATATTTTATATCGGAGGCACTTGTGATGAGACCCTCCTTCCTTCATCAACCATAATACAGACCTTGGGCTACTTTTTGGAGACACTATGGCTATACCTGCACATTGGGAACTGAAACTACTGTGCTAGTAGTCCTAGCTTTATAATTTTTTGGCCCTTGAGACCTGCTTCCTTGATAAACCATGGTACAGCCCCTTGGGCTACGTTTTGGAGACACTATGGCTATGTCTGGACATTGGGCACTGCAACTACAGTGCTAGTAGTCCTAGTCTAGTTTAATAATTGTTTAGCCATTGAGGCCTGCTTCTTTCATCAACCATGATACAGCCCCTTGGGCAACTTTTTGGAGACAATTCCAGTTGTCCACGCTTTATAATTGTGAAGCCCTTGTGATGATTATGATGATGGGTGGCTTCTTTCTGCGTTAACCATCACACAGCCCCTAGGGCAGATCGCTCTTTTACACCACTTACACAATGAGCTGTCATAAGATCTCCTCCATCATAGCTTGCTCTTACGGCAATCATGCACCCATTTCAGCCTTTTCCTCAGCCCCAAGACCGCTTTTTTGGGTCCAGTAGACAATTACTCACATTTCCCATTGACTATCATTGGACTCGCTACTCGCACCGAATACCCGAGTATTACGATGTACTCGGCACGAGTATAGCGAGTCTGAGTATTTGATTACTCGCTCATCCCTAACGTCTATCCATTACTAGCCCCTGGGCTTGATGCCAACTGACATTACACAGCTGATATCAAACCCCCAAAAATGTTACCCTGACGGCCACCAAACAAAGGCAATCAGAGAGAGCGAGGAAAAGAGCCAGAATTTGCACGTCCAATGAGATGTGCCAATTCTGGGGTGACTGTGGCCAGGTATATTTGGGCTATGAAGGACAAATAACCATAGGCCTTCCCAGCTGTCTGCTTCACCCTGGCTGGTAATCAAAAATAGGAAGAGGCTTCATGCTGTTTTTCTTTTTTATTATTTATTTATGAAGTTAAGCCAGGCTAAAAAGTCTTTAGCCTGGTTTAGCCTGATAAATAAGTAAATAAAAAAATGAATGGCATGGGGCTCTCCTGACTTTTGATCACAGACCAAGATAAAGCAGACACCTGTGGTCTGCATTATCTTGCCTGGTTATCAAAAATAGAGGGGACCTCATGTAATTATTTTACATTATCTATTTTTAAATGATTACTTGGCCCTTTCCACCCTAAGAATAGCAACCCACCTCCTCCCCAGAGTTGGTGTGTCCATTAGTTCTGCCAAATCTGGCATTTCCCCATAGCTCTTACAGATTGCCCTGGTGTAATGGCAATCGGGACAATATTTTGGGGGGCTGATGTCAGCTTTGTAGTATCAGCTGGCATTAAACCCAGGGTTATTAATGGAGAGGCAGCTATCAAACAACCTCATTCAGAGAATAAGGCCTCCTAGTTCACGCTCAGTCAGTGCCTGACCTGGAATTTCTCACGAGTGGTGACATCAATATCACTCAGCGTGAGAAATTCTGGGTCTGCCGCTGACTGGGAGTGTCCTCCGTAGTCACCCTCGGTCAGCACTACATTCTGAATTTTTCATGCGCGGTGATGTCTCTGAGTTATATTACCCAGATTGCCACCACAAAGTTTCTGTGGCATTTTTCTGATCCGTTTTTACCATAGGAGCCATTGGAAATTGGAAAAAAATGCATCTCACCAAAATGCAGCAAAAAACGGATGACCTATTTTTTGGTGCTTCTTGAAGAACAGCTCTTGTTTTGCAGCCAAAAATGCATCAGAAAAGAAAGGAAAAAAAATGGTTTGTCCGAATGTAGTCTTAGTTTTTTCTATAGGGAAAAGGGACTTTTGGGGCAATTGCAACCCCTGCACCGGCTGTAGTTTCACCTCTGGATAATTCACTCCACCTCCACTGACATCCATGGAATCCAGACAGGTTGAGCAGATTGTGGAGCCTACTCGTGTGTAGAGACCAGAGAGCGAGTCCGTCCTGATCCTACACACTGGGGAAGGATGTGACTGATGTACAGGACACAGGTTTCGGGGTAGGCAGAGGATGATCCCCTCTTGCAATGATTATCAAGGCTTGATCATTATTAAATGCCCCTTTTCTCATTGTTTTTCAACTTCTTTCTTGCTGTCAGTGAAACATGGAAACATTCAGGAAAATGACATGGGTCCTTTTGCATTGTTCACCAGGATAATGGGGTCACTGATGTTTTATCCAAGAATACATGACAGTATGTATTATGATTAACCCCAGGTTTTGCTGCATATGATGAGACAGTTATGATGTCATAGGCCATATTATAAGGCCTATTCTCTCTGATCTTCCGCTTTTAATGTACCTTTTTACCTAATATCTATATTTTACCATATATTTCTTGCACTTTCTTCTCTTTTCATCCTCTGCTACTTTTTCCCTCCTTTCTTCTTTCCTCTCAGTGGCTCAGCAGGCTGGGAGATGCCGCCACTTCCTGGTTCTGCAGGGATGTTTGGCGGTCTTCTAGGTAGCGGTCATGTAACCGGGGTCCCATTATGGATGTCGCTCTGCTTCCCCGACCATCTGGGTCCCTCAATGTTGATGGTTGGTATGAGTGGGGCGGTCTTCTCCAGGGTATCCCACCCACCTCCCTGCTCAGCTGCCTCCAAATTGAATGTGGGTGTTTGCTGGGGGAGTGGTGCGTTCATGCCCCTTGGATACCTGACTGCGGCCTTAGCAACGTGACAGGGGCTGTAACAAAACCTTCTGGAGAGTGAGTGGAGGGGAAATTATTGCGGCGTGATAGCACGATGTGTGTGGGTGGCAGTGGGTCCCTGTGTCAGGTCAAGGCCTTGGCACTTGCCCAGGTATGCCGATTGCTGACGCCGGCCCTGCCACCGGATCAAGGTTTGCCACCATTTAACACTGCCTGCCTCCTTGTGGATCCATAACTATTTCCATGTTTCCCTGTTGAAGCCAGTTGTTCTCAGTCGCTACGTCCAGGATCCATGTAATTGTCCTTCTCCTGTCAGTGTTGAGGACATCTATGAAGCTATAGACATTCTGGCTATGAAGAAAAGAGGTGGCAGGATGCTCTTTCTGGTCGACTGGAAGGGATACGGTCTTGAAGAAAGATCCCGGGAGTCTGAGGAGGACATTGATACTCTGATCCACCTTAGAAAGTTCCTGGCAGATTTGAAGATAGGGGGCGTAAGGCAGAGGGTACTGTCATGTCCTCGTTCGTGGGGCCAGTCTTTCATGGACAGGAAAACCGGTGCTCATTCCACAGCTCTAATTGCCTCCCCCGCTCTGTCACTGCTGCAGGGTCAGTCTCTGATAAGCAGGGAGAGAGATCAGCGCCCACCACGCAGCTCTGCTGGTTCTGCTCACCATGCCCATGGTTCAATGCGGCCATCTGCTTCCTGTTTTTCCAGGAACCTGCATCTCCTGTGAATGTTGTTAGGATGCACCCCCGCATCCTGTGATACTTAAAGGAGCAGTACACCTGTTCCCTATTAAGGCTCTCAGCCTAAGTACTGAGCTGCTCTGTGCAATAAAGGCATCCACCCTCTAAGGGAGGTGCCTGGGCAACTTGTTAATTCTCTTGGAATGGTGCCTCTTCCCAGGTCACAATCCTGCAGTGCTCTGCATTAGGAAGACTGTTGCTTTGCATTATATTAACACCTCTGTCTCCACAGAATCCTCTACTGGCAATTCATTATCCTGGATCTCTCTGATGCTCTGGATTCTACCCCGAGCTGGCTAAGCCTTCCCTGAAGTGCATGGTACCGTCCAGATTCCTATACTGGCTGGACCAGTCTCTCCAGGAGTACGGACATCTCAGGATTCATCCTACTGAGAAGAATCTCTCAGTCTTCTCCTCTCTTCTGTTTGGTCTGTACAGGTCACCCCTCTGGTCTGGGATTCATGGCAATTAGACCTCCTGTTGTTGTACCACGTGAATCCCTGTACAGGGTTTACCTTGTCGGTGCTCCGCTACAAGAGTTCGGTGTTGTGATCCAGAGGATCCTCCCCTCAGACACCTTTTCCATTTGTTACTCTTCCTTTCATAAACATCCTTGGTTTTATTGAAGTCACTCTCCAGGCTCTTGTTGTATCAGGTACTCAGCTGCCACTATTCCCCCAGTAAAACAAAAATAAAGAGACAAGGGGGCACTGATGGGTGAAACCTAGTGGTCCAAGTGGGATTAGGGTGTACATGGGGTGCCCATTCACCTGACCGGGTTGTGCAACCCTGCACAACATTGGGAACAACCTGGATATCCGAAGTATGCTGACAGCTGTCAGGATGAACGCTAAGGCTGGGAGTGTCAGGTGACCAGAGATGATGTCACCTGAAAAAGGCAGCAATATGCTGCCGAAACGCGTTATGACAATGACAAAACTTTAATGAAGGTTCGTAAGTGAAAACCATTTCCTTGGTTCTTTAAAATTTCCCCAATCCACTTAATACTTGGCGCTCCGCAGACCACTCTGTAATCCAGTATCATACAACTCCACCAGTGGCCCAGTAAATCTACTTTATATCTCCATGGCCTTTACATGTAACAATAAGCATTTTACAGGATATTTTTTTTGACCTCTTACTTAATCCTGAAGGTCTACACCTAATTGCATCTCAATTGTTTAATTTTAAATAAAAAATAGTAGTTTGCAGAACCCAAATTACAAAGATACAGTCACTGTATTTCCAGACCTAACTGTATATAGGAACATCTGTTATAGGGCAATGGAGTTGGCTAATGGAGAAAGGAAAGCATAACAGGGTGTTGTCCAGATTAAGTAGTGAGAAGAGGCGGTTTAGCTCACATAGTGGGTTTCTGGAGACACAATTTAAAGAGTATCAAACAGGGTTCATGCTTCTGCAGCTCCACAGGTTGGCAAATTCAACTTGGTAATATGGATAGTTTGAAGAAAGTGGTTGACCTGGTGGAGGGGGGTGTCCTATAAAGGAGTGATACTCAGGCAAAAGCCTTAGCAGTGATATTTATTCACTACTCGTTCCAAAGTATTCCAACTTGTTTTTTCAGAAGTTGAATACTTCGAAATGTGCAGGAGTAAACTGCACTATTAATACTTTGGCCTGATTCTGACTCCATGTCCAGATATACACAAGCATTGCAGGTCACCCGCTATCTCAAACGTTACTGCTACCATATAGCAAAAGGAGTTATCAGACACTCAGGGGTGATCTAAACCTCCCCGCCGCCCGGGGGAGGGGGGGGCGGTGCAAGCAGTAGGGCAGAGGGATTGAATGGTGGGGGGGTGCTAGCAGTCTGGTGTGTGCACATACCTTCTTGGCAAGCGCCGGCCAGCAGGCAGGAAGGAGGCCACCGCTATGTGCAGGGTGCCGCCCACCTGCAGAGTTGCCGCTCCCCTGCCTCCTTGCCGCCTGAGCTGAAGGCTCAACTTGTCCAATGGATGCTGCAGCCCTGCAGACACTGGTGTATGGAACACCAAATTTACTATTAGGCACACACCCTTTAATAAATTTAATACATGTTACACAATTGTACATCAGTTATGGCTTGCATATAACAAACCATGCTAAGTAAATCTTTCCTTCTGGTTTTACTGGTGCTTTCATCTAGACTTACCTTTATGATGAATGATAGTGCCTTCATCACATTCACAGATGTAAGGAGGAGGATACATAACCTCCTTGCAAAAGTAATAAATGTCTGTATCATTCAATATGGAATTTGGTAGTTGAAAGGTGACATAACTTGTCGATGGAATTATCCTACAGTTATTGCAATCGAAGGGCATCTTGGAGGAATTGAAGGATCCCTCACAAACTCTGGTTGTTTTGTTAATTCCTCTAAACAATGACACCCGTAATTCCTTGTTTGTGTCATTTACATTAAGGTGAAAGGTTAAACTGATGTGAGAAAAGAAAGTGCATCTGTTTTTCACCAATGATGACTCTGAAAAAGAAGATGATAAATTTAGCAATCATTTTATTAGCTATCATTCAACATGTACAGTAGAATCTCCTGGTGGGGCAGTTTTCCCGGCTTCTCAATGCTGGAATGAGGAGAGACAAGTTACCATTCTGACTTCACTAGGTGAATTAATGTAAGGACTCGGACACACTCGTCCGAGTTTGACAGACGAGACTCGAACAGGCTGGAGCAGTGACCATGAACGGCTTCTCTCTCTCTGGACGATCGCATTCCCTGTCCAGAGAGAGAGAAGCCGTTCAGGGTCACTGCTCCAGCCTGTTCCGAGTCTCGTCCCTCAAACTCGGATGTAACTAGGAGAGGCTATTTATTGAGTACAAACCCCTGTTCCAGGTGTAGGAAAGCCTGCAATTCTGAATTTGTTGGTGACAAGCTATTTGTGGGTTTCTTTCCTTTTTTATTTAATTTATCCAGAATGTATCAATGATAAAACATCTTCAAACCTTGTTACAACTTTGTTATCCTTAAAGGGACCCTGACCCCTAAAAATCAGCCCCCCAGTCTATTTATACCTGTCCCTGCACCACCAGTATAGCATTGCAGGCATCCCTTTGTGTCAAAAATGGGTATTTGTGAAGTGTATAAAACTGCTTTTTTTACCTTCAGATCTGTAGCTTCTCAGTTCTTGAGAAGTCACACAGGGCGTTCCCTGTGGCGTCTCATTGCCGCCTGCACATCAATTATTCACGCCCAGATGGGCGTGCTAAGGCATTGTGATCTCCCTCGCCCTCCTCCATGGGCGGTATAGCTGGTATGACGCTATTCGCATCATATACGGCTATACTGACGGCTCTATGAGCCTTCAAATCAGTTGTGGGTCACACAACTGGAATAGGTGAGTGAATTGCCTTTTTCACCACTTTACGTGTTAGTGTCGAGTGATAAGGGCACTATTGCGCCTCTTGTCCCCCCCCCCCTTTTTTTTTTTTTTGAGGTCGTTGCATGGGTTGCTGGTCGCTGGTGCGATCTGCCTGTCTGGCATCTCACCAGTGATCGCTGGCACATTGTTATGTGTAATCTGGCCTTCATCCTGCTACCACCAATAGACAGTGCAAAAAGATTTATTGCAGACTGAAAATCAGTTTGAATTTATTATCATTCTTCTTTAATAAATTTACATAAAATCTGTTAGTATTAATAAGCTTTTTAAGATGAACTCTGGTACTAATATAATGATAAAGTTTCTACATAAAATCTGGTTTTCATGTAATCATAAGAGTGGGGTTTTCTTTTTTGCAACATTCTATTGTGGTTAATCTGTGCAGCCACAGTTTCACAACATCACATGGAAGACCCCTCTGCTTATGTGAACATTTTACTTTCTCTTTTTCAATAGTCCTCCTCAGCAAAACACTCAACAGTAACCCAAATTACTTATTTTGCATAGAGGAGAGGTTAGACAACAACATCAACCCAAGTGTAACACAGGAAGTCATTTGCAAAGAACAAAACCACAATACAAAGGTTAAAAAAATTGTTTTGGCATACAATTATACAGCGTAGTAATACAGGTAAAGCTTCTTAACATGTAATATATAATTCTTTTTTTTCTGTGAAGATAATGCAGTTGGCTACTCATGTCCAATAAGTTTACCAATGAGAGAGCTGCTGCTTCTCTGGCCCTACAGGGGCCTCTGAGCTCTGTTCCACTTCTTCAATTATGTCTATTTGGCCCTCTGCCTGTAAGGTTTACCGTCAGATGTGACAGATAATACTCTATTCAGCTGCCAATATGACCTAGTTTCTTGTGCTAGCAAAATTCAGAATTTACTTTTTTGCCTAAACAGATACTAAAATAGTAATAAAAACTTATAAAATAATCAAATAGTTAATAAAAAGTTATAAAATAATCAAAATATCTACAATTGTATACAATGTTATATTAAATGTGGAAGTGAAGTTTTAATAATACATTCATATTAACTGTGTATTTTAGCACTTATTTGACAGTCGCAAGGACCAGGATACTCAGCTAGCTGGGGGAATAATGTACATGTTGGCGATGTCCAGCAGCTGTGACCCTAACTGCACATGAAAAAGTTTTTTTTTACAGGGGATGAAAGTTTATAAAGTTTGTGACGCCAGCTGAGGTGTCCAGCCAGGGATGGCCGATGCTGCATATAAGTACTCCCAGAGGATAGGTGTTGTAGCAGCTAGGTGTTATACACTCCTCAGCCAGGGCAGACCCCTGGCGTGTAGTAGGATGAAGATGATGATGGGAGTTGTAGTGCAAGGAGCACACAGAAGTAGTAGGAAGAAGGCAAGGAGTCAGTCTCTTGTTCTTTACCTTTAACTTAGCAGTTCAGTTCATCAGCAAGACCAGGCCATTGGTCTGGTCAGTCTGAGGAGACCTAGGGACCACTCTGTCAGATGGGTATATGGACTACCAACTGACACTCCTTGGGACAAGGTTGTAGGTGCCTGTAGCTTCCCTGTTCCTTCTTAGTCCCTCGTGGCTGACTTCCAGCCAGGCATGCAACCAGGACTCTATTAGCAGCCGGACCCACCCCAGCTCTCTAGTTCTTTTGTAGTTGTGACCCAGACAGTCCCATGCAGTGTGGCTATTGTGCCTGAAGCCCAGTAGCCTCGAGTTCACTGCTAGTCATGAAGACCTGGCAGCTCGGGACCCTGGTACTCCACCTGCAGCTGAACTGCTGCTCAACCTGGAAGTCGACGACAGACTTCTCACTCTAACTCCTGTTGCCACTCCTACCTTGTCACGATTACCTTAGTCAGGACCTGCAGCTCTCTGGCGCCCCCTTAGCCTGCTGGCCAAATCTGGTATTGCCAGAGGATAAGAAAGGAGCCTAGCTGCCCGAATTTATGTTGTCTACTGCGGCACGTGATGTGACAGGATGTATATATACCACCAGTTCGGCTAGGAACGTATATATATACCTCGATCCAGTCACCCTCAGGCCCACAATATCACATAAATACAAAAAACGTTATGCTGCCACCACCGATCTTCAAGGTAGACCGGGTACCTGTACGATAGCGTAAAAACGAACAGTGAGGTCGTGAGAGCTCGTTCATAGGACAAGGAGATCGAGACTAGTAAATTATAATATTTTACTCCGAAATATGGGCAGTGCTTATAAAAGATTTACAGAATATTACATAAGAGACAATTTACATGTATGAATAAACAGTTATAAAAATAAAAGGAATAAAGTAAGAAAAGTTCAGACCTGGTCATGCATGGTAAACTTAGTTGTGTGGGGGGGGCCTCTCCCTGGAAAGGTAGGATTCCTTCAGACAGCTGGTACGGTGTTTTGCTATCTCGGCCCAGGTTGGAATAATCCAAAAATGCCTTCTTTGCTTTTATTAAAGCAGGGGGATCTGTGACCCCCCCCCCCCCTCTGCAGAGGACCATCCCAGCGGGGAGGAATCACTCTGAGACCTCCTCTTTCACCATGCTTAATAAATCCCCATTCTTCATATCTGGGGATGGGGTGGGCTCACAGACATAATATACGACTCATATTACATGTCATGTAATTCTGAGAAGTTTGATACCAAATATGACCTCCTTGTGATATTTAGAATGGCAGCAATCCATTCCCAGGTTCCTGAATGTTGTATAACTGTACAAAACACATCATTAAATGCGCCAAATGGTAAATAACCTGAAAATGTGAATTCTGTGTTTGTGGCATGAACAGATCTTCTTCGATATTGAAAACTGTAGGTTTTAACAAAGGATCTTTAGCAGAGACAGAACTGGTTCAGACCTGTAATCTCTACTCCCCTGAAAGGTATTTATTAGGGGTCGTAAATGGCTTAGGCTGGGGGTCGCATGAAGAGGATCTATGTAAGCTACTACAAACCAAAAAAAGGGAGGAGGGATGGGGGAGCTAGATCTGTCTCTGCAGAAAAAATCATGATCAGTAGTCATATTCATGACACCTACTACCCACTATTGCTAACTTCTTCCTCCAACCAAAGTCTGTCACAGCCTCAAACAAGCCTTCTTGTGCTCAGACCTCGGGTTAGAGTTCAGGCAGTGTGTGTGGATGCTTCAGGAGTCTAGCATAGGATACCCAAATTCTCCTCAGATGTGGCATTAGTAGCAATGACCTTAAATACCACTGTGGTGACCAGAGTGCAGGGGTGCCACACTTAGATCTCCCATAAATCCACTGGATCATAAGACCCTTCAAGGTGGCCACACACATTAGAACTACATGGAACAAAACCAAAATCTGTGAAAGTGTGAATTGCATTCTCACTGACAAACACCGTCCACAATAATAGTTTTAGAAAATAATTATACTCTTTATTAACTATAATATAGAAAACAGTGGATCTCAATAACATAATACAGAGCTCTTTGGGTAGAACAAGATAAAAAAATTTGGATAGGTGTTATTACCAAAGGAGAGAAGACAGAAAACGCATCTACACAGATCTAGAGTCCCAATTACTCAAATAGTGGTTGTAAAGCCCCATACAGCAGACTATGATAATTGACTGATATATACTACACAGAAAGATGCTAGGTCTGAACTGAACAATACTTTAGGAATATGCCTGTAGTACAAAAAGTACACCAAGCCTAGTGTTAGGTCACCAGGCTGCAGCTGTTAAAAGGAGATCTGCAAAACCAATTGCGATCTACCCTAAATACCATAACTGACTGCTAACCAAATATATAGCTCATGGTTTACCTTGAGCAGAGCCTACAAATTATGGCAGAAATGGTCTACAGTATATTGTGCATGAAATGTTTAGCTCAAATTTGTTTCCAAGTATTTGGAAAGTTTACATTAGGGATATCTTACACTGACTTATTTCCTTTTCCCCAATCAGAAGACTTTGGTTTGCATGGTCATGTATGTATGGGGAATTCATTAGCAACAGATATTGACCAATAGCTACTGAATTTGTGACTATCTTAAGGTGAAGGTCCAGGAAATCAGAGATGAAAGGTTTGATAATAATCGCAGTAAATACCTAAAGGTGTAAATGTCATTTCATTGGAAAAAAAACAATACTACTCTCGTTGTTAACTATGGGTAACATAGCAGCTAAGATAATGCTTTTTTGTGCCATCTGAGTTATTTTCTCACATTTTTGTGCCCTTTTAAAAATCGCATTTTATGGCTGTGTGGGCATGGTCAGTAGCTGATAACAGTGAGCAGTGCAATGTGATAGCAGAGAAGGCGTTAATAGAGATCTTGACTGAGCTGTGTGGAGCCAGATGACAGATCAGAAGCTTGTGCCAAAGAAAGATGAGTTTGTACTGACCCTAACATTGCTTAACTGTGGTAATCTGATACATTGTCACCTCATGAACTGCAGTAAGCAGTGCAGGCCCCGTCCCCTCTCTTATATGCTTATGTGGGCATATTCAGGGTGAAGACTGATCTGAGTGAGAATGAACATATGTCTGCGTCACACACAGTGTAGTAGGGATGCCTTGTGGAAGGTTGATGAATGGTTTTCAATCAGATTTCATTAATATAGTGAATTTGAAAGTTTATTATAATCACTTGCTCCACATTATTATTAAATACAAATTTACAAGGCAGTTATATTTTTAACATAAAAAGAGGCATCACTATAAAACCATATCAACTGCAAAAGTGCAGATGACTTGATCTGAAAATCAGGAGATTTAGTATCAACATTTTTTTATACTTCCTATGATTCAAGTTGACTACTCATCATGGTTACACCTAGCAGAAAGTATAGCTTTAGGCACACCATCTCAGCTCATTTCCTCCCTCAAACTGCTCATCAACAATAAAACATTATGGTTTGATATATTTAATGTGTTAAGGTTCTTAAAAGTAGCACACTTTTATGCTGATGACAGCATTACATATACCCTTTGAATTCTCTCAAGCAGCTTCATCAGGTGTTCACCTGGTATAGCTTTCTAACAGTCTATAAGGCTAGGGTCACACTTACACGATTCTAAGTTTCCTGCATTATTTGCAGAAAACTTAGAATCTTTTCCTCACTATGCAGCCTTCACGCAGGCTGCATAGTGGTAAACGCGGCCCCTAGCAACCCGCTGTGTTTCCTGGATACCAGCTTCACAGCGATCTGCGGGGAGTGCGATTTGCACCACGAAGAGGGGAATGCATCATGCTGCGCTCCCCTGTGCGTGGTGCAAATCGCACTACCCGCAGCTCGCTGTGTAGCTGGTATCCATGGAACATAGCGGGTTGCTAGGGGCCACGATCACCGCTATGCAGCCTGCGTGAAAGCTGCATAGTGAGGAAAAGATTCTATGTTTTCTGCAAACAACACAGGAAATTTAGAATCATCCAAGTGTGACCCTAAAAGAAATTCCCAATGGTTTTGAGCATGGCCGCCGTTAGGGGGTTATTACTTTTGATAATTAAGGGGCCCTGGGTCTCACTGCAGGGGGTGTGGCCAGTAGGGGGGCCTGGCCATGTCTTCAGGGGGCAATTTGGAGCAGGGAGCAGGCTTCTTTGAGCCCCACCACATCCTGCACGGGCCCCCCATCTCCTATCTATCACCGCCGGGCCCTAGAGCTGCGGGGATGTAGCTGCGGCAGTGAGCGGTGGGCGCCACCATGTTCTCTGTGGCCGGTAGAGGTTGAGACTTCCACACAGTGGCCGCGGCCATTTTGTTGAAGTCTCAACTTCTACTGACTGCCAGCCACAAAGAACATGGCGGTGCCCACCGCTCGCTGCACCCCTGCCGGTGGCTATGACTGGGGACCCCGGCCGGGGCCCCCCCTGAGCCCGCTCCTCCTCACCACTCCTCCGCCATCCCTGCTCCTCCCGCAGCCGTCGGTGCCACAAGCAGTAACAGCAGTCAAGTTGAGAACGGCGGCTCTTGAGCTGACACCACACTATAGGCCTGCTGCTGCACCAGGTAACACTGTACTGGGGGTATACTGTATACTGGGTGTGCACATCACTACATACAGCTGATATACACTATGTACAGCTCACTGATACATATAGGTCACTACTACACTGTATAATACAGCAGTGGTAGTGACCTGTATACAGCAAGTTGTAGTAATGTGTATACAGCACATAGTAGTGACATAGCATGTAGTAGTGGCATGTAATGATCTGTATGTAGTTTTACATAGTACTATAACATGTCCTTTATACAGTGCGCAGTGTATATGATGTAGTAGTGACCTGTAAGTAGCAGTGAGCTGTACATAGTGTATATCAGCTGTATGTAGTGATGTACACACCCAGTATACACATCCAGTATACAGTATACCCCCAGTGCAGTGATACCTGGTGCAGCAGCTGGGCCTCCAGGATGTGCAGGGTCTCCAGCAGTACTCCTCGTCTTCGGCACATGTTGTAGTGAGAACAGGGGTGGTGATGCACAATAATACAAATATCTGGGATCTGTGGCGGCTCAGGATGTGGCTGAGTGCTCCGTCCCCTGCACACACACACTGGTGATGACAGTCGCAGCCATATCCCGGGACCCAGAGTTGGTGGCCAGGATCACGAGAAGAGACAAGGTGAGGGCAGGTGCCAAGTGACTGGAGTCAGAACTCAGGATGGAGCTGCTGCCGGTGAGTTAGATGCCTATTCTATCGCTCTCTGTCTATCGCTCTCTGTCTGTCGCTCTCTGTCTGTCGCTCTCTGTCTCTACACAGCACTATACTCTATATACAAGTCCACACAGGATGCTGTATTTGTGTATCTATATACTGTATGTATATAGTGTAGATCCGTATATACAGTAGAGTGCTGTCTGTGTATACAAGATATACAGCCGGAAGTCTCTGCATACGGCCAGCAGTCTCTATGTCTAATGCCTGCACAGTCTCCAATGTGTATACATCCCGCAGCAGTCACTAATGTGCATACAACCCGCAACCGTCTCCATTGTGCATTTGTCCCATAGCCGTCTCCATTGTACATTTTTCCCGCAGCCGTCTCCATTGTGCATTTGTCCCGCAGCTGTCTCCATTGTGCATAGGTCCCGCAGCCGTCTCCATTGTGCATTTGACCTGCAGCCATCTCCATTGTGTATACAGGCTGCAGCGGTCTCTATTGTGTATTCCCTATTGTGTGTACAGCCCGCAGCCATCTCCATTGTCTATACGGCCCGCAGCCATCTCTATTGTGTATACAGCTAGCAGCCGTGTGATATATAATAGAGAGAGAGTGTAAAAAAAAGAAGAAAAAACTGCACAAAAATATAGAAAAAAATGGACTTTATTGCCCAATGGCGTGGCCACACATTGGGCAATAATGTCCACTTTTTTCTATTTTTTTTGTACTGTTTTTCCTTTTTTTACTCTAGTGTAAGGAACCACCTGGATTGCTGGTTGGGAAAGCTTTGCACATAAATTGAGGTAATTTTTGGTGCTGTTCCAATTTTTCACTATAAATATATGTATGGGTGGAGGCAGAACATGGGTGGTGGTAGAGCATGGGTGGGGCTGGGCGGAGTCTCAGGGTGGGCCCCAAAATTCCTAGTGGCAGCCCTGGTTCTGAGCAATTATTGGCTGTGTTGCCTTCACTCTGCTATTTAACTCATCTCTAACTAGCTCAATTGGGAAAAAAAATTATGAAGATCATGTCATCTGACACAATGCATGCTTTATCCTTCTTCTTGGTCACTTAACCGTTTTATAGCCTGGTGGTGTGTTTTAGGCAATTGTTCTGTTTCAACATAAATAACGATCCCACTAATAGCAATCCAGATGGGAGGATATATTATTGCAGAATGCTGGGGTAGCTATACTGGGTAAGGCTGCTTTCACATAACGATTTTTGCCTTTCCGATGCTGTCCGAAAAAAATCGGACAGCATCGGACCGATTTTCGGACCCCATGTATCCCTATGGGAATCGGACCGAATCGGATGTGCACTAAATGCCATCCGATTTGGTCCGATCCGATTCTGTCCGATTTTATTATCGGTGCAAAAATCAGAGCCTGCTCCGATTTTAGCACCGAAAATAAAATCTGACAGATTCGGATCGGACCAAATCAGAAGGCATTTAGTGCACATCCGATTAGGTCCGATCCCTATAACATGGGGCCCTATGGAGAAGGGTCCGAGGAAACATCTATGTCTCCTCGGACCCCGTTTTACTGTACTGAGCATGCTCAGTACAGTAAAACTGCTCCTAACTAGGAGCACAAGGGTTAAAAAAAAAAAAAAAGTTTATTCTCACCTCCCCCGAGCCCCCGCCGTCTTCCGCCGTCTTCCGCCATCTTCCTCTAGGCTCCCGGTGGCTCCCGCAGGCTGCCGGTGTCAGCAGAGGTGTACCTCTGCTGTTCAGGACCTGCGGTGATGTCACAGTCATGTGACCGCGGGTTCACCATGGTGAACCCGCGGTCACGTGACTGTGACATCACCGCAGGTCCTGTGTACAGCAGAGGTACACCTCTGCTGACACCGGCAGCCTGCGGGAGCCACCGGGAGCCTAGAAGAAGATGGCAGAAGATGGCGGAAGACGGCGGGGGCTCGGGGGAAGGTGAGAATAAACTTTATTTTTTTTTTTTTTTTTTTGCAGCCCGGCGCCGATTTTATGTCGGAATCGGGTGCCTATTTGGCACCCGATTCCAGGCATCAGAAGGGAGCCGATGCTGTCCGATTTATATCGGACAGCATCGGCTCCCTGAAAATCGTAATGTGAAGGTAGCCTAAGTGTGCCTGAAATTTTAAATAAATCATCAGCAACATCACCAGCAAAGCACCCCTACACCATTACATCCTCCTTACGTTATATAGTGGGCACCACACATAGAAACATTTTCTTTTTCTGCATATCATAAAGACATTGCAGACAGCATAAAAAATCTCAATTTTTGACTCAGCAGAAAACAGTACAGATTTCCACTGACCTACTGGTGACAGAACTTAATTTCATTAAATAATACAAATATGCTGTTTCTATTTATTTGGCTGAGGTTTTTCTTGCCATATTCTGACTGTGGGCAGTTATGGAATAGAGCTTAGCATTTTATGAAACTAGATCCTATCACTGCCTCTGCAAAACATCTGATGTTCACAAACCCTTTCTGAAGGCCAGTGATTGTACAAATGGACTCTTGACGAGACCAACCTCTTCATTGGAATCCACTCCAAGTGACTACAGATTAAGCTTCTTAAGAGAATGCCAAGTGTGTGCAAAAGTATCATTAGAGTAAAGGGTGAGGTATGTTGAGTACTTTTAATACAGTATTTTTGTGTCTTTCCCACTTATTTTATATATCTTGTTTCATGTGTGTTCTTTCGAGGTTTTGCTGCCTTTATTCTGAATCTACAATATGCACATTCAAATAAGAACAAAGAAAAACCACTGCGTAAACGTGTGTCCAAACTATTGACCAGTAATGTCTACATCTAATTTACATAAAGATTAGACTAACTTCACATAACTGCATTGTTTCTTTTACAGATGACTAATAAGTGACTGCATAATGGGGGCCTCAAATGTGAACTTTAGTTGAGGGCCATACACAGGGGAAATTTCGATTTGTCCAACTTACCTGAAGTTTTTTGGAACAGTCTGCACAACTGATTTAAATCACTAGTGTTACGTACAAACAGGGGAAATGTCCGCCGCACAGCGCAAAAATTGGGGACAGTGGGAAGAAATAGGGAAGGAAGGCCCTAACTGTAGGGAGCAAAGGAAGGAAAGTACTCCTGCCCTTATAGCCATAAGCTGGTTCTTCCCTCCTCCGCCGTCATGTGCCTCGACCCTGGCTGTCTCCTAGAACAACACTGGCTAGTGCACTGGCTGGCGAAGATGCTAGCCTCGCCACTGCAGATACTACAACACAAGGAAGGTGACAACAGACAGGGGAAAAGACAATAAGGACACTTGAAATCTGCTGCCAAACTTCAAGGTGGCTCCAGGAAGAACTGCAGGAGCAGCTGAACATGACTTCCACATGGCACGATGGTCAGGCAGAGAATGAACTCTATCAACAACGTCAGGTGATGGGTCATGAGACTATTTAAAAGATAGGGGGAGTGGTCATCAAGACAGCAGCTGCTTACCAGCAAAAGAGAAACTGACATTAACCCATGGCAGTACAAAAGAAATAAACATGTTTACAATCCCATAGACTCCAGAGCAGTCAATTCAAAAAAGTAGTCAACTTGTGACAACTAGACAAAGATGAAAGGAATTCTGAGGAATTATGGACAAATATAAAGACTATCATTACTGAAGAAGCCAGAAAGTCAATAAACAATAGGCAGAAGATCCCCCCGCAGCTATGGATAACAGAAGAGACCCTAAAGATCCTCAAAGAAAGAAGAATGGCAAAAGCAAAAGGTAACAAGGATGCAGACAACACCAGTAAAAGAATCAAGAACTTTAAACAAAGAACCAGAAGACATGTACAGAGATGGAAAGTGAACATCTGAAGGGCAAGTTCAGGAAGGCATAACAAAAGATTAAAGAGATATGATGAACATTTCAACCAAAAGTATGAATGCTCAAAGACATCAATGGGAATAAACTAACCGAGTCAGAACAGATCAAGGAAAGATGGAACGAATACAGGGAGCATCTCTACGAGTTAGTGATACGGGAAGACACTAAGACTTCAAATGATAGCAAACCAAATATCTTGAAAGAAGTCTTTGCTGCAATAAAGTTTTTGTCAAAAAAGAAAGCAACTGGATGTGACAATATTCTAATAGAAGTAATAAGGTCTTTTGAAGCAGCAGTTGAAATCATCACACTCACTGTCAACAGATATGGAGTACTGGTAAATGGCCCAAGGACTGGACAAGATCAGTGTTTATTTCTATTACAAAGAAGGGAGATTCTACTTATTGTGGAAACTATCAGACTATTGCGCTCATACTTCATGCCAGCAAAATACTGCTGAAGATAGAACAAGGATGGCTACAGCCTTACTTTGACAAAGAGCTGTCAGATTAACAAGCAGGATTCATAAAAGGCAGAGGAACAAGAGATGTACTTGCTAACATAATGGAAAAGGCCAAAGAACACAACTAGGAGCTCAACTGAAATTAGCCATGATGTTGGCAGAGTGGCTCAAATAATTTATCAATTATTTCCTATATTTCTCATTTTTCATTAAAGTACATTTGCCAATTAAAATGTGCATTTGCACATTTTGTATTGCATGCTGACCTCAGGCAGTGCTTGCTCCCTCTTCTTTAGCTCTTTTTTTGCTTCATCAACTACAGCAAAGCCTTTGACTGTGTTGATCACCAGAAACTTTTGAATACCATGAAGGCCATGGGTCTGATGATCTATCTGATCAGCCTCATTAGAAACCTTTAAATCGACTGAGAAGCTGCAGTCCGAATGGAACACGTTGACACAGCATGATTCAAAGCAGAGGGAGGTATCAGACAAGGCTGTATTCTGTCTCTGTTTCTCTTCAATTTATATGCAGAAGCTATTTTCAGGAAAGTTGTACTTGACGAAAAATAGAAGGAAACAAAATTGGTGGAGTAACTGTCAACAATATAAAATTTGCAGACGATACAACACTGATGACAACAAGCTTAGATGGAATGAAGGACATTACAGAGTCTCAAGATAGAAAGCTTGAACATGGGACTGCTACTCAACACAAAGAAGTCAAAGATTTTGACTACTGCCAGCTACGACAGGGAAGTTTTGATGGATTGCAGTGAACTGGAAGATGTAAAGGACTTCAATCTACTCGGATCAATGATACTCAAGATGCAGCGATGACACCAGAAGTCAATAGCAGAGAAGTCAATAGTGGAACAGCTATGGAAAAATCAACAATGAAGTCACTGGACAAGGTCTTCAAATCAAGTAACATTTCAGTGGCAATGAAGACTTGCCTGGTACATAGTCTGATCTTTTCTGTATTAACATATGGAAGTGAAACATGGGTGATAAAGTAACAAGACAGAAGAAGAATCAACGCAATGTGGTACCGGAGAAGGTGTGGCACCTCACTGGTCAGGTGTCACAGTTGGGGTACTACACCCATAAAAGAGTGTGCGGTTATCCCTGTCACGGTGGGAATGCAAGGTTTGTAGGAGGCTCCCATCCCGGCACGCCCACACTCAAGCCTAGGCAAATGGTTGGAGCCCAGTCCCTGGGGGGAGAATTAGAGGAGGAGGGAGGTAGAAAAACAGGGAGTTCTAGTTTGCCCTGAAGAGAAGAAGGAAAGGGAATCCTGAGAGAGGAAAGGCGTCTCCGAGAGAGGGGGCCTGAGAGAAGAAAAGGCATCCCAGGAAGAGAGAGAGTGATCCCCTGTACCGGAGCGCCCATACTCCAGGGGGAACCCTGGTCCACCACGGGGAGCCGGCTCCGAGGACGTGGTGCAGGGAGTCTAGCCCCTGAGCTGCCTATACCGGCCGTTCTGGGTCAGTCTACCTGCCCTGACACCCTGTCCATACAGCTCCGCCACACAAGGATTGCCCACCTAAAGGTTGAGCCCCCTTCTTAAGACCTGGGAAGCACGGGAACTCATCAGCACCCCAATGGGCCTGGTAGTAAGGGGGTAGTGCAAGGACATGAATCAGCAGCAGGACCTGGGATAGTCAAGAGAAGGCATACCATGGGAGACTCCGAGAGACCTTGCAACCTGCTGTGACTACCCGGCCAGCTACCTCATACAAAAGACTGTTTTCCACTGTGAACTTCATTGTCATCAGAACTGTTCCAGTAAAGGAACCCAGGTAGAGTGATAGAGTCTCTGTGTGTTTGTTCTATTACTGCATTGCTGATAATCTACTTATACAGACTGCATCTACATCATCGGTGCACTCCTGCCCCGGAGGCCCAGCTCCACCTGCAGGGATCTGTTCCATCAAAGCTGCAGTACCATCGCCTCCCGGAGGTCTGAAGCAGCGCTGGTGTCCCGTCACCAGAATCTGCAGGTGGTGTCATGACAAACTATTCCTATTTCAATTCCCCCTTTTTAAGCTCACCACCAGGGCCACGGGTCTGGGCAGGCCACCAGTGACATCCCAACCGCAGCTGAGGGCCCAGACACCTGAGTCCACATAACCCTGGGGTGCGTCATAGCATATTATCAATACCACGGATGGCAAGAAGAAAAAACAAATCAATTTTGGAACAAATCAAGTCAGACATGTCACTTGAACCAATGATCACCAAGTTATGACTTGCCTGCAGTGCTTTGAACAATGCCCCCTCGGCTTATACACGAGTCACTGTATACTGTATACAATGTATACAGTATACAGTGCCCCCCATCTATATACAGGCCCCCCCCGCCACAATCCTGTAAAGGAAGAGATTAGTATACTTATCCCTCCGCTGCCGCTGTCCCGCCGCCATCACGATCCTCCGTCTTCTTCCAGCGTCTTCCGTCTTCTTCCGGCTTCCTCCGATGGTCGCAGGCAATGACGTCATTGCCTGCGCGACCGAGGAGGAAGCCGGAAGAAGACAGAAGACGCTGGAAGAAGACGGAGGATCGTGATGGCGGTGGGACAGCGTCAGCGGAGGGATAAGTATACTAATCTCTTCCTTTACAGGATTGCGGCGGGGGGGGCCTGTATATAGATGGGGGGACCTCTGGGGCATCTGTATACTACCACTGGGGCTGCTGTATACTGATGGGGGGGCCTGTATATACCTGTGGGGCTGCTGTATACTACCACTGGGGCTGTATATACCTGTGGGGCTGCTGTATACTACCACTGGGGCTGTATATACCTGCGGGGCTGCTGTATACTACCACTGGGGCTGTATATACCTCTGGGGCTGCTGTATACTACCACTGGGGCTGTATATACCTCTGGGGCTGCTGTATACTACCTCTGGGGCTGCTGTATACTACCACTGGGGCTGCTGTATATACCTCTGGGGCTGTTGTATACTAACTACTGGGGCTACTGCTGTATATACCACTGGGGCTGCTGTATATATGTGGCGCCCCGCAACGAGTGCGTCACAAGGGAGTATTGCAGCCGCAATATTCTCTGACAAAGCAGTGAAATAGTTAACTCTGAGATCCAACCCAACATGCAACACCTAGAACAGGGTACCAACCCTAGGTCCTGGTGGGTGGAGTGTTAGGGTAGTGGAGTAGAACACACAATAATCTAAAGAGAGAACGGTTAGAACACCGTCAGAGAAGGAATCTAGAACCTAGAACACAGAGCTTGGAGAGGAGCGGGGGCTCCGCACTCCGTGCGGGCCCCTGGGCCGTCACCGGTCGGGTGTCAGCACCTGAGGCCTTAACTACCGGGATTGGGCATATCTACACGGGTTCCCAAAAGACTCCCGTGCCCACAACTCACAGCCGGTTCACTGGTACCGAAGCTGGCAGCAGTTCACCTCTGCCACGCGAACCAGAAGAGTGGAGGATCAGCTTTATAGGAGCACCCCACCACCAGCCAGTTTCCAGTCGTCTAACCAGCGGTGTACCCACTGAGGGATCCAAGGCTCCCCAAAGCATCCAGAACGTACATCATGGATAGGGCATTGAAGCAGCCTCCCCGTACCCGACCTGGTATTCCTGGGCGACGCTGGCAAAAGAAGGAACTAAGTAGGTAGAATGGAGGAACACTGCGGATCTCTGAGGAACACTATCACTGCTGAGTCCACCCGGTCTACTACTCAACCACTGTAAGCCATGTACTGCCTGCTGGTTCCAGTAAAGACCCGTTGCAGAGACTATCTGTGTCCGTGCTTCCTTATGAACTATCCGTCCGCACACTAAGGTAACCGCAGCTGCCGCACAACATCTTGAGCAGCTCCAGCCTCCGGGGATCACCGCTCAGCCTGTGGGGAGCGTAACATCTTGCTGCTGTCCATCCCCCGGGGGTTCCGCAGCGTCAGTAGCCCTTACCGAATCTACTCATAGGTGGCGTCACGAATAAAACAAATTAAACCCCTTTTTAATCTGTTCCCGCAAGACGTCTTCAATTTTGATCTGCACTACACCGGGCCCCACTACCGGCAGGCGCGGTCCACCCGTGACAAGGAAGGAGAAGAATCGCCTGTATCAACCGGAGTCAGCCGGCCACGGTGAGTCAGAAAATGGCGTCACGAACAGGATACGAGCAGGCCCGTTACCCAACGGGTATAATGTGCTTAAACTGGACTTTATTGTCTACAATTGGACTTTGTTCGTCCCTAAAAGAACTTTCCCCGCCTTTTCACCAATGGGTCAAGATGGCGCCCAAGATGGCGTTCCCGCCACAAGAAGCCGCCACGTGAAGCCCAGGAGTGAGTCAACCCCCCCCCTCATCGTGGGAGGGCTAAAGACAAAAGGCGCCAAACTCTTTGTCCGCCCTGATTGCTCGAATCAACCATGGGGGCGGACCCCAAAGACTTTTCCCACCATTGGACTACAAAAGCCCACAGGAAATGGGAGTGTCAGAGTGAGAGAGAAGACTTCTTCACCAGCTCAACCAGAACGTCTTACCGGTTGAACGGGTGTGGTTTCCCTCCAAGAAGAATGGCCAGCATGAGACTCCAAGACCTGATGCGGGAGGTCGAGGCGGAGGCCAGAGCAGCCATCAGCCAACCGGGTCCGGATCCTGCCCTTACCATAGACGGCAGTCCCGACTTCTGGCTGGAGGCTCTACAAGACCTCCGGGTGCGGTTATTAGAGACAGTGGAATGGACGATCCGCAGCTGGAGCGCGACCCTAGGCAGACGACTACACCATGCGATGCAGCAGAGCCGACCGGGTACCGCTACTCCAAGCCCAGACGACGTCACCAGCTTCTCGACCGCCTCACCGTCGCCTACCACCTGTTCAGCTTCATCACCAGAGCCAATAGACTGTGTCATTCCGATGGAGGCCGCAACTCGACCCGTTCCAGCGACCAATATCGCAACCGATCCCGTTCTTGAGCCGGAGCTCATAACACGCTCCATGGAAGAACTTGATCTCTACCAGGTTCCCACTGAGGAACCCGCGACATGTTTCACCAGTACAGAGACTGTCGCCTGTTTTATCCCGTACCGGAGGCTTCCCTTGCCATTGCCGAGGCCTACCTGGTAACCGGGATTGAAACACCTTTACCTGCGGAAACAGATGAAGAGGCAGGCAGCCTGGAAGCCCTGCAGGACGTCCCTACGGAAGGATCCGCAGCACCACCGCCCTGTTGTACAACGGAACAAGCTTCAACATCTCTCACCATCGAGCAGCCTGATGTGGTCATCGAGGAAGAGGTCGGAGAGGATGACGACGAGACCCACAGCACCGCTGAGGATTTCGACACCGGGTTCGCTTGGGGAGACAACAAGGAACTTCCTACCGGGCATACAGCTCGGGTACACTGGTCGGGTGCACTGCCGACACCTTCCCCTGTGCCGTTCCACCGGGTTCCAATACAGACAGCCCGCCAAGTTCAAGCTTCCCGCCAAACCACCAGCTCCATTACTCATCTTTACACCCCGAGCCGTAACGACGGAGATGTACGCCAGAGACGACGAGAGGAGTGGCAAGCCCAAGAACGCGCCAACATGCAGGCCCGTGCCGAGGCTCGCCGCCAGCCGCCGCTGCCTGATGAACTCCGCCGTGAAGGTAGAATTTCCACCTTTAACTTACATACCGGGTGGGGGTTCGCTTGGGAGGTGGGTTTGAATGAGGAGGTGTTTGTGGGGCGCCGGGACGTTGAGTCAAATTTGCCAAGAGGACATCCCGATCGCGACCTATACCGGGGCGATATTATCACCTACGAGCGCTACGCTTGTGCAGATGGGTGGTTCGCTATCCGGGTGCGCCATCACCCTCAGAGCCAGTGACTTTAAAACTTGAACTTCCTCAATGACTCTGTTCCCGTTAATCACTGACTGTGTGATCTTGCGGCTACAGCCTGGACTCTAGTTAAAGGACAGCCGACCGCACGCCGGGTCCGCACAAAGTGATTACCTGTTTCTTTGCTTATGTCACCAAAGCATACCTTTACCTGTTTTTCATTTTAATAAAAGTGTGTCATATATGTATAAAAATACAAAAACCTCTGTAATGTGAGTAGTTTGACGCTTGGGGACAAGCTGATTTAACCAAGGGGGAGTGTGGCGCCCCGCAACGAGTGCGTCACAAGGGAGTATTGCAGCCGCAATATTCTCTGACAAAGCAGTGAAATAGTTAACTCTGAGATCCAACCCAACATGCAACACCTAGAACAGGGGACCAACCCTAGGTCCTGGTGGGTGGAGTGTTAGGGTAGTGGAGTAGAACACACAATAATATAAAGAGAGAACGGTTAGAACACCGTCAGAGAAGGAATCTAGAACCTAGAACACAGAGCTTGGAGAGGAGCGGGGGCTCCGCACTCCGTGCGGGCCCCTGGGCCATCACCGGTCGGGTGTCAGCACCTGAGGCCTTAACTACCGGGATTGGGCATATCTACACGGGTTCCCAAAAGACTCCCGTGCCCACAACTCACAGCCGGTTCACTGGTACCGAAGCTGGCAGCAGTTCACCTCTGCCACGCGAACCAGAAGAGTGGAGGATCAGCTTTATAGGAGCACCCCACCACCAGCCAGTTTCCAGTCGTCTAACCAGCGGTGTACCCACTGAGGGATCCAAGGCTCCCCAAAGCATCCAGAACGTACATCATGGATAGGGCATTGAAGCAGCCTCCCCGTACCCGACCTGGTATTCCTGGGCGACGCTGGCAAAAGAAGGAACTAAGTAGGTAGAATGGAGGAACACTGCGGATCTCTGAGGAACACTATCACTGCTGAGTCCACCCGGTCTACTACTCAACCACTGTAAGCCATGTACTGCCTGCTGGTTCCAGTAAAGACCCGTTGCAGAGACTATCTGTGTCCGTGCTTCCTTATGAACTATCCGTCCGCACACTAAGGTAACCGCAGCTGCCGCACAACATCTTGAGCAGCTCCAGCCTCCGGGGATCACCGCTCAGCCTGTGGGGAGCGTAACATCTTGCTGCTGTCCATCCCCCGGGGGTTCCGCAGCGTCGGTAGCCCTTACCGAATCTACTCATAGGTGGCGTCACGAATAAAACAAATTAAACCCCTTTTTAATCTGTTCCCGCAAGACGTCTTCAATTTTGATCTGCACTACACCGGGCCCCACTACCGGCAGGCGCGGTCCACCCGTGACAAGGAAGGAGAAGAATCGCCTGTATCAACCGGAGTCAGCCGGCCACGGTGAGTCATATACCTCTGGGGCTGCTGTATATTAACTACTGGGGCTGCTGCTGTATATACCACTGGGGCTGCTGCTGTATACTACCACTGGGGCTGCTGTATATACCTATGGGGCTGCTGTATACCACACTGCTGAGGGCTGTATACCTGTGCTGGGGTCCACCCAGCTTATACACGAGTCAATAGGTTTTCCCAGGTTTTGGGGGCAAAAGTAGGGGGGTCGGCTTATACACGGGTCGGCTTATACACGAGTATATACGGTAAGTTATGTGTAACAATGAGAAATGACACATGGTAAAATTATTGAACACATGAAGAAAGAGAGGTGCATAATGCCACAGAAAGCCATGACACCAGTAAAGGCCCAGTTACACACACAGGTAATTGTGCAGAGATTGTTCGCAGATCTCTGGTTGCAGTGAAATTATAGACACATTTTTCCATTTTGTGGCCGTGTACAAATGGAACAATGCATCCATGATTTCACTGCAACCAGAGATCTGCGAACAATCTCTGCTCAATTATCTGTGTGTGAAACTGGGCCTTAACAGTAATTAAAAAGCAACCCTGCCACTTAGTGGAAAATATCAGCTGGTTCAACTGATGGCCTGCAAAAATGTGTCTTCATTACCAAAATGCCACACAAGAAACATCTCAAGATGGGTAAAGCCAGTGAGCTGTCTCAAGACCTTCATAACTTTATGATGGCAAAACATAATGATGGCATTGGTTACAGAAGAATTTCTAAACTGCTTAATGCTCCAGTGAGCACTGTTGGAGCCATAATCACGAATTGAAAAGAATAATAATAATAATCTTTATTTATACAGCGCCAACATATTCCGCAGCGCTTCACAATTCAGAGGTTCATATTCAAACAATCATAAGAAACAGTTAGCAGAAAATGCAATACAATACAATACAAAATACAATACAAAGCACAATACAATAATTAAAGCAAATAGAATAGAATTGAAGCAAAAATAATAGAATTTCCCCGTAAACCATCCATTTACAGGTGCTCACCACACGATTCTGGACAGAATAGTGTAAATAATTATCAGAAGAGTTATCCAAGAGCCAAGAACCACCTGTGTAGAGCTACAAAGACACTTGGAATCAGCAGGTACAGTTGTATTGAAGAAAGGACTTTTACAGAACAAACATGGTGAAGTGGTAAAAAATGATGTTGAGAAACCGAACTCATGGGGTATGTTCACACTGGATGTTTTTGATCCATTTTTGGTGCTGCATTTTTTTTTCAAACTGAACCAAAAACGGATCAGTTACTGCGTCTGCCAGCAAAGTGTGTGACTCTCTCTGAGTGTGTCTGTCTTGGTACCTTTACACGCCGCCACAGAAAGGTAGAAACCGCCAGGCATCGGACACCATTGAGCCTGTTGCCATGAAAACACCACGATGTGGCGGCGTGTAATTAAGGATTTTCCTTCCTGTGTCTTCCAGTTCCTTCGGATACCTGTGTCTGAGCCGTGCTCAAAAACAGGAAGGCACAGTCCCTATGGTGGCGGCGTGTAATCGGGGCACAGACAAGGTATTTGCGTGGCGTACGAAATCCCTGGGGCATGCCACGGCGTCATGGATACTACGCCCCATCAGCGATCATTGGTGGAGGCTACTGTGTAACCATTGGCTGTCCCTGCACAGGGCGCCATATTTAACGAGCTGACCAGTCACAATACACATTTGCAATAGTATCATGTATTAGCCAGCCTTCCTGCGCCGGCTGGCCAATCATGATGCTATTGCATTGTCCAATCACCGTACGAGCGTCACGTAATACACAACTCTGACACGCCTATGTACCTGTGGCGCGAAAGATGTACGCCCATATTCCCTTTTGGTAGCGGCGTGTAAATCAGGGAAGGTACTCCACAGAAGGTATCCCGCGGCACCCGTCGGCGCTTCCGGGGAACGCAAAGACCTTCATTGGAGCACGTTGTGGCGGCGTGTATATGCAGCATCGGCAACCGTTAGCAACAGTTAAAAACGCGCGCGTGCACATGTGTTGCCTACCTGTTGCTACCCTCTGTGGCGGCGTGTAAAGGTACCATCTGTGTTTCCCCTGAAAACAAAGCAAGAAAGGGACACAAACAGATGATGCGTTTGTGATGCTTTTTTGCAAAAAAAGAGGATCATTTTTGGTATAGAAACTGCACTAAAAACGGATCAACAAAAAAAGAGCACAAATGCTCTGTGTGAATGAGCACTACTATTCCTATTTTGAATCAGTTTTTTCTCAGAAAGTAAATGTAACATCAACTGATCTTTACTGTACTATCAAAGGAATAGAAGAATCCAGGCTAGCTATAAACAGAAAGATAGTGAGGGAATACTTAGCTAATATAAATTAATTCAAGTCTCCAGGTCCAGATAAATTACTCAGGGTACTTAAGGAGATGAGGACATTTTTGAACCACTCTCCATAATCTTTAAACATTTTTGGAGAGCAGGAGAAGTTCCAGAAGACTGGAGAAGTGCAAATGTTGTTCCTATCTTTAAAATGGGGAAGGTGGACCCAGGGAACTACAGTATAGTCTTGTGAGCCTGACTTCCATACCAGGAAAGATTTTTAAACAAATTATTAAACAACTTGTATGCAAGTACCTGGATGAAGTGATTAACCAAAGCCAGCATGGGTTTGTAACAAACAAGTCATGCAAGACTAACTTAATTTCCTTTTGTGACAGTCACTGACTGGGGAGATCAAGAAAATGCAGTAGATATAATATATCTTGACTTCAGCAAAGCATTTGACAAACTATCTCAAACTATCCTAATTAAAAATGAAAAATTATCAAGTATGGAATGGACAAGACAACTGTCAGGTGGATTCATAACTGGCTTAGCAATTGGACCCAAATAGTGGTCTCAAATGGCTGCACATTCGGTTGGAAGAATGTCTCAAGTGGGTTACCACAGGACTCTGTCCTGGACCTTAAGGTACCGTCACACGCGGCAATATTGCTTGCAATTTCACTGGCAATTTTCTGGTTGCTGTGAAATAATGGACACATTGTTCTATTTTGTTGCCGTGTACAAATGGAACAATGTGTCCATGATTTCACAGCAATCAGCAAATTGCCAGTGAAATTGCAAGCAATATTGCCGCGTGTGATGGTACCTTTATGTTATTCAAAATCTTTATCAATGATTTGGATAAAGGATTGAGGGTAAACTGACTAAGGCTGGGGTTCCACATAAGCCCTCAGTCCGTTTTTGGCTTCAGTTTTCTCATTTTTTTTTTCTGAGTCCAAAAACTGACAGAAAAACGGATTGGATGTAATAAACACCCTGTCCGTTTTTCTCTGGAGCTCAAAACATTGCCCTGTCCGTTTTTGAGTCAAAAACGTTGCTAGCAACGTTTTTGGCATCAGTTAAAAAACGCATGCGTTTTCATGCGTTTTTTTAACATGGGGCCCTATGGGAAACGCATGCGTTAACGCATGGCACATATAGGCACTTGCGTTAACGCACATGCGTTTTTAATGAAAAAATGACTAAGTCCAAAAACGTTCAGAGGTGCAGGAGGCTCAAAAAGCACCCTATAAAAAACGGATTGGTGATGAAAATCACTTCCAAAAACGGATTTCTATGTGGAACCACAGCCAAAGGCTGGGGTTCCACATAAGCCCTCAGTCCGTTTTTGGCTTCAGTTTTCTCATTTTTTTTTTCTAAGTCCAAAAACTGACAGAAAAACGGATTGGATGTAATAAACACCCTGTCCGTTTTTCTCTGGAGCTCAAAACATTGCCCTGTCCGTTTTTGAGTCAAAAACGTTGCTAGCAACGTTTTTGGCATCAGTTAAAAAACGCATGCGTTTTCATGCGTTTTTTTAACATGGGGCCCTATGGGAAACGCATGCGTTAACGCATGGCACATATAGGCACTTGCGTTAACGCATGCGTTAACGCACATGCGTTTTTAATGAAAAAATGACTAAGTCCAAAAACGTTCAGAGGTGCAGGAGGCTCAAAAAGCACCCTATAAAAAATGGATTGGTGATGAAAATCACTTCCAAAGACGGATTTCTATGTGTGACCACAGCCTAAATGTGCTGTAGACACAAAGCTAGCAGGGATACTTAATACTAGAGGAGAGATAGTGGATTCAAACAGATCTAAACAAAATGGAACAGTGGGCAGCAACTAACAGAATGTTTTTTTAATGGAAAATTGCAAAGTCCTACGTATGGGTAAGAAAAAAGAAAAGAGCATATACAGAATAAAAGGAATGGGCCTAAGCAGCAACACATGTGAAAAAAGACTTGGGTATACTAACAGATACAGACTGAACATGAGTCAACAGTGTAATGCAGCAGTAAAAAAGTCAAACACAAATCTGGAATGTATTAACAGAACCATACAGTCTAGATCCATGAAGTCATTATTGCCCTCTACTCCTCTTTGGTCAGACCTCATCTGGAATGCCGAGTCCAGTTCTGGGCACTACATTTAAAAAAAGACATCAACAAACTGGAGCAAATTCAGAGAAGAGCAGACCAGAATGGTGACCGGTCTGCAAACCATGTTCTATGAGGAATGATTAAAGGATTTGGGAATATTTAGTTTATCAAAAAGAAGACTGAGAGAAGACTTAAAGGGAACCAACCAGTAGGATTTAGGGCTATAAAGTAAAGCCAGAGCTTTACAAGCACTGGGATGCTGAATGCAATCATACCTTTATTTGAATGATTCCATGTTTGATTGCAGAGAAAAGTGTCATAAAGCTCCTGGAAATAGGGCAGCAGATGATTGATGTGTGTCACTATTTGGGGTTGTATTTTTATTACTTCCATGAGGGTGTGCCATTCAGCTGTAAGCCAAGCCCTCCCCACCTTCTCTTTAGTACTTTCAGTTTCAGCACTTTCAGGTGAGAAGGAGAAGGAGGGTTTGGCTTACAGCTGAAAGGCATGCCCACAAGGGAGTAATAAAAAAAGAAAAAAAAAATAGTGACACGGTGCTCTACACATCAATTATCTGCTGCCTTCTTTTCCAGGACTTTTATGACACTTTTCAACTGTCCCTCAAAGGGTATAATGATGACCACACAGCCCTCCATACAGTTTAATGACTCCAGAACATCCCACCAAATAGTATAATGGCCTCCATACAGCCCACCACAAAAGTACGATGGTCCACCACATAACCCTCCAAATGGTACAATGGCCCCAAGCTAGCCCTTCACATAGTCTGATGGCCCCCACTCAGCTTTCCAGGTAGTAGGATTACCCCCACATATCCCTCCAAACAGTATAATTTGTCCCACAATGTACTCATTGATTAAAAAAAACACTCGCTGTTAATTGTTCTCCTGATGCTCCAGTGTGTGGTGCCAAGTTTGTATGGCGGGCCTGCTGTGCTAACACATTCCAAGCTCAGGAGAATGATGGAGCAAGAATCTGATGGCTCCCTATTCCGTTATGCCTTTTTTGCATCCAGGATGAAGATACAGATGAAAGTGTGGTGGCATGTGGGGCCAGATGTCAGTCCTTGCACTTGGCCTGCTTGACTCAGATGTCTCATAGTTGCCACATTGTTGCCACTATTAGCAGTATGCCACTGATCTCTAGTCATCTAAGGCCCCTTTCACATCAGTGTTTTTTTGAAATTGCGGCAGAAGCGGTGAAAAAAACGCATCTGCCGCGATTACCGCATATCGGCTGCACTTGCGGCATGGTTGCGGCACAGTTGCGGCAAGCCCCATACAATGTATAGGTGGGCTTGCGGCAGGTGCGGCAAGTGCTGTTTTGGCACTTGCCGCAGGTGCGGCCACGAAAAAACCGCGGCGGACCGCGGTTTTTCTCGCGGCCGCACCTGCCACAAGTGCCAAAACCGCACTTGCCGCACCTGCCGCAAGTCTGCCCATACATTGTATGGGGCTTGCCGCAACTATGCCGCAAGTGCAGCCGGTATGCGGTAATCGCGGCAGATGCGGTTTTTTCACCGCATCTGCCGCGATTTAAAAAAAACGCTGATGTGAAAGGGGCCTAAGAAACATAAACAGCACATAGAAGGCTTACCAGAGTCCAGATGCGTTTGTTCGTTACACGGTGGTACCAACTTCTCCAAGAGTCGGCATGAATTGTGAACACCGTTGCCAACATTTTCTCCTTCCACAAAAAATCCTGCAAAGAAACAGAGGATATTTCTATACACATTTTCATAAGACAAGAAGTGAGTGATCAATACAAAACTGTACCGATACTTAGTGAGCCTTTTAATTTGTTATTTATCTTATCCTCTGTTGAATCAGCTTTTGAAAACACGCTTAACCCCATTACAACATCCACCATACATGTACAATGTAAGTAATGTTAATAAAGGGTTGAAAAGTAATTGCCATTTTAATTATTTTCTCCTCATAAATTGATAGTGCATGTGTAGAAAAGAAACTTTGTAAAATATTTTTGTTTCTTTCTCCTCCTGGATTGATCTCTCATAGTGACGAGTGAGTGTAACCGTTACTATTCGCTACTCGCACAGATAGTGCAGTATTCTGCTTACTCATTACATTGCTAACAGTTGTGTACTCGCCTCGTGATATTCGTATCTCCCGCTCAGCAGTTTTGCCGCCTGATTTGCAGCCACTAAACAAGCTGGGCTTCTTAACTAATCACAGTAATATTGCAGCCACCTTGGTTGTGGCATACTGTGATTGACTGGCTGCGCAGAGTCATAGGGTCTATAAAAGCCCTTCTGCCACCATTTTGCTTACATTGCAACCAGTATTGTAGCAGCATAGAGAGAGAGAGAGAGCAGCTGCTAGGGAGAGTGTTTAGGCCTCTTTATGAACCAAAAGCCCTTATTAGGCCTTCCTTCAGTGTATACCAGGTAAGTGTAGTGTAGGGAAGGAGAGTTTTTCAAGCAGGGAGAGAATTTGAAGGAGCCTATCACTACCTCCATAGTAACAGAATACCATAGTTCTTTTCAGAGCTGAAACCGCTGAACATGGTCACATTATAGGGAGGGAGAGATTGCAGATTGGGTGGGGAGAGGTTAAACTGTTCTTCCAGTGTCCATATAACAAAAGCTCTTGTTACAGGCAGAGCTCTTTTTTCCAGCACACAAGGTAGTACCATTTTGTTCTGCCTGTTACACTAAACGCCCATAGTAAGGAGGTGTGCTGGATTCCTTGTGCACAGTTACAACACGGGTGGCATTATCAGACAGGCTTTGGGCGCAGGTGGAGGACCGAGACAAGGTTGAGGAGGCAGAAGCAGTGGATGAACTGCTACGTACTGAGGATTGACGCACAACTCGTGGGACGGCAAGACTTGTACAGCAGACCCTTCTCCAGCTCTCACCATAGTTACTCATTGCCCAGTCACCGACATGTAACGGCCCTGTCCATGCTTACTGGTCCAAGTGTCTGTGGGGTAATGCACCCTGTTACACACAGAGTTTCTCAAGGAAGCGGTGATGTTGTCTGCAACATGCTGGTGTAGCGCAGGCACAACCTTCTTGGAGAAGTGGTGGCGACTGGGCATCTGGTACTGGGGTACTGCAACGGATATAAGGTCTCTAAAATCCTCTGTGACCACCAGGCGGAAAGGCAGCATTTCCGTAGCCAACAGCTTGCAGATGGTGAAATTCAACCGCTTAGCTTTGTCATGGCTAGGAGGAAATTATCTTTTACTTGTCCACATCTGAGGGACAGAGGGCTGGCTACTGTGCTGAGAAGGGGTTGAGTAGGGTGTCCCCAGCAAACTGCTGGTCTGTGAGGGAGGTGCAGGCGCAGATATAATGTTGTCTTCATCCAAAGGTGGTGCTCTCAATGTCTGAGGGAGCTCAACACCAGCAGCATTTTCCACTTCAAAAACAAGTGACGACCTGGCAATCACACTGCCAGTTGCAGGTAAAGAGGTGGAAAGTCTGCGTACAATATCATGAGTGACAGCTGTCCCTACAGTCACAAGAGGATGAAGAGCACGTGGATGCACTTGATGGGCAGATGGTGGTTGGCCCGCCCCGCTAGCCCGCATTGTAGCACAGTGAGCTTCCCACTGCAACTTGTGCTTCATATCCATGTGACGGTTCATGCATGAAGTCCTCAAACTATTGAGTTTTTGGCCTATACTCAGAGATTGGTGACAAATCTTACAGATCACATGAGTTGGGTGACCCTTGGCGATGTCAAAAAAGGCCCAGGCTAAGCAAGGCTTAGAGAACTTGCAACCTGTAGAGCCACCATGACTTCTACTCATAGGCAGAGTTGTGGCTGTGGATGCTGTTGTTGACGTGCTTCCAGTACTCCGTCTTTGTCCAGGAAGGCGCAACCTAACCTCGTCGTCACTAGCATCCTCCTCCACCTCCTCTGCTGACCTAATCGACTGGCTAACTGTGGGTTGACAGTCAGTGGGATCTCCAACCTCATCATCACCCTGTGTGTTATCACACCCCGCGACCTCAGAGACAACCTCTTCCTGCCCTTACCAAACAGTTACGTTGTCAGTCCAATCAGGTATCTGAGTCTCATCAGCATCTTCCTCATTGTCTCCACCAAGAGGAGTTACAGTTTTGGAATGAGGGTCTACATTATGCTCAGAACCTTCTTCATCTGGGCCTGGATCCGACTCACAAAGCTTCTGGACATCAGTGCAGATCATTTCCTCGTGTGGACTCACTGCAGCTTTGGAGAAGATGTCTGATTCCCAGGCTATAGTGTGACTGAACAGCACTGCAGACTCAACCATCTCTGTTACCCCATACTAAGTGGGGCGGCTGGAGACTTGGGAGCTGGGAGGAAGCAAGTGCGATTGGGGGTGACACCTCAGAGGACTGGAGGGCTTGGGATGTTGAAGTTGAGGTGGAAGATAGGCCACTTGATGGAGCACTTGAGATCCATTCAAGCACCTGCTGTTTTTTTGCCTCATCTACAATAGGTATCGATGGTTCTGTCCGTAAGACAGGGATCATATCATATTGTCCATGGAAATAAGTAGACATCTTACTTTGGCTGGAAGATGGTCTTTCTTCAGCAGATGTTACTGTTGCTTTATCACCTACCCACGGACACAAACTTTTTTTGCCCTTTCCACCACGCCGATTCTCCTTTCCACCAACAGCAGGCCTTTCGCCAATCATTTTGTATGAGATCAAATTGGCAACTCTGCAGTTGTTAGGAAAAAAAAATTAGGATGAAAATCGAGCAGAGCTAAGTGGCCAAACAGTGGTACTAGTCCCAAACTATTACCTGGGCTAGGTGCAGTTAAAAATTAGTCTGAAGTAGACAGGCAGTGTAGTGTGTTTCACAAGTGGGCTACACACCACTGTCTAAATGACACTGCTACTAGGCCCAAACTATTACCTGGGCTAGGTGCAGTTAAAAATTAATCTGAACTAGACAGGCGGTGTAGCTTGGTTTACAAGTGGGCTACACCGCTGTCTACCAGACACTGCTACTAGCCCAAAAAAATTGCCTGGACTAGCTTCAGTAAAAAATGTGCTACTGGATAGACATGCGGAGTAGCTTACTTTACAGCTGGGCTACACCGCTGACTACCAGACACTGCTACTAGCCCCAAACAATTGCCTGGACTAGCTGCAGTAAAAAATTGGCTACTGGATAGACATGCGGAGTAGCTTACTTTACAGCTGGGCTACACCGCTGACTACCAGACACTGCTACTAGCCCCAAAAAATTGCCTGGACTAGCTGCAGTAAAAAATTGGCTACTGGATAGACAGGCGATGCAGCTTATGTGGAACCCCAATAAGAGTGCGTCACAAAAGGGTACTGCACCCCTGACTGAAGGTGCCGTATGCTTTGTTTTGGTGATGAGTAGAATAAGCCTGAAGCTCCAGCACCACATGCAAACATCTAGTGATAGAAGACCAATTAGATACCCGTTACTAGGGTAAACGGTCCTGGTGGGAGGAGAGGCTAGGTGATAAAGCAAGTGGGGAGAGCAGAATAGAGTTAGTTGAGTGAAGAGTTAGTCAAGAGAAGAGTTGGTTAGAAGGGAGCTGCAGGAAGAGTGTGAGCAGAACAGATGAAGAAGAGCTGGAAAGCTACAGAACAGCAGACAGAAGCCAACGAGGAGGGCACCTCAACCTGGTGACCCAGAAGAGAAAGGGGCCAAGAACAGAAAGGGTAACCGAATAGCCTAGCCCAGTCCAAACCCGGAGTACCGGCTCCGAAGTGGTTCCGCTGGCTAAATCCCTAAAACACAAACCCGGAGTGGTTGATGACTTTATAGGAGTACGACCCAACCGCCCTACACCAAGCATGGTCCTCACCAGAAGCACTAGACTGTGTTGGGTTCTCCTTGGAGAGATAAGGGGATCCCATATATCTCGACGGGCCAGGTCTAACAAGCGGGATCCGTGCAGGGCAGCAGAGCAAGGGACAAAGCGTGATAGAGAAGGAACACCAGTGGAGCTTCAGAGGGACACTGCTCATTGCCAGAACCACCCGGTCCACTAGTCTGCAACAATAACTGCATTACCCTGTAACCCTGCAGAATTCTGGAGTAAAGTACCCATTTAGAGTGAACAACGTGTCAGTGATTTCTTCCTTGAACTGTGATTTACCCGCCTTGCTCCACAGTGACTGTGCCGCCGTACTCCACCATTCCTACTTCCAATACCCCAGGGACCCCGCTGCTCCTGTAGGGAGCTACTCCATCTTGCTGCTGCCCATCACCCCGGAGGTTCCTGCAGCGCCGGTGCCATTACCAGAACCTACAGGTGGCGTCACGAACAAGTTTCTTTTATTTTTCTTTTATTTTCCCCTTTTTCATTGACCACCAGGGCAACAGCTTCAGGCCCCGCCACCTGTGACCTCCAGACTGCGCCTGAGATCTGAGTCCCTGTCCTGGGTGAGTCACTTACTTTACAGCTGGGCTACACTGCTGACTACCAGACACTGCTACCAGCCCAAAAAAATTGCCTGAACTAGCTGCAGTAAAAAATTGGCTACTAAAGACAGGTGGTGTAGCTTTCTTCACAACAGTGCAACAATACCTGCCCTAAAGGATTGCCTGAGATAGATCTGGCCAGATGCTGGCCCCAATATCACCTTCCTTCTGTCTAAAATCCCCCAATGCCTGTCCGCCATCTCATCTTTCTTCTCTGCTCGCTTCCTCAAGCTGAACATGGACAAAACAGAGTTCATCATCTCCCCCCCAGCCCCCTCCCCCTCTACCTGTCCATCCTAGTCAACGACTGCTCTCTCTTGCCAGTCCCCCACGCCAAGTGCCTTGGGGTTACCCTCAACTCCTCCCTCTCCTTTAAGCCCCACATCCAAGCCCTCGCCACCTCCTGCCGACTCCAACTCAGGAACATCTACTGGATCCGCTCCTTCCTTAATCATGACACTGCAAAAACTCTTGTTCACTCCCTCATTATCTCCCGCCTTGACTACTGCAACCTACTGCTCACTGGTCTCCCTGCTTCCTCCCTTGCACCCCTCCGCTCTATCCTAAACTCCGCTGCCCGTCTAATCCACCTGCCTCATCGCTATTCCCCTATCTCCCCCCTCCGCCAAGCCCTTCACTGGCTCCCCACCCCCCAGAGATCTCGATTTAAAGTCCTAACCCTGACATAGAAAGCCATCCATAACCTGTCCCCCTTTACATCTCTGACATGGTCTCCCGATATCTACACGCAACCTGCGCTCCTCACAAGAACTCCTCCTCCCCCCCCTTATCTCATCCTCCCACAACCGCATACAAGACTTCTCCCGCGCCTCCGCCATACTCTGGAACTCTCTTCCCCAGCACATCAGACACTCACCTACCCTTGGGAGTTTCAAAAAGAACCTGAAAACTCATCTATTCCAATAAGCCTACAACCTATGATGAGTTCCAGTGCCGCTCCACCACATGCTTGGCGCTTCCCCTCCTATTGTGTCTTCTCCCACCCCTGTAGACTGTGAGCTCTCGTGGACAGGGTCCTTTCGCATCGTGTATCTGCAAGCCTTCATTGTTCATATGTACTGTATTGGTCCTTGTTACCCCCACTTCTAATGTAAAGTGCCATGGAACCTATGGTGTTATAAAAATAAATAATAATAATAATAATATTAATAAAATGCTGTGAAAAACACTTGCACAGCACTGGCACACACCTGCCTGTCAAAAACTAATAGGAACTGCTCTAACCTAGCCCTCAAAAGGGCTGATATTACAACTAGTCCCTAATTCTATGAAGTAGCCCTGAAAAGGGCTGATATTTACCACTAATCCCTACTCCCTACTTGTCTGAAGTAGCCCTTAAAAGGGCTGAGATTCTAACTAGTACCTACTTCCTAAACCTATCTGTCTATCTAACTTGAGATTCACTCACTATCTATCTAACTAACACTTTATAGCGCCCACAGCAGCAGTAGCAGTTCCTGACTGACACACAACTGCAGCACTGAGGAAATGGTGGTGATGAGGCAAATGGCTGTGTTTTATAGGGCAAGGACATGTGACATACACAGCCAATGAAACATGCCCCCTTGCTTGTGTGCAAAAAATGCAAATTGCTGTGTGTGTGTCATTGCCTGACAGCCTGCACCACCCCACTGTATATGCAGGTGGGAGAAAAAAAAATGGAGATCGGCATTATTTCTGCAGCACTGATCAAATCCCCCCCCCCCTTCCCGCACACTAAACACTGATGAAGGTCACAGCGAAACGGCTGTTGGGGTCGGTACCCCTCACCTAGACATATGTGCCACTTGGTAAGTGACACCTGAGCATCTATTTGTCAGATGCAAGTGATTGTTTTCCATCTGATAGATCCGGGATCTCTGCTATGAATATAGATCTGAGCACAACTGCGATCATTGTGATCACTACTACATGTATGATGTAACTATTCTGTATTATTAACTCTGTTATAAGTGTACTACTTATCCTACTATTGGATTATTTATACCTTTATATGGAGCAGTGTACCCTATAGCTCCTGGATTCTCTTGATGCACAATTTGATGTATATGATGTACTAATGTACTATTTGTCTTGATATTTTTATCGGTGTCTAGCTCTAGGAGAGAGGTTACCTACCACCTGAGGTTTGTGGACCCAGGTTCCTCTGCCCCCTACCCTCGTTTTCCCTGGTTTTAACCTATTAATAAAGTAAACTTTGCTTGATACTGAGGTGTCGCGATTATCTTTTGGTTGTGACACTATACACTGAAACTGGATATTAACATTCAATAACAGTATTAGGGGCAGGGTTAAGTTTTTGGTGATTGAAGCGTTATTGAACATAACCTCGAACTGCCGAATTTTAAGAAAATTGTTCGCATTCGTCAAATGACTCGAACACCACCCACAACAGCTCGAATTTGAGATTGGCGAACATTTCAAACTGAACATCGATCATCTCTAGAGACGACCGAGTAAGGAAAGAGAAGGGGTGCCAGTTATGTGTCATCCTCCTACCGGGAGTAGCTGGATCCCTGCCTCCGAGAACCCAGTGCTCAGTGGGCTGTTGTATAGTGACTGTGAGTAAAGGACCTGAAGACTACAACCCGCTGTGTCTGTGAACTTTCTTGACACATTATGAGCACCAGAAACATAACTACCAACTTACTCAGGTACCTTCTGCTGCCCTGGGGTTCATCCCTACTCGTACAGGGCTTAACAACACTGTTGTCTCCCTACCATTGGCCCCCCGAGGAACTGTCGTGCAGGAGTGGCCATCTATAGCCGCAACCTGCGGGTGGTGTCACGTAAAATCAACAAGTATCCCCAAGTCCGGTCATCTCTTCTCTAATGAACCCTCCATGCCACATGACTTTTCCTAAGAGAGAGAGAGCCACCCTCACTGAACTTTTAATGAAACCGCCAGGGTCACGGAGTTGGGTCTCGACCCCTATAACTCCCGTGAAGAAGCCTCAAAGCCTGGTTCCAAGTATTCTAAGGCCATGGAGGGGTGTGTCAACTTGGCGTCATGAACAGGATCCACCTGCCCAGTAAATCGGGCCTTGAGAACTTTGAACTCTGCCTGGTTATAATAACAATTCCCTGACTATACAGGAGGCAGTGGTGCAGCCTCCCTTTGTGGGCCAGGTCACAGAGAATTGTGAAAAGCCATACCCGCCCACCAAAGGAACTTTTGTGCAACAGGATGTGCCAGTCAGCCAGAGAGATCCACCTAGAGGTGTGGCCGACAACGTGATGATAGCAGAGAACCCGGATGTCATCGTGGAGGGCAAGGACTTCCCCAGAGAGGTGGAAGAGGGCCTCAGAAAGCTGTCGCTCCTGGACCCAGGGTTCCTGCAGAGCGAGGTGAAGAGCCTGGGTCAGCAGCTGAGAAAGGCCAAGGTTCAGAAGGTGGAGGCTTGGAAAGTTGACCTGGTGGAGTGCATAAGCTGGCGGTGAGCGTGGTCCTGTCCACCATCACCAGCCCCGGAGGAAGACGAAGGAGCCGATGCCGAGGAACCACCGATGGCTGAAGCTACTGATTCTCCCCCGGTAGTGGACGAGACCCTAGTGGGGCTCCTAAACATCCCGACTGCTCTTGCACCCGGCCGGGTGTGCAAAGACTTGTCCTGGGACGGCTCTGTAGCATTTGAGAGGTTAGCGGTTCTCCTCACCACAGAGCCAGCATCTGAAGGGTGCACTGCAGAGAAGGTGGTGTTTAGATGGGAGAGCCAGGGTGACCAGTTTATGAGGTTCCCAGGAGAGGCCCGGGGCCGAGAGACCCCAGTAGAGACAGTTAGTTGGAAGGACTACCGTAACCAGTAGGAGGCCCAGCGGGAGGCAGAAGAGCAAGAAATGTGAGCTAAATGGCAGGCGATGGAACAAAGAAACCTGCAAGCTAAGCAGCGGTTCCACCAATTCAGAGCAGCCAAGAGGTGCCCAATCTGTGTTGGTACTGTGGTGCGGTTTAACCTTACCAAGTGCTGGGGGTTTTGTGAAAAAACGGGGTCGTAAGAGAGAGCTGTTCATGACTCGGCGGGATGTTGAGGCCCACCTACTAGAGAGCCACGCCGGGCACGACTTGTACCCCGGGGACACTGTGACTTTTACCTGGCACTTCGGTGAGCGGGGGTGGTATGCCCTTGATGTCTTCCTCGTGAGGGATAGGCCGCCCGCTTGTCCAACAGAAATCCAGGTGTCGCAGTCAAAATCCCCCATAGTGCCTGAGCCCTGAGAACAGCCGCCAAAGCCCGCGAGGGAGCCAAGTTCGGAGGCTGTCCAAAGAGCTGTGCCCAGTACCCGGGATGCAGCTACACAGACTTTGTTAACTGGGTCTGCTGGGATGATGATAAGAACTAAGGATGCGGATGCCCAAAAAGGGTCGTTGCTGATAACATCAGTAGCAACGCGAGATCAGGCTGCGACCACTACTGCAAGTGGCACTGCAGGACTCCATAAGAGCAGAGATGACAAGGAAGTGCAGGTGGTGCCATGGCAGAGAAGAAAGCCAATCTCTACACTGTGTTCCAAATTATTATGCAAATGTTCTTTTTTTCTGATTTTCCTAAATGGTCTGTGCAAATGACAGTCAGTGTAATAAAAGTCATCACCCGTTAGAGTATACATAGAATTTTATTGAAGAAACCTCCCGATGATAACAGTGAAATCAGTATAATCTTCAAAATTTCAAAAAAAAACTCTAAATGCACTGTTCCAAATTATTATGCACGGTAGAGTTTATAAACATTTGATATGTTTGAAAGAACTGAAAATGCTCATTTGTTGAATTTGCAGCATTAGGAGGTCACATTCACTGAAATAAAAAGCTATTTAACTCCAAAACATCCTAACAGGCCAAGTTACATGTTAACATAGGAACCCTACTTTGATATCACCTTCACAATTCTAGCATCCATTGATATTGTGAGTTTCTGGAGAGTTTCTGCTTGTATTTCTTTGGATGATGTCAGAATAGCCTCCCAGAGCTGCTGTTTTGATGTGAACTGCCTCCCACCCTCATAGATCTTTTGCTTGATTACACTCCTAAGGTTCTCTATAGGGTTGAGGTCAGAGGAAGATGGTGGCCACACCATGAGTTTATCTCCTTTTATGCCCAGAGCAGCCAATGGCACAGAGGTATTCTTTGTAGCATGAGATGGTGCATTGACATGCATGAGGATGATTTTGCTCCTAAAGGCACATTTTTGCTTTTTGTACAATGGAAGAAAGCTCTCAGTTGCAAACTCTATATACGTTGCAGAGGTCATTTTCACACCTTCAGGAACCTTAAAGGGGCCTACCAGCTGTTTCCCAATGATTCCAGCCCAAAACATGACTCCTCCACTTTCTTGCTGACGTCGCAGCCTTGTTGGGACATGGTGGCATCCATCAACCATCCACTACTCTATTCATCTGGACCATCCAGGGTTGCTCAGCACTCATCAGTAAACAAAACTGTTTGAAAATTAGTCTTCATGTATATCTGGACCCACTGCAACTGTTTCTGCTTGTGAGCACTGTTTAGGGGTGGCCGAATCGTAGGTTTATGCACCACAGCAAGCCTTTGAAGGATCCTACACCTTGAGGTTCAAGGGACTCCAGAGGCACCAGCAGCTTCAAATATCTGTTTGTTGGTTTGTAAGGCTTTTTTAGCAGCTGCTCTCTTAATCTGATGAACTTGCCTGGCAGAAACCTTCCTCATTCTGCCTTTATCTGCACAAACACATCTATGCTCAGAATCAGCCACAAATCTCTTCACAATACGATGATCACGCTTAAGTTTTCGTGCAATATCAAATGTTTTCATCCCTTGTCCAAGGCACTGCACTATTTGTTGCTTTTCGGCAGCAGAGAGATCCTTTTTCTTTCCCATGTTACTTGAAAACTGTGGCCTGCGTAATATTGTGGAACACCCAGTTTTCCTTTTATTGGGCTCACTTGCCAAACTAATTATCACAGATATCTGAGATTGATTTCAATGATCCAAAGAACCCTGAGACACAATACCATCAATGGGTTTCATTGACAAAAGAAAAAAAAAAACCTATGACACTTAAAACCAATTTGCATAATAATTTGAAACACAGTGTAGTTGGTGTGGTATCAGAGGTGCAGCCATGTAAAAAATTAATGTTAATGACCCGGTTAGGACTTGTAGATAGCTCTTGTTTTAATAAGTTAGTGTTTGTCTGAAAAGTGAATGTTTAGTACTTGTGCAGTAAAAGCTAAAATATTACTACTTTAAATTAGGAATGTGTGTTTTAGTGTAGAATATAATGTATGCATGCCCAATTATGTGACAAAGGACTGACTGGTTATGGACTATGTGTAGCTCGAACTTTAACCCCTTCAGGACCCAGCCTATTTTAACCCTAAAGACCTTGGCATTTTTGTCAATTCTAACCAGTGTCCCTTTATGAGGTAATAACTCTGGAATGCTTCACAGGAACTAATTTATTTATTTATTTTACATAGGCAACAGGATAAAATGGATCCTAAAATGTCTTGGGCAATTTCTCCTGAGTACACCAATACCTCATATGTGGTCATAAACCACTGTTTGGGCGCACGGCAGGGCTCAGAAGGGAAGGAGATCAATTTGACTTTTGGAGCTAAATTTCCATTCAAAAAGTGCTCCTTCACTTCTGAGCCCTGCCGTGCGACTAAACAGTGGTTTATGACCACATATGAGGTATCAGTGTACTCAGGAGAAATTGCCCAACAATTTTAGGATGCATTTTATCCTGTTGCCCATGTAAAAATGGAAAACGTTAGGCTAAAAGGAAATTTTTGCAAAAAAAAAGAACTTTTTCATTATTATGGATCAATTTGTGAAACATCTGGGGGTTCAAAGTGCTCACCACCCATCTAGATAAGTTCCCTGGGGGGGTCTAGTTTCCAAAATGGGTCACTTGTTGGGGAGCTCCAATGTTTAGGCACACAGGGACTCTCCAAACACGACATGGTGTCCGCTAACAATTTGAGCTAATTTTCCATTCAAATTGTTAGCGGACACCATGTTGCATTTGGAGAGTCCCTGTGTGTCTCCACATTAGAGCTCCCCCACAAGTGACCCCATTTTGGAAACTAGACCCCCAAAGGAACCTATCTAGATGCATAGTGAGCACATTGAACCCCAGGTGCTTCACAAATTGATCCATAATAAGGAAAAAGTGCTTTTTTTCACACAAATTTTCTTTTTTTATTTTTACAGATCAATTTGTGAAGCACCTGGGGGTTCAAAGTGCTCACTATGCATCTAGATACGTTCCTTGGGGGGTCTAGTTTCCAAAATGGGTTCACTTGTGGGGGAGCTCCAATGTTAAGGCACACAAGGAGGGTGTCTCCATACATGACATGGTTTCTGCTAACAATTGGAGCTAATTTTCCATTGAAATTGTTAGCGGACACCATGTCTCGTATGGAGAATCCATGTGCAACCAGCACAAGGGCAACTGGTAGAGTTGGGGTACAGCAACAGAAAATGGCACCTCTAATGAATGCGCTATTTTCTGGGGTGGCTGTGGGTTGCAATTTGCAGCGTGGGGGCCCACGTTTGGGTCTCTCCACGGTGAGGATTCCAGCCCCCCAGCTGCCAAGTTGCACCTGGCTGGCAACCAAAAATAGAGCAAAGGCCTTTTATTTTATTTTTAGAACTGATTTTAGAAGAAAAAAATTATGTGGGACTCCACCATATTTTTGGTCCAGCCAGGTACAACTTGGCAGCTACGGACTGCCACCAACCCCCAGCTGCCTCGTTGTACCTGGCTGGCAACCAAAAATACAGCGAAGCCCATTCTTTTATTTCTAGAACTAATTATAGGAAAAAAATGACGTGGGGCTCTGCCATATTTTTGGCCCAGCCAGGTACAACTAGGCAGCTGGGGGCTGGAATCCTCAGCATGGGGAGGCCCAAGCGTTCTGGGCCCCCCATGCTGCGAATTGCAGCCCTCAGCCGCCCCAGCAAAATGGCACATTTATTGAAGCGCCATTTTCTGGCACTGTAGCCAGGCTCTTCCAGGTGCACTGGTGCCAGTGGCAAACTGAGTAATAAAGGGGTTAATGCCAGCTTTTATTGGCACCTGGCACTAAGCCTGAGATTCATAATGTCGGGCCAATGTTAGACCCGGCCATTAGGAATCTCTAGTAAATAGTCAAAAAATACGCCACACAGAGAAAAATCTATTTATTTGAAAAAAAAAAAAAATTCGGACTCCACCTTTATTATAAAGATCTGACGTAGTCCACAACGAAGGTCCCACGACGCTCCATCGCCTCTGATGTAGTCCACAACAAACGTACCGCAACGCTCAATCATCTCTGCTCAATCCAGAGACTGCAACAAGGGATCAAGTGTCCTCTTCCTACAGTCTCTGGGGTCAGAGTTATGGTGCATTGTATGGCAATGAACTGTCATACAGTGCACCATGACTATGATCCCAGACACTACAATAAGAGGACACTTGATCCCTTGTTGCACCCATCCCTCCACCCATGCACCCATCCACACAAGCACACATCCGCGCATGCACACACACACATCCATCCATGCACATATTCATCCATGCACACATCCATCCATGCATGAACACATCCACACATCCATGAACACAAGCATCCACATACACATCCATCCATGCACGCATGCACACATCCATGCACGCACACATCCATGCACGCACACATCCATCCATGAACGCACACATGCACGCACGCATCCACACATCCACACACACGCATCCATCCATGCATGCACACATCAATCCATGCACACATCCATCCATGCATGCACACTTCCAGACATGCACGCATCCACACATCCACGCATGCACACATCCATGCATGCACACATCCATGCATGCACACATCCATGGATGCACACATCCATCCATACATGCACACATGCACGCACACACACATCCATGCATGCACACATCCATCCATGCACACATCCATTCACACATCCATCCATGCAATATCCATGCATGCACACATTTATCCATACATGCACACATCCATGCACACACATCCATGCACGCACACATCCATCCACCCATGCACCCATCCATCCATCTATGCACCCATGTATGCACCCATCCATCCACACATGCACCTATCCATGCACCCATACACCCATGCATGCACCCACTCACCCATCCATCCTCTCATGCATGCATGCACCCATCCATCCATGCACCCATGCATGCATGCATGCATGCACCCACTCACCCATCCATTCATTCATTCTTACCTGAGGAGGAGGAGCCCTGGGAGATGAGGAGGGGCCCATACTGGAGCAGAGGAGGTGGGCCGGCGAGTGCAGCCCGCCGGGAGGTGAGGGGAGGCCAAAGGGGAGGCCTGGGGGTGTCAGCTTCCTTAGCTTCCTCAGCCCCCTCTGTGATCGCACCAGGAGGGGGCTGAGGAAGCTGACCGGTGGGTGCAGCCCGCCAGCGGATGAATGGTACCGCCGGGTGGGGGGGAGGAAAGGGATCAGAGGGGGCTGATGAGCCCTGGAGCATTAGGGGGCTGAGGAGGGGAGGGCACCTGCCGACCCACCCCTCCAGATCTGATTGGAGAGCTCCAATCAGATCTGGAGGGGTTACTCGCTCTGATTGGCAGTTTCAATTTTAACTGCCAATCAGAGTGAGTTTAGCCACGGGGGGACTTGTCACTGACCCGGTCACCAGAGCTGCAGGAGCACAAACAACCCATGAAGTTATAGAGACGTCATAGGTCGGGAACGCACCGACTTTCATCACGTCTCTATAATCTCATAGGTAGGGAAATAGTTAGCACCCCAGTGTGCTCCCTGTTGGTTTTACAGCTGACATAACGAGACCACGAAAAAAAAAACCACTGGCATGCTGAAAAATTGGTCCATCTGGCCCTGTTTCCATGCCCAGGGTCTGCATTGGGGGTTTGTTGGTGGTGGGTCCCCCCAAAAACAAGGGAGACACTCACCTGTTTTACACCTAGGACAGTGTGATGGACGCCCTGAATGGGGTCGCACTGCTCTTGACGGGAACTGTATATAGTTATTTATATTTTTATATTCTGCAATGTTAAAGTAATAGTACCTCCCATTACAGGGATGAAAAGTTTTATTGTTTTGGTTTATAGCATTACAAAAATTTTGCATGTCTGAATGCCACTTGTTTTCTGTTTTCTTTCAGCCCAAGGACGTGCTGGGTATAAGGAGGGGGGAGTGTAGTGCCCCTGTTTATCCAGTCGCCACAGAGGTACTGCACCCCTGTTTGGGTGTAGCATCCCACTCTTGGGCAAGAGGAGCACAGACCGGAACACCCAGGCCACTCACACTATACTAGGTCCAGGTCAGGGTTAGGGCAAGATTGCTCATATGGGAGAGCACCATCCCTGATCCTGTGTGGAAGAGGAACCACAGTAGTGGGGATGGGTGGAGGGGAAGTAGTTATAGGGAGCACCTGGGAGGAGTGAAGTTAGGAAGCACACATGTAGATGATGTGGGACGTGTGATAGAGGGTATAAATAGAGAGGGAAATATCTAGAAAGGAGGAGAGACAGTTGAACAGTAGAAGGAGAGAGACCGTTGAACAGCAATGGAGAGTAAAACAGCTAGAATCGAGTTGGAGGAAAGCTAGAGAAAGAAAACCTGTCACAGAAGGAAAAGAATTTGAGAGAAGTGTTCAGAGGACTGGGGCAAGTGGAAGCTCACCCTGAGGCCAGAGTGAAGAGCAAAGAAAGAGAACCAGGTGGCTCCAGGAGGAAGAGAGGGTCCCAGAGGCACAGGCAGTGAACAATCTACCCATGGGGCTCGTATCCAATGTCAGGCACAAGGCAGTGGAGGGACCAGGCCGCAGAAAAGGGCACCGGGACCCCAAGACTAGTGGAGAAGACAGACAAGGCTCAGCTAGCAACCCGGAAACTGTGATACTTCCATGGTGACACAGTTGACAACCACACAGATCTGCTGAAAAGATGGCAAAGAGAGGGTTAAAGGGAGGTACTGCAGATTGACCCTAAGAAAAACCCACATCTACTGGCTCAGAGCTCTGCAGTGTGAGATGACCGAGGAAGGAAAGATGAGGGATACCGGTTACATGTCATCTCCTACCTGGGAGTAACTGGATCCCTGCCTCCGAGAACCCAGTGCTCAGCGGGCTGTTGCACAGTGACTGTGAGTAAAAGACCTGAAGACTGCAAACCGCTGTGACTGTGAACTTTCTTGACGTGTTGTGAGCACCAGAAACATAACTACCAACTCACCCGGGTATCTTCTGCTGTCCTGGGGGTCATCCCTACCAGTAGAGGGCTTAGCAACACTGCTGCCTCCCTACCATCGGCCCCCAGAGGAACTGTCGGGCAGCAGCGGCCATCTATAGCCGCAACCTGCGGGTGGTGTCACATAAAAACAACCAGCATTCCCAAGTCATCCCTTTCCTAATGAATCCTCCACACCACATGACCTTCCCTAAGAGAAAGACCCACCCTCACCGAACTTTTAATGACACTGCCAGATTCATGGAGCCGGGGCTCGACCCCTGTGACTCCTATGAAGAAGAAGCCTCAAAGCCCATTTCCGAGTATCCTAAGGCCCTGGAGGGGCGTGTCACTAATGTCCTTGCCAAATACAAAGCAGTACTACTAACATTTTGTGCTGCTTGGTACTCTAAAACCACTAGTCCTTTTTCCCCAATATTTTGAGGGTCACAGTTTGTCTTGTGCCATCCACATCAGCCACATTAATACTATGTTAGTGCCATTGCCAAATACAAAGGATTACCACTATCATGTTGTGCTGCCTGGTACACTAAACACACTTGTCCTTTTTCCCCAATATTTTGGGTGTCACAGCTTGTCTTGTGCTGTCCACATCAGCCACATTAAAGTGGTGCTTGTGGTAATGCCGAATATAAAGCAGTACTACTAGCATTTTGTGCTGCCTGATACAGTAAACACACTGGTCCTTTAACCCCAATATTTTGGGGGTCATAGCTTGTATTGTGCCATCCACATCAGCCACATTAATACGATGCTAGTGGCCTTGCCGAATACAAAGCAGTACTACTAGCATTTGTGCTGTCTGGTAAACTTAAGGCACTGGTCGTTTTTCCCTAATATTTTGGGGGTCACAGCTTGTCTTATGCCATCCACATCAGTCACATTATGATGGTGCTAGTGGCCTTGCCAAATACGGAGCAGTACTACTAGTATTTTGTGCTGCCTGGTACACTAAACACACTGGACCTTTTTCCCTAATATTTTGAGGGTCACAGCTTGTCTTGTACTGTCCACATCAGCCACATTAATATGGTGCTAGTGGCCTTGCCAAATACGGAGCAGTACTACTAGCATTTTGTGCTACCTGGTACAATAAACGCACTCATCCTTTTTCCCCAATATTTTTCGGGACACAGTTAGTTTGGCTTGTGCCATCAACATCTGCAAATATGTCACCAAAATCCAAAATGCCAAAAAAGCCTGTTGTTAAGGAACAGGGACGTGGACATGGGCATGGTGTTGTCAATGGTACACGACAAGGCACTGAGTCTGTGTCAGGTCAGAAGAAGTGACCCGCCACAGGGCATGGGATACTCAGAACCGGGCTATCATACAGTTCCGGGGAGTCACAGGCGTCGAGATCCCGTTCCGTAACCCTGGGGGCAGCTTTAAAAAGGGGGACTCTTTTCTGGCGTGATAGGGAGAAGGGATGATAATTAAGGGAGTTATTTGTGATGCCACCTGAGGTATGTGGCTATTAGTGGCCACCACTGCTACAGAACCTCTGGGGATGATGAACGGGCAGCTTGGATGGAACGGCTCCTCATGGGTGAAGTGATTCCCAGGGCAGTGGATGTAGTAATGGTGTATGGTGCAGGATGGCGGGCGCAAAGCAACAGACAGACTCACGGTTTGTAGGTTCCTTAGTCCTTTACTGGTGCATCAGTTGTACTGGCAGCTGATAAACGGAGTCCATCCACCCGAAAGCAATTCTAGGTTCTCCACACCCGGCGAGTCCTGAGTCCTCCTTGCTGCGTTCTGTTGCGAGTCTTTGCTCCTGTGTAAAACTAGGCTGCTTGCCCTCTCTCTACCGCTACATGCATAGCCAGCACAGCAACACAGAGGAAGATGGATATATAGCACCAACACAAGCACCATGGGGTAGTGGTTTGCCCAGAGTGAGAACTGGGTCAACTGTTCCAAAGAGCACCCTTGCTATGGCACAATTCAGGGCAAGGGGGCATTCAGCCACTGTCTGGAAGATTTTTTTCTGAAAGTGCTTCAGAGAAAAACATTTTAATCTGTAGCATCTACCATACCAAGTAGAGCAGACATCACGGCAAAGGCATCCTGAGCACCACCAGTATGAGCATACACATTACAGCCAAGCACCCCAGTAGGTGGGCGGAACATCAGTGTAACAAATCTGTGTCAAACCACTGCCATTTTACCTATGCCACGTCCTTCACAATATGCTGTCCAAGAAACAGGCTCTAATACATCCTACATTCTGCCCACCTGCTGTGATTGCACAGACACAGCAAACATCAACCATATTCACTTCCTTGTCCCAGCGAAGCATCCAGCTGTCTGTGCCTGAGAGCTTGGAAAGAAAAAATAAATACCCAGCTGTGCACCCACAGGCACAAACACTAAACTCACACATTGTCAAATTACTAGCCGTGGAGATGTTGCCGTTTAGGCTTGTGGGAACACAATGTTTCCTTGATCTCTTGGCTGTGGCTGCGCCATGATACAGTGTTCCCAGCTGCCACTATTTTGCCCGGTACGTCTTCCAAACATTACACAAGCACATGTTAAACAATCTCAACCTTTCCTCACCAATGCCGTAACTGGGAAGGAGCACCTAACAACAGACACCTGGACAAGTTGTTCTGGATAAGGAAGATACATTTCTGCCACTGCACATTGGGTGAATCTGGTGAAGGGTGGGACAAAGGCGCAAACTGGAGCATCCTACCCACGCCAAGAATAGCAGGCCCAACTTCTATCAGGGTTTCCGTCTCATCATTTGCCACTTCCTGTCTCCCCTCCTCCTCCTGCTCCTCATCCTCTGCTGAATTACCCTCCCCATCACTGCAGCAGCGCATCAGCAAAGTGGCAACACACTCTGCTGAAACTGATCTGTTTAGGTCAGAAACCATGCACTGCAGCATAGCTGTGGCAAGGTATGAAAGAACAAAACAATCAGTGGCTCTCCCCGCTGGACATCCATCCCGGTCTGGTCGTCTGCGATAATGGGCATAACCTGGTGGTGGCTTTAGAAGTTGACAAGCTAGTACACGTGCTATGCATGGCACACGTAATGAACATAGTTTTTCAGAAATTTCTCAAAACATTCCCTAACTTTCCATACCTATTTGAGAAGGTACGCTGTATTAGCGATCATATCTGCCATTTCTCCACCGCTTTTGCTGGTCTTATAGCATTGCAAAAGCGCTTAAATTTGTCAAGTCACCAACACATTTGTGACCTGCCAACGTGGTGGAACTCAAAATTACATATGTTGATGAGGATCAGTGACTAGCAGAGGGCAGTATCTGAATACCAGCTACAACATGCCCAATAAGACTAAGAGTCAAGCACCACACATAACAACTGTCAAATGGGTGTGGATCACTAAATTTGTGAGGTTCTTGAGAACTTCACCAAGCTCGTGAGCGGTGATCAGGCTATTATCAGTGTAACCATCCCACTGCTGTGTCTATTGAAACAATCACTGCATAATCTCAAAGAGGAAGCTTTGAGTGACCAGCATGTGGCTATGAAGCAAGATTTCACAATGGGTGATACTACCCATCCCAGACAATATTCTGAGGCAACATTGGGTGATGATGAGGAAGATGAGGAGGAGGGAGAGGACTTTTTTTTTCTGTGCTACCGAGGGGACTCCCAATGCTACAGAGGGGACTCACAACCCCAGCTTCATGTCTGTAGATCATGGATGGGCTGAAGAGGAGGAAGTGGACGCGCGTCAGTGTGAGGAGAGGATGTATTGTTCCTCCTTGTGGGGACACAGAACCTGTTTGCAGCTTTACCCACATGGTACAGTTCATACGTAAGTGTCTGTGGCTAGATTCTCGCTTGATACACATTTTATCCAATAACCTACACTGGCTGGTCACCTTTCTCGACCCATGGTACAAGGAGAAATTTCCTTCTCTCCTTTTGGAATCACCAGAGGGTTGCACAATGGAATCCTTCAAGAGGGCCATTGTAGATCAGTTGCTGAAAAGATCACCCTCAGACAACACTGGTAGCAGAGGTACCAGCTCTTTTCAATACCAAGGATTAATGGGGAAACACATGAACACTAGGACCAACAGAGGAAGGGAAAATGTGCACAAACTTGGCCATTTTCAACAAACCAGCACATCAGCAAGGGCTATCTGTGCCTGTAACAATGCCAAGGAGGGAGACGTAGTAAAACATGGTCACGAGCTTCATAAGTGACCATACCTGCATCTGAGGCGCCCCACTGATCAGGCGTCACAGTTCGGGTACTGCACCCATAGAAGAATGTGCGGTTATCCCTGTCACAGTGGGAATGTAAGGTTTGTAGGAGGCTCCCATCCCGGCACTCCCACACTCGAGCCTAGGCAAATGGTTGGAGCCCAGTCCCTGGGGGGAAGAGATAGGGAAGGAGGGAGGTAGAAAAATGGGGAGTTCTAGTTTGCCCTGAGAAGAAGGAAAGGGAGCCCCGAGAGAGGAAAAGGGTCTCCGAGAGAGGGGGAGTGAGAGAAGGAAAGGCAGCCCAGGAAGAGAAAGAGGGAACCCCCACACTGGAGCACCCATACTCCCGGAGGATCCCTGGTCTAGCCCCTGAGCCGCCAATACCGTCCGTCACGGGTCAGTCTACTGGCCCCTACACCCTGCTCACACAGCACCGCCACACCAGGATTGCCCACTAAAGGTAGAGCCCCCTTCTTAAGAGCTGGGAAGCACGGGAACTCAACAACACCTCAACGAGCCTGGTTGTAAGGGGGTAGTACAAGGACAGGAATTAGCAACAGGGCCTAGGATAGTCAAGAGAAGGCATATCATGGGAGTCTCCGAGAGATCTTGCAGCCCACTGTGACTACCTGGCTGGCTACCTCATGAAAAAAAAACAGTTTTTTCACTGTGAACTGCATTGTCATCAGAATTGTTCCAGTAAAGTACCTAGGAAGAGTGACAGAGTCTCTGTGTGTTTGTCCTATTACTGTATTACTGATAATTTACTTCAACAGACTGCATCCCTATCGCTGGTGCACTATTGCCCCCGAGGCCCAGCTCCACCTGCAGGGAGCTGTTCCATCCAGGCTGCTATACAATCACCCTCCGGAGGACTGAGGCAGCGCTGGTGACAGTCACCAGAATCTGCAGAATCATTGATAGGCCCACATGCCTCTCCACAGAAAATGTAGACAGTGTGGCAAGACAAATCACTCGGCTGCAGTCAGAAGGTGATGTATGGTGTTTGGCTGCAGGTTTATTGGTACAGCATAAACCAAGCAGACTTTGGCAAAAAATAACCATAGCCATAATGGCTATACACAGCCCGGATGTATACAGGTTCGCCTGTACTGCCTGGCAGTAAACTCCAGCTACTCCTCAGCTGAACTCCACAGTCTGGAGGCTGCACACTCCAGTCTCTCCAACAACAGAAAAAAACAGGACTAAGCTTTCAATGCGGGTCAGCCACGCCCTCAGCGGAAGTAGCGGGAATAACCTTCCGCCCTCTTAGTCATTCCCCTAAAACCATACACCATTTTGAAATTAACCCCGCAACACATAACATGCTGGGGAACTTGTACAGGTTTTAGGTCACACAGGCTAGTAACCTGCGTGACACGTACCTCCCCTCAGCTACACGACCAGTGACCCCATCCCACATTCTCCCCTCTGCCCAAAGCTGGGGGCTTGGGCACCCACCGATACCAGGCAGGGAAGTCTAGACAAGGCATCAGCATTACCGTGCAACTTCTCCGGCTTATGCTCCACCTGAAAGTCAAAGTCCTGAAGGGCCAGGAACCACCTAGTGACGCTGGCATTGTGTCCCCTCTTTTCCCTAAGCCATTTCAATGGGGCATGGCCTGACATCAATTTAAACTTCCGGCCCAGTAGATAATATCTCAGGGTATCTACGGCCCACTTTATGGCTAGACACTCCTTTTCTACTACTGCATAGATCTTCTCACAGGATGAAGTTTTCGGCTCAGATAGAGAATTGGAGGCTCTTCCCCATTTATCTCTTGGTAGAACACAGCTCCCAACCCCACCTCCAAAGCATCTGTCTGGACCACAAACTCCTTTGTAAAGTCTGGTGCGACCAGAATCGGCTGTTTGCACAGTGCTAGCTTCAACTGTTGGACTGCGGCCGCTGTTGCCTGCGTCCATTTCACTATGGTAGATCTGATGCCTTTTAGGAGATCTGTCAGTGGTGCAGCCATCATGGCAAAATTCGGTATAAACCGCAGGTAGTATCCCACCAAGCCTGCTAATGCTCTCACTTGCTTCTTGTTAAGTGGTTTCGGCCAGGTCTGGATTGCTTCCACTTTCTTGACTTGGGGCTTTATCTCACCTCTCCCGACGACATAGCCCAAGTATTTGGCCCTCTCCTTCCCAATGGCACATTTCCTGGGATTTAAAGTAAATCCCGCCTTCTTAAGAGCATCTAAAATGGCCTGAAGTTTAGGAAGATGACTAGCCCAGTCTGAGCTAAAGACTACGATGACGTCAAGGTAGGCGGCTGCATACTGCTTGTGGGGGGCAAGGAACTGATCCATAGCCCTTTGGAAGGTGGCTGGGGCCACCTGGAGTCCAAACGGCATCCGGGTGTATTGAAAACATCCATCCGGTGTTGAGAAAGCAGTTTTGTCCTTAGTCATCTGGGACATGGAGATCTGCCAATAACCTTTCGTCAAATCAAGAGTGGTGATGTATAGTGATGAGCGAGCATGCTCACCACTACTCAGTACTCGCACGATACTTGTGCTCATGCTCGGGTCCACATCCCTGCATGTTGGTGCTCTTTACAGAGCCAGCCCACATACAGGGATTGGTTACCAGACACTGTAATGCCACAGCCATTGTTGTGTGGCATTACAGTGCTTGGCTGGCCGCACAGCATCATCAGGTCTTTATAAGACCTTACCGCGCTGTGCTCGTCACTCTGTGCCATACACAGTTAGTGTAGGGAGAACTGCGGCTTATTCAGGGATAGATTTCATGCCTTTCAGCTAGTGTAGGTGCAGGGCTGTGCTGATCTAACACAAACAACAGTCCTTTTGAGGACTAATTAGCTGTATAAAAGCAGTCAGGGAGGCAGGGTATATAGGAAAGCTAGGTGTGCCAGTATACCAACCTGCATCACATCTGTGGCTGGTGTGCTGGCTTTAAATCTCCTCTATCCATCCCAAAACAGTCCTGTTAAGGATTAATTTAAATCTCTATAGGCAAGAGGGGTATATAGCTCCATTTTCTAGTCCTCACAAGACGCTGTCTACCTGTATGCACCATTTGTAGCACGTCACGTGTGTAGCCGGTAATATCTAATTTGTCAACTCTCCATCTCAAAACAGTCCTGTTAAGGATTCATTTAAATCTCTATAGGCAAGAGGGGTATATAGCTCCATTTTCTAGACCACACAAGATGCTATCTACCTGTACGCAGCACTTGTAGCACGTCACGTGTGTAGGCGGTAATATCTAATTTGTCATCTCTCCATCCCAAAACACTCCTGTTAAGGATTAATTTAAATCTCTATAGGCAAGAGGGTTATATAGCTCCATTTTCTAGACCTCACAAGACGCTGTCTACCTGTACGCAGCTTTTGTAGCAGGTGTATACGCTTTAATATCTGATCTCCAATATCCATCTAAAAACCATTCGTTGTCTGACAAAATTTACATTTCTTTTTACATTCCGATGCTCCTGGGAAGAGAAGTGAATGAGGGCCTCTTTAAATAATGTGCCCATTATTAGGAAGTGAGTCTTTTCTAGTGTTGCCCTAGGCAGGGCTGCCAAACATTGGGAGGCACTCCGATGCCCTTGGGAATAGCCTTTTTAAATATTGTTCCCATTACAAAGGAGCGGGTCTCCTACACTTGTAATGCTGATGCACTAAGTATGGACTAAAAAATTTACACCTGGGGAGTATACATGAACCTACTGTCTAACTTTTTAATGGTTAGGGGCATCATAAACACCATGTAAATAAAATATGTTTTTGTGGCATCATGGAGCACGGCCGCCCTGATGATATGGTGGTGGCGGATAAGGAGAAGGAGGAGGAGTACAGCAAATAGCCAATATCAGGAAGCATGTACCTATGTGTGGGTGTGAGGAGGGGCATGGGAATCTACCTCCCCAAAAAATACAATGGCTTTGACTTTAGATTGCGCTGCTATCATTTGGTGGTGTGCTGAAGTCAGGCCCAATCGAACCCTTGTTCATCTTGATCAGAGTCAGCTTGTCAGCATTTTCAGTTGACAGGCGGGTGAGTTTATCAGTAATGATTCCACCAGCGGCACTAAAAACCCACTCTGACAAAACGCTAGCGGCAGGGCAGGCCAGGACTTCCAAGGCGTAGAGAGCCAATTCATGCCACGTGTCCAGCTTGGATACCCAATAATTTTAAGGCTCAGAGGAATAATGAAGCACTTTTGTATGGTCACCAAGGTACTCCTTCACCAAATTTTCAAACTTTGCAGTCCTTGTGACAGAACCCCACGCCACAGGGCCTGTGCTCTCGGATGGGCTGAGAAAACTGTCCCATATCTTCCAGTGTTCCCCTACCTCTGCTGGATTGGAGTTGTGCCTCTCTCTCCCGGACACCTTGGTTATCCACCGAACTGTGACCTCTGCCACCAGCATTTTCCGAAGTGAATTTTTTTACTAATTCTGCAACAAGGCCCTTCGGGTACTGTAGCATTTTTGTAGATCTCTCCGCCTGGGAAAAAAAGAAATACAGTTCTCCTTGTAGCCTGGGTCTGAAATTGTCACCAACAAATTATAAGTGTCCGCCAAGGTGTCGATAATGCGATGGTCACGGGAAAGGTAGCGTAACACAAAGTCGACCATGCGCACCAGACTGGTAACAGGCAAGACTTCAGGGTCATCAACAACAGGATGACTGACCATTCTGTCCTCATCCCCCTCCTCCTCCTCCTCCTCCCTGTCCTCTGGCCATCCACTCTGAACCGACTGTACGATAGTTGTGGAGGTTGTACCGTCAATTACGCATGAAACTAGCTCCTGATCTTCTAACTCCTCGTCCTCATCCTCCTCCTTTTCATTGTCCCCAATGCACGTTGGGATAAGATGACGTTTGGTTGTGTGTAATCACCCACTATGGTTCCTTGCTCCACCTCATCGTGCTCCACCTACAATGCATCATCTTTGATTTTTAGCAGAGAGCGTTTTAGAAGACAGATAAGCGGAATGTTGACACCAATGATGGTGTCGTCGCCGCTCACCACCTTGGTGGTGTCCTCAAAGTTTTGGAGGACTGTACATATGTCAGACATCCATGTCCACTCCAGATGTCTTATGTGTGGAGTTTGAACCGAATACGGATGGCCTAGTTGATGCTGGTAGTCAACAACTGCCCTCTTCTGCTCCCAAATCCTGACCAACATGTGCACGGTTGAATTCCAACACGAGGGGACATCACACACCAGTCTGTGAGCCGGCAGCTGCAAATGCTGCTGAAACCCGGCAAGGGCGGCCGAAGCAGTAGGTGACTTTCTAAAATGGGCACACAGGCAGCGTATTTTGACGAGCAGATCAGACAGTTCCTGGTAGGATTTAATAAACCGCTGAACCACGAGGTTGAGCACATGGGCCACGCATGGAACATGTGTCAGCTCGCCTCGCCTCAGAGCCGCCACAAGGTTCCAGCCATTGTCACACTACCATGCCTGGCTGTAGGTTCAGCGGTGTGAGCCAGTTATCTGCCTGCTGCTTCAGAGCTGTTCACAACTCATCAGCATTGTGGAGTTTGTCACCTACGCATATTAGCTTCAGAGCAGCCTGTTGCTGCTCGGCCGAGGCAGTGCTGCAGAGCTTCCAGCTTGGGACTGTTGTGGAGGCTGAAGAGGAGGAGGAGGCTGAGGAGGATGATGTACCAGACCTGTAGACTGTGGGGGCAACCCTGACTGAGTTAGGGCCCGCAATCCTTGGTGTTGGGAGGACGTGCTCCGTCCCAAGGTCCGACTTGGTCCAGGCTTCCACTATATTAATCCAGTGTGCTCTCAGCGAGATGTACCGTCCCTGCCCACAAGCACTTGTCCACGTGTCCGTGGTTAGGTGGACTTTGACAGAAACTGTGTTGTTAAGGGCATAGCTAAAGTTTTGGGACACATGCTTGTGTGGCACCCCACTGGTCGGGACACCACATAGGGGTACTTCACCCAAAAGAGAGAGTGTGGGATTCCAGTGGTCAGGGAAATTCGATGTCTTAAAGGGGATGCTCATAACGTTCATTCACACACCTAAGAGCAGGGAACCAATCAAAAAGTCTGTTGTTAGGAACCGGTACCGGTGTGCGGATCTTAGATGGGCGGTGGAAGAAGTTAGTGAGAACAAAGCAAGAGAATTAGAAGAAGGTGGTTGGAGAGGAACGGGGTGGGAACCCTGTGAGGAGCACAGGGGAGGGTACCTAGCCGAGGTATCCCTAAGAAAAAAGGGTCCAGTTGCTCCAGTGAGCTGCTTTCTGGTTGAGGAGCAGTCCTGGTACGGCGGTCTGGCTACGGTGCGGGAGTTTAGCCCCAAGCCATCGACACCGGAGGCCCGAGTCGGCTTTATGTGGTCGGTACCAACACCTAGCGTAACCACAAAAGGTCCTAAATAGGGTCTGAAGGTACATAAAGCCCTTGAAGAGGGACCCGAGGGAGAGCAAAGGTCTCATAAGTGACATACAAAATTATTGTCGACTACCCAGGCCAGCAATGCCGTGAACTGAAACCGTCATATTGCCTGTGCTTTTCAGTAAAGACCTATGCAAAGTGAAGAACTGTGTGCCGTGTGTTATTTGCCTGCAAAAGAGGAGCCATACTCCTGCTTCCTTCACAGAGACTGTGTGCTGGGCTGGACTCCTGCATACAACCCCCATCATCTATTGCTGCCCTGAGGAAAATCCGCTACACCTACGGGGAGCGTAGTCATCCCTGCTGCCATCACATCTCCTCAGAGGTCTGCCCTGCAACGCTGGTGCAATCACCAGACACCGTAGGTGGCGTCATGAGACATTTCTCTTTTTATTTTTAATCCCTTTTTATTTTTAAACCACTTGTCATTGAGTGCCCAGGGCACAATTCTGGGTCTCGACCATCCATGATCCCCAGCTGCAGAACTACCCGATTCCCGAGTACCTCATAGCACTGCCGGTCGACTCAAATGTATAATGCGGGGTCGGCACAGCGGGAGAAATTGTGGTGGCTGGGGACCGAGTAACAAGGGACAGCTGCCGCCATCAGGTTGTGGAATGCTTCCATCTCGACTAGCCTAAAAGGCAACATTTCAAGCGCAAGCAGTCGCGAAATGAGTGAATTTAGGAGTGTGGCCAGTAGGACGTTGGCAGCGTATTTGCGCTTGCGTTCCAACTACTGGGGTATGGATATCTGAACACTGCACTGGGAAAAGGACGTGGTTCATGATGGTGGCATTTCTGATTGTGCAACGACAGGTGCAGGACACGAGGCATCTTCACATGCACTATGGACAGGGGATTGGCTTGCACACACAATAGTGGAAGAAGCAGCGGTGTCAACCGCAGACACTGCTCCTGGACCCTGTGGTACGTCCCACAAAGTCGGGTGCTTTGCTGCCATGTGCCTGATCATGCTGGTGGTGGTGGTGAGGCTACTAGTTTTGCTACCACTGCTGGCATGGCAGGTGTTGCAAATGGCATTTTTTTAATTATCTGCAGACTCCTTAAAAAACAGCCAGACCTAACTGTTGTACTGGCAACTTGCGTCGTGTTGATGTTACGGGGAACGGTTGCCCGCCTACTGTCTGCAGCCACCACCCTGCTTCTCCCGGCCTGTTGTGATGCTACGCCTCCCTCCCCCTGTGCGCAGCTTTCCTCGTTCTGCATGTCCTCCTGCCAGGTTGAGTCAGTTACTGGATCATCCACCACGTCATCTCCCACTTCCGAACCCTGGCCCTCCTCCTGACTTTCTGGCAATTGAGTCTGATCATCATCCACCTTTTGTTGTGACACATTCCCACCATCGCCTTCGTGCGACTGCAGCTGCTCAAATATTTGGGCATCGCTACATACGATCTCCTTATGACCCACTTCAAGCGGAGTGGGCGAGATGCCTGAATCTATGAATAGAAAACTGACCAGCTCTTCATAGTGTCCAAGTGTGGGATCAGTTATGTCTGGGCACTCAGCATGGTGGGAGGAAGGAGGATCAGGGTGACGAATATGTGGTCCAGTCTCACAGCTACTTACTGACACTTGACCGTGTGGAAGAGAGGGTGTTTGTGGTGGTGCCAAACTGACTGGAAGCATTATCTGCTATCCAACTAACAACCTGTTGACACTGCTCTTGATTTAAAAGTGGTCTGCTGCTGTGGTCCCCTAGAAATTGGGACAGGAAGGTTGGGTGAGATAATGTGGGTGTTTGTCTTGACACAATTCGAGCTTGCCCACAGCCTCGGCTTCTTGCACATTTTGAATGGTAGCGTGCTATATACACTGCCTGTATAAAACTAAATAAAGGCGTACAAAAATGGTTTTTAGATTGGATACTGGAGATAAGATATCTGCCAATGTTTAGCAGTTCTGCTTAGGGCAATACTAGGAAACACCCACTGCCTAATAATGGGCACATTATTTAAAGAGGCCCTCATCCACGTCTCTTCCCAGGGGCATCGGAGTTCTTCCCAATGTTTGGCAGCCCTGCCTAGGGCAATACCAGAAAAGACCCACTTTATATTAATGGGCACATTATTTAAAGAGGCCCTCATCCACATCTCTTCCCAGGGGCATCTGACTGCCACGCATTTTTTTTTTTTTTAATCTTTCATGTAATCCAAAAAATTATCATACTGCAACACTGTCTCACAAATGAGTATGAGCCCTTAACATTTTCTCCAGGAAAATGCATTTTGGTTTCATTTTTGGACATTTTATTGTGAGTCCGTAAAAGTGGCGTAATACTCAGACAACATTGTTCACAGCAGTGACCTAGGAGTCAGAAATGCTGATAGCGGTCATCCCCATACTGTTCCCATTTCATTTGAGCACTGTTGTTATACTTTTGTGACGTTTTCAGGGTTTATCCAGGCTGACGGGGGTCATGCCGGAAAAATTCTCGGGTCTCCCATAGGACAACGTTGGGCTCGGTGCTCAGGTTGAGCACCCAAGCATCTCGAGATGCTCGACTCGAGCATCGAGCACCAGAGCATTTTAGTGCTCGCTCATCACTAGTGATGTATCTTGGTGGTCCAAATCTCTCGATGAGTTTATCAACGCGGGGCATCAGGTATGCATCACACTTGGACACCTCATTCAGCCGACGGTAGTCGTTACAGAACCGCCACTCTCCATTGGGTTTTGGCACCAGAACGATAGGGCTCAACCATCCACTTCTCGATTCCTATATGACCCTGAGGTCTAACATCCTCATCACCTCGGCCACGATCTCCTCTGTGCTTCCGGAATCTGATATGGCTTTAGAGTCACTCTCAACTGTGGATCCGTGAGCACGTCGAGCTCTATCACCTGAGTATGCACAGGCAATTCCAAAACAGCTCCCGGTTCTGCTGTAGTAGTTCTCGACACTGTTGCTTCTGGGCTGGCGATAGGGTCTCTGCAATAGTGACTTCCTCCACCCTGCCTTCAGGAGCTGCCTCCAAGCAAGATGTTCCCGCAGGTTCCCGGTCCTGGTACGGCTTGAGCAAGATCACGTGATATACTTGATACACCTTTATGGGGGCAGGCTGTGGGACTTTATAATTAACGTCACTGAGTTTTTCCACCACCTCATATGGCCCTTGCCATTTGGCCAGGAACTTGCTTTCGACGATGGGGATCAGTACCAACACACGGTCCCCGGACTGGAACTGCCTATGTCTTGCTGAACAGTTATACATCCTAGCCTGGGCTTCTTGTGCCCGGAGGAGATATTCCTTCACAATGGGCATGACCTGTGACATTCTTTCCTGTAGGTGGGCAACATTGTCAATGATACTCCAGTGCAACGTGACTTCAGCTTCCCAGGTTTTCTTGGCGATGTCGAGGAGACATCTTGGATGTCGCCCATATAGAAGCTCAAACGGCAAGAAGCCTTTGGAGGCTTGCAGAACTTCTCTGATGGAGAAAAGTAGGAATGGGAGCGGATAGTCCCAGTCTCGCCCATCTTTTTCCACCACTTTCCTGAGCATCAACTTTAAGGTCTTGTTGAAGCGTTCCACCAGACCATCCGTCTGCGGGGGATAAACCGAGGTCTGAATCTGGGCTGAAGGACTGAAGGACTCTACAAAGCTCCTTCATTACTTTGCTCATGAAGGGGGTTCCCTGGTCGGTCAGAATCTCCTTTGGCAGCCCTGTTCGTGCAAAGATAAAACTATGGTTTTGCTGGACAAGTTCCTTAGGGGTACTGCTTCAGGGTACTGGGTCGCATAGTCCATGATCAACAGGATAGATTAATGACCCAGAGTGGACTTCACTAAGGGACCCACCAGGTCCATGGCAATCCTCTCCTGTGTTTTCTTGACCCCTAGGTGTTCCCCGAGGACATGTGAGTGAGCCATATCTAACACTCTCCTTCTGTATGGCCTCGGCACTAACAGCTGTTCTACTGTCTCACCGCCCCTTAGTTTCGCCACCCGGTATAGCAGCTTCCCCTGTGCTACGAAATGGGGGAATCTAGTATCGGCTCCCGACTCTTGGGCAACCCCATTACATACAGTAACCTGGTCAAAGGCACCCTTTAAAGGCAAGTCCCGAATTTGAGCAGTCCCAAAGTTCTTTCTGGATACATCTAACTCAGGTACGTCCTCCACCTCAGTCTCTGCCTCGCCCTCATCGGCAGCAAGGACGCACAAAGGAAACTCCTTCCCTTGAGGCTTCGTCTAGACTTCTTCTCCAAGAACCTGGTTTTCGTGCATGCTACTTAGCCCAGTTCCCCTCACCCAAAAGTCCCAAAACAAGGGAAAGTCATGACCCAGTATAATGGGATGTATCAGGTTCTTGACCACCCCGACCTCATGGGTTTGAGCACCGCAGTCTGTTTCCACGGTCAACCTTGCCGCTGGATAGTTCTTGGCGTCCCCATATATGCAGCGGACACCCACGATTCTTGCCGCAATCAGCTGATGGGGTAGGTTAGCACTAATCAATGTCACCAGACTTCCGGAGTCCAACAGTCCCAGGACCCTGACTCCCTCCACAGACACGGCACACACCTGCGGTCCCTCACCGGATTGTCCATCCACGCTACAGGCTGGATAGGCATAATAGGAGCACCGTCTGCTCAGGCTGTAGTCCATCGACTGGGTTGCCCTACATTGTGACTGAGATAGGGGATACATATTCGATAGACATTTACACTGACTGTTGATAACCAACTGATGGCCCTCTGAAAACTTGAATTGAGGGCTACAACTACTTCAGTAGTCTTACGTAGATGTTTGTCATGGAAGCCCTAGTCATAATGTCTTCATGGATTTATGATAGAACCCCAGAAGTAATTTTTGGAAATCCAATGTACATTCTGCACTGGACAAAGTACTTGAGAAACAACAAGTCTTCTCTTCCTATATAATCTGTGGACTATTGCCAATGAAAAACTCTGAGCCATTTGGAGGAGCTTCTACAACACATCCTGGGGGCACCATATATCATTTGTCCATTGACTTGCATAAGTGATATATTTGAGATCGTCATCCAGTTGACTGGTGCAGCTTATTTTTTTCTATTGGCAGAATTCATTCAAACCTGAGACTCGCAGGTCGCAGTCACTGCTCCTGTCTTGTACTCCATGTTGCTCCAAAATTTATAGAGGAGTGTCCTATTAAAACGTATGTTACAGGGCCACCTCAGGGCTCTCACCAAACTGAGGTTTCCTGACACCTGCAGGCCCTCTGAAAAATTGAATTTAGGGCAGCAGAATAACATGGAGGAGGAAAAGTAGTAGAAGGAGAAGAGTAAAGCCCAACGCCACAATGGGCGCATTGTAAACTGCTATGGCATATGTATTCCACTATCTGAGTCTCAATGAGGGAGTGACCGCCAAATGTATAACTAGAAGCAGTCCCTCCCAAACGTATATTTAAGGGCAACCTCAGAGCCGTCACCAAACTCAGTATTTTCTGACTACTGCAGGCCCATTGAAAATTTTAATTTAGGGCCATAGAATGACATGAAGGAAGAGGAGGAGAAGGGTAAAGCCCAATGCCACAATGGGCGCATTGTAAACTGCTATGGAATATGTATTCCACTATCTGAGTCTCAATAAGGGAGGGACCGCCCAAATATCTAAGTAGTAGCAGTCCCTCCAAAAGTGCTGAGGTATAGCTAACTAAAAGTGATGTATGACAGAGGGACCTACAAAATGTATAAGTCACGGCCCTCCCAATTGTAAAAGCCAAAAAAAAGCCAAAACACTACATGTGAACAAACGCTAAAAGGGATATTTTTTTCTCTTGTTTATTTAGTCTTATATACAAGTGATTATGCAAGAAAAACTGTTTCTTAACATTTTTGGCCTGTTAAATGCTATTAAGGTTAGGTTTGGTAGTTGTTCTTGTGTACCTGTAAAAGTGGCATAATACTGTTACAGCCTTATTCCCAGAAACCACATGTGAGTCAGAAATGCATGCACAGTGGTTGTGTCTTCAAAATCCAAAGGAGTAGTGCTTGTATGATCCGTGCTGTCGTCGTTATAAAAGACAAGGAAGACAAGGCTTCTTCAATGCTGCTCCTTTATTCCCTATGCATTTTGGTGCTGTCCCAGCACCTTCCTCAGGGATATCTGGGACAACACCGAAAAGCATGGGGAATAAAGGAGCAGCATTGAAGAAGCCTTGTCTTCCTTGTCTTTTGTACCGACAACAGCGCGGATCATACAAGCACTACTCCTTTGGATTTTGAAGACACCACCACTATGCACGTGGAAGTGCGGATCCAGCAGCAGCTGTCCAGGCGAGCATACTGGTTGTGGGTTATCACAACCGAACCAGGTGAGCAGATACATTCACACCCACGGTCAAACAATCTTATCCAAACGATAAGACCCATTTGCGCCTCTCTGTGTCTCTCTCTGTTTTTTTTAGAAATGCATGCAGACATATTTTCCAGGCTCTTCCCATTCTGTTTCATCACTTTCCCATTCATTTCAGCCTTTTTCTCAAGTCCCCAGACCCATTTGTAGGGTCCAGCAGAAAATGACTCACATTTCCCATTAACTTGAATTGTACTCGCTACTTGGAACAAATATGCGAGTATTACAAAGTACTCATTACGAGTATAGAGATTACGAATATCTTGTTACTGCATGTCTCTGCATGTCTCACTAATATCTCAAAATTTTGTGAGATCTGTATTCAGTGTAAAATTTTCACATTAGATGTGACTCATTCTCTGATGACTGAGGGCGCAAGGTAAAAAATTATTTACAATTTTTTTCTCCTTAAAGACTCTGAGCTGGTCTTTTTCCCAAAAAATTTGTCAGGGAGTGCTACAACTGGTTCATGGGGGCTCAAAGATACTTCAGAGGGTCCAGAATTGATGATGGCAGTCGGAGGAGAGAGATTCTGAGGCTCAGGAAAAGCACCAGACATCTGCCCTGTAACTTAGCCTGAGAGGCTGCTAGTTTGTGTTGCTCCAAAGCCAGATCCTGGACTAACTGAGTCAGATCAGCCACCATATCACACAAAGTACGTAACGGATCCATAGGTGGGGCAAAGAAAAAACTAAACGGTCAATTGTAACTGTAATTGATTGCAATTGTAATTGTAAACTTTTTGAGGATCTCTGATGAAGTGGTGTGTAGCACCACGAAACGCGTAAGAACAATAAAGGTGTTGCCATTAATGTTCCTGCGACTCCTTGGAATATTTACATCTATTGAATAAACGTGTATGTATGACCGGGATCGGGGAAGAAATGTATATAACACTTGTTAAAGTGAAAAATAGATTATATTACGACAAATCCATGTGAACAAGGTAAAAAAGCACAAAACATTAAAACCATCTAAAATATGTGCAACACCGCACGAGATATATCACAAATGCATGCCTCCTATGATTTATAGCAGTAATACTGATCCTGCAGAACTGACCTGGTCCAGAGCCACGCTTTCTATGCCTCCTCGCCTGCAGATGTATCATGACTGGTGACTAACTTGCAATCTTTATTTCTATTTACAGATATGCGGTTTTCCCATTGTATTGCTTTTCATTTTTTGTGGTCTATTCTGGTCTTACTTTCAATAGGGCAACTTTAGAGGTTTTCATTTGCCTCTCATTTGTTTCTCATTGTCCTTTATTCCATTGTATTGAGCCTCAGATGTAGTTACTACCTTGTCTATTTGGCTCCAACATCTAGGTGACCTTACTGCGTATCTCCTTTCTGTATTATGGGAATTGGTGTTATTATATTTTTACCCCTGCGTTTTGTTACCAGGTCAGTTCTGCAGGATCAGTATTACTGCTATAAATCATAGGAGGCATGCATTTGTGATATATCTCGTGCGGTGTTGCACATTTTTTAGATGGTTTTAATGTTTTGTGCTTTTTTACCTTGTTCACATGGATTTGTCGTAATAAAATCTATTTTTCACTTTAACAAGTGTTATATACATTTCTTCCCCGATCCCGGTCATACATACACGTTTCTTCTTCCTTTTTGTATCCATTCTGTTTAAACGTGTGACTGGTGGATCCCGTGTCTCAGTGCCACTCTACCCCCCCTTTTCATAGATCTATTGAATAAACGGCAGCGCATTTACAACCTCCCTTTCTTTCACTGCCTTAATCGTTACCATTGGGCGGAGTGCTGCAAGCCGGTTTTCTGCATAATAGTTGTTGTGACTTACACAACAACATAAGGTTAGTACAATTACACGCACACATCCAGTTCACACTCGTATAAGACCCTATGTGCGCTTTTCTGCTTTCTTTCAGTTTCTAATTCCCATTACTCTGACAGGTTATGGGTATTAGTTTTTAATCACCCAGACAGATGGTGAGCACAGCTTTCCTATTATCCAGGCAGGGAATAAGGTATATTGTTTCCATCATCCTGCCTGGCTGGGGAACACACTTCTTGTGATCCCTCTGGATCAGTGTTAATCATGGAGCAGCTACCACCAGCCATGTCACAATCCGTTATGACACTGGAAAGCTACACACAACCACTACTCTTGTGATTACAGTTCCTGCCTCTATCTCCCTTAGCAATGAGCTCTATGCTTTTGTGGGGACCCTTATAAATGTCACTCCTCACCATGGCATGGCTGAGTTCTCATACACAATGAGAGTCATCACACTATGATGCCTCAAGATCAGCACTAATCATGGAACAGCTACCACTGGTCATGACACTGTCTGTCATGACACCGGCAAGCTGCACACAACCACTGATCTTTTGCCTGCCTTTATCTCCCTTAGTGCTGAATTGTGCTACCTTCAGGGGATCCTCAATCTCACCCCACAGTGCGACACAGCTGATTTCCCTAACACCATGATTCACTTTAGTATCATGCACAACATTGATATTCATACTCAAATTATCAACATTATGTTTACACAACATGTCAAATTGTGGAGGGTTATTGGGGACATATCGAGCAACCAACCACCCCAGATCAATTCCCAATAAAAAAAATTTGTGGGTAGGTTCTTGGTCACCTTCACTTCCCTCAAACCTCTTCCCGCATCCCAGTCCAGAAAAACCTAGGTCATTGGCAAAGATTGCCGCACACCCCTAGTCCAGGAGACAGTCAGGGTTTTCCCATGGATGAGTTAATCAGGGCACACAAATTTAAGGTAAATGAGAGTTTGTTCTGCACCAGTGTCCTGAGCCCCACATTGATGGTGTTGCCAACAGTAACTGACTGCATGTTTTCCCATGTCCTCTCGCCCTTTCAACCCACAAACAAGATAGCTGCACTAGGCCATGGGACCTCAGATAGGGAAGTCTTCTTCTGCTTCTCCGGACAGGCGTTACTCACATGTCCTGGTTGAATGCATATTAAGCACCGGCAAGAATTGGATGCAAGCCAGATGCTGGCAGATGGGATAAGGCCTCCTGAAGGTCAGCTGGAAGGAGCAAGGATGGTAGTTGATGGATTATCCCCTTTCTAGCTGCCAGTGAATGGCTTCCGCACCTCAGGTTTGCGACTAGCCTCAAAAGTATCCACATGAAGTGAGTTTCCAGTCTCGCTGTGAGTGGGGCGACATCACAGTCTTGGTCACCTGTGTTGAGCTACAGCTCTGGACTCAATTATAACCCAAACATCCATATGGCTACTTGAAAAAGAGTTAGAGGGTGTGTGGCACCCCAGAGTCTGGATACCACAATGTCATTATCTCCCCCAGGGGGTAGTGTCATACCTGAGAGCAACAGAGGATATCCACACCAGGCAAAACCCAAAGCACACAACACCTTTCTGCCTCCAGGTCTGAACGAGTAGACCTAAACCCGGGTTCAGGATGAGCTCCCCTATAAATTCTAGTCTGGGGTGGAGTTAGTCAGTTTAGTACGGAGCAGTACTGATCAGTACTGAGAAAGACACCCTGTGGACTGGAGCAGTATTAAGCTCGTCCCAGGAGAGCTAGACTTAGCTTGAGTGACCTGTAGGCAAGGGTCTGAGGAAGCTGAATAGAGCCTGGGGAGCGGAGCAGTGTTAAGCTCACCCCAGAGGAGGAAGCGCTATGAAACGGACACCGGAGTCCGAGGTTGTGCAGGGCCTAACATCCCGGCAGCCAATACCGGAGGGTGGGGATTCCAAGTCGCCCATCCATACCAAAGTGCCCGGAGGCAAAGCAGCATTGAGAGCCCAGGAGCAGTCACCCTTGAAGTGGGGCTGGAGAAGGACTTGAGCTGCCTGTCATACGGCACATTGTAGGAGAGAGAGAGGGCTGCAGCTAAGCTTAAGCCGCCACAGGGACCAGCTAAGAAAGCGCAGCAAGGAGGCCTCAGAACTTGCCGGGTGAGGAGATCCCCGAGTTGCTTCCTGGTTGCCAGATTCCATCGATATCATCTGTCCTTGTGTCAGTATCACCAGTAAAGTTAGGCACCCTCCATCCTGCACCCTAAACCCTTCAACATCCACTGCCCTGGGGATCCGCTCCACCTGTGGGGAACCACTACATCCCAGCTGCCCATCCATCATCCCCAGAGGTTCTGCAGCATCATTGGCCACTCATAGCCACAAACCATGGGTGGCGTCACATATAACTTTCCCTATACTAGCCAACAACCCCCTTTTACTCTAAACCCAGGGTCACAGAAGCAGAGGAACAAACAGGGGGAAGTCTTCTTCAAGACCGGACTACAACATACATTTTGCGTTGTTTTATAAAACCTGGTGCTTCATCATCGGGTTTTATAAAACAACACGAAAGCAGAGCGCTTGGACTTCCCCACACTGAAGATTTCAGTCCCCATGTTACCACCCTGGGTTCTGCCACCCGTGCCCCCCGACCTGCTGCCCTTACTCCTTCAGCTCCTATTGCCTCTGTCCAGCCTCCGTGTTCCCGGGTGTTGTCCGTCCGCCGACGGCTCAGGCAGCCGCCGCCCGCGGGTCGGTTGGGTAGCAACTTCCGTACCGTATGCCCCCGGGTACGCGCACTTGTTCCCAGCCGCAGGGGTCCAGCACCCTCTGCCTGAGCAACACTGCTCCTCTCACTTCCGGTACCACTGCTTGTGCACATGGAACTGTCTCCTAATCAGTTTCTGCTGGAAAGTGCAGGGAGCTTGCTCCTCCCCTCAGCCAATCACCAGGTCTCTGGGTCCTTCCAATCAGGACTGCCCTGTTCTGATATAAACCTCCTGTTGCCAATCAGTCGGGGCCAGGGCAACTTCGACCTTCACCTTCCCCTGAGTGAAGTTGCCACTTCTGGTCTGTCAGGTCGCTCTCCGTTTGGTCTGTTACCTGATCGCTCTGTGTTACCTCCCCCAGATCTCGTTCCTGCCGGTTCCTGGCTGATCACCGTGTTCCTGGATGGTCTCCTGATTCCCTCCAAGCTGATCGCTGGTTCTCGCCCGGCTCCGGATCCCCCGTGGTCCTGGATTCTCCGTGTTCCTGGATCTCCCTGTGGTCCTGGATTCTCCGTGTTCCTGGATCTCCCTGTGTTCCTGGATCTCCCTGTGTTCCTGGATCTCTCCGTGTTCCTGGATCTCTCCGTGTTCCTGGATCTCTCCGTGTTCCTGGATCTCCCTGTGTTCCTGGATCTCTCCGTGTTCCTGGATCTCTCCTGTGTTCCTGGTTCCCCGTGTTCCTGGTGCTCTGTATTCACGGTTCTCGTTTCGTATTGTATTCCCGGGTGCTGTTTCATTACCACGTCGCCTGGGGTCGGTTGAACACTTGTGTCCGTAGCATTGGCCCCTTCGAGGCTGATCCCGGCGGTATCCCTGTATAGGGGTCAAGCGCTCCGGGGTCTCCCTCGCTGGGCTCCCGGTGTTGCGACCTTGTGGCCCTCTCCAGGGGCGTGTGGTTCTGTGTTATAGTTCTGTGTTATAGTTCTGTTTAATAAACCCGTTGACTCTACGGTACGTGTCTGCCTCTCTATCACCCGGTATCAGCATCCGCTTTACGCGGTCCAGTGGGTCCACGTGTGAGTCCGTCAGTAGGACGTGACACCCCAGCTGTCTTATTGTATCTGGCTGAAAACCAAAAATACAGTGGAGCCCCATATAATTATTTTTTTTAATTATTTCAAGAAATAATTTTTTAAAAAGGGCTCCCCTGTATTGTTTATTACCAACCAGGTAAAACTGGACAGCTGGGAATTGATGGCAGCTCATACCTGCCTGTTGTAGCTGTGCTGGTGACCGAAAATACAGCAGAGCACCAAGTCATCAACACAAAATCCACGCTAAATATGCAGCAAATATGCACTATGTGAATGCTGCTGCATATTTGCTGTGTATTTAGGAGCCAACATTGAGGTATTCATGAAATTTCTGCATATTTCCAGCTCATTGCTAGAGTGTAGTGTTGGCTTTTAGGTCAGCCGTAGCTGCAAGAAAGTGACACCCAACTCACAAGAAGGCCTTGTGCCCTATCTTATAATGTGAAAAGGTTAATAAAAATGTATGTGCACATGCTATACTGTGAGGGGACCTGGTGAGAGGCAGCACAATTAGTTTAAAACCACAACTTTATTATGATCAATGAATAAAGTCCCCATCAGTATTTTACACTGGAGCAGGACTTACGCTACTGATGTAGAGAACTATCAGAACTGGTGTAAGTCCTGCTCCAGCGGAAAAATAAACTGACTGGCTGCTGCGAGCCGGGTGTCATTACAGTCTGACTGTGACATCAAACCACCCTCAATTAATTTTAGAGCAGTGTAACATTAGTAGTAGCCCATTGGATTACAATTGTCAATTATCTGTAAGCAGGAATATGCCGAGACATCACAGATGCCTGCTTTCCATGATCTTAGCCACCGTTGGCATATAGAATTCTACTTGAGGTCATAATTTTTAATTTTGGCACTGCATAATCCGGTAAATCTCAACTCTCTGTAAAAATTAAATCTATCTTTTTTATCATTTCTTAGTAAAAAAAAAATATGCAAATATCTAAGCCCTGAGTATAGCATTAAGTTGTCCCATCTTGCTTATAGCACCACTACAGCGTTTTGTTTTTCTCATAGCTGTGGTGGTGCTTTAAAGAGGACCTGTCACCAAACCAGGCATGGTGATCTAATTACAGCACTGGATGCAGCATGTCTGCAGCATCCAGACAAGGGGTCACCCAGCACTTGAGCAGCCCTGTACCCCGAGATAATACACTTAGAAAACTTACATGCTACAGCCACTAAGGAGGTGGCTAGGGGCAGGAGCCGAAGGGCAGATTCACACCCTCTGCATGTTTAATCTGCCCACCGCTGCCAATCATTCTCTCCCTCTTCAGCAGCATTTAAACTCAGGGGGCGGGGCTAAATGGACATGTCTGGGAGAGAAAAAAAAAACCCTCTGTTTAAATGCTGCTGAAGAGGGAGAGAATGATTGGCAGCGGTGGGCAGATTAAACTTGCAGGGCGTGTGAATCTGCCCTTCGGCTCCAGCCTCTAGCCACCTCCTTAATGGCTGGAGCATGTAAGTTTTCTAAGTGTATTATCTCGGGGTACAGGGCTGTTCAAGTGCTGGGGGACCCCTTGCCTGGATGCTGCAGACATGCTGCATCCAGGGCTGTAATTAGATCACCATGCCTGGTTTGGTGACAGGTCCTCTTTAAATGTAAGATCCCTGTCATACTCACATTCCGGCATTTTTATACTTTACGGAGCCCGCTCTGGTATAGTGGTGCCATCTTGTGCCCATACGTTCTGACTGGCTAGAAGTCAAAACTTATGTCACAGGTGCTCAATGCATGTTTATGAGAGCCAGAACAAGGCCAGAATGAGGCTTCCATAGAGATGTATTGAAAAGTGACCTCCGGCAAGCTCCATGAAACACTGAAGCTTCCAGTAGGTCACTTTTCAATGCAGACCGATGTGATCATTAATGGAAAAGGATGAAGGCGGTGGAAGATAAGTATCAGAAATGCTCAGGGCTCAGGAGACTTTAAATTGAAAGCACCATTAATAAGAAATAAGAAAAAAACACTGTAGTGGTGCTTGAAACTTTATCTGATATCACTCAAAAGTTATTTTAGCCAGCAATGGATCTAGTTTGAGAGCTCATTTGCTTCCTCAGAGAAGTACTGATAGTGTCACTCCCAATCTAATGTGTACTTCATGCAGGGTCATAACTACAACAAGTGCAAGGGTTGCAATCGCACCCAGGCCCTGGAGTCTGGGGGACCCCAAAAGTCTCTTTGGCCTATAGAAAAAGACTAATGCTATTAAAGATTTGCAATAAAGGGGAGCCCCATTAGAGCTATTGCATCGGGGCCCATGAGCTTCAAGTTAAACCACTGACTTGATGCATAGATTTTTAACTACCGTATTTTTTTGGATTTCAAGACGCACTTTTGTTTCCCCCAAATTGGGGGGAGAACAGGGGTGCATCTTAAAACCTGAATTTAAGAAAAACTCTAAAAAAAAGGGGGGTGGGGGCAAAGCCCGGAGCTGTGGGGAAGTAGCACCAGTTTTCCGGTGGGCACCACCATTATTACTTCCCAGCATGCATTGCCGAGAGGCATTGCATGTTCGCTCTTGTGCTCAGACTTCTAGAAAATGGCCACGTGTCGCCGTCAGCGCATGCGCCGCCTCTGTGGCCATTTTCTGGTAGTCTGAACACTAGAGTGAGCATGTAATGCCCCTCAGCAATGCATGCTGGGAAATACTAATGGCGATATCCACCGGAAAACTGCTGCAACTCTCCCGCTGCTTTGGGCTTTGCCCCCCCCCCCCCCGTAGAGCCGTGAAGCCACCACATGCACCCCCGCAACACCCCCCATCGCTAAGCCATGGTGCTGAACAGTGCTGAAGCCCTGTCTCGGCTTCAGCACCTGGAGCGTTCAGCACCACACCGCAGGGACAACTCCCCTTGTACTATATCAGAGTGGCAGCATAGTACCAGCGCCCTGTCATGAGATGCTGAGTCTGTCAGCTACGCAAATTTCGTACTGACCCGGCGGCAGCTTTTTACAGACATTTCACATACCCGACAATTAGATTTACACATTTTACATAGTAATTAACCCCTGCGGACCCATGGTGTGATGACTCCATGTGTGCAGGGAGTAAGGACACTCTCTACGCACATGGTGTCACCACACCAGCATGCTATTAATCCTTTGTTCTCCTCCCCTCTGCCATTCCATCCTACATCCTCCCCCTGCCTGTGCTACTCCGTTCTCCCCCACCCCACCGCTTCGTCCTCTTCCCCCCCCCCCTGCTGCTCTGTGCTCTGTCCTCCCCCTGCTGCTCCATCCTCCTCTCCCCTGCCTGTGCCGCTCCATCCTCCCCCGCTCCACCGCTTCCTCCTCCATCCTTTGTCCTCCTCCCCTCCGCCACTCCATCCTCTGTCCTCCACCTGCCTGTGCTGCTCCAGCCTCCCCCACCCCACCACTTCGTCCTCTATCCTCCTCCCCCCGCCACTCTGTGCTCCGTCCTCCCCCTGCTGTCCATCCTCCTCTCCCCTGCCTGTGCCGCTCCATCCTCCCCCCACCCACTGCTTCCTCCTCCTTCCTTTGTCCTTCTCCCCTCCGCCACTCCATCCTACATCCTCCCCCTGCCTGTGCTGCTTCATCCTTCCCCACCCCGCCGCTTCGTCCTCTGTCCTCCTCCCCCCACCGCTCTGTGCTTCGTCCTCCCCCTGCCGCTCCGTCCTCCCCCTGCCTGTGCCGCTCCATCCTCCCCCACCCCACCGCTTCCTCCTCCTCCCTTTGTTCTCCTCCCCTCCACCACTCCATCCTCTGTCCTCCCCCTGCCTGTGCTGCTCCAGCCTCCTCCACCCCACTGCTTTGTCCTCCATCCTCCTCTCCCCCGCTGCTCTGTGCTCCGTCCTCCCCCTGCCTGTGCTGTTCCATCCTCCCCCACCCCACCACTTCCTCCTCCTTCCTTTATCCTCCTTCCCTCCACCACTCCATCCTCCGTCCTCCCCATGCTACTCCATCCTCCACCACCCCGCCGCTTCCTCCTCTGTCCTCCTCCCCCCACTGCTCTGTGCTCCGTCCTCCCCCTGCCTGTGCCGCTCCATCCTCCCCACCCCACCGCTTCTTCCTCCTTCCTTTGCCCTCCTCCCCTCCACCACTCCATCCTCCGTCCTCCCCCTGCCTGTGCTGCTCCGGCCTCCCCCACCCCGCTGCTTCATCCTCCGTCCTCCCCCTGCCTGTGCCACTCCATCCTCCCCCACCCCACCGCTTCCTCCTCCTTCCTTTGTCATCCTCCCCTCCACCGCTCCATCCTTCGTCCTCCCCCTACCTGTGCTGCTCCGGCCTCCCCACCCCGCCGCTTTGTCCTCCATCCTCCTCTCCCCTGCCGCTCTGTGCACAGTCCTCCCCCTGCCGCTCCATCCTCACCCTGACTGTGCCGCTCCATCCTCCCCCACCCCACCGCTTCCTCCTCCTTCCTTTGCTCTCCTCCCCTCCACCACTCCATCCTCCGTCCTCCCCCTGCCTGTGCTGCTCCGGCCCCCCCCACCCCGCTGCTTCATCCTCCGTCCTCCCCCTGCCTGTGCCACTCCATCCTCCCCAACCCCACCGCTTCCTCCTCCTTCCTTTGTCATCCTCCCCTCCACCGCTCCATCCTTCGTCCTCCCCCTGCCTGTGCTGCTCCGGCCTCCCCACCCCGCCGCTTTGTCCTCCATCCTCCTCTCCCCTGCCGCACTGTGCACAGTCCTCCCCCTGCCGCTCCATCCTCACCCTGCCTGTGCCGCTCCATCCTCCCCCACCCCACTGCTTCCTCCTCCTTCCTTTGTTTTTCTCCCCTCCATCACTCCATCCTCTGTCTTCCCCCTGCCTGTGCCGCTTCATCCTCTGTCCTCCCCCACCCCGCCGCTTCATCCTCCGTCCTCCTCCCCCGCCGCTCTGTGCTCCGTCCTCCCCTGCCTGTGTCGCTCTATCCTCCCCCACCCCACTGCTTCCTCCTCCTTCCTTTGTCCTCCTCCCCTCCGCCACTCCATCCTCCATCCACCCCTTGCCTGTGCTGCTCCGTCCTCCCCCACCCCGCCACTTCATCCTCTGTCCTCCTCCCCCCACCGCTCTGTGTTCCATCCTCCCCTGCCGCTTCGTCCTCCCCTACCTGTGCCACTCCATTCTCCCTCACCCCGCTGCTACCTCCTCCGTCCTACATCCGACTCCCCCCTGCCTCTTCATCTTCCTCCCCCTGCCAGTTTGTCCTCCCCCTACCTGTGCTGCTTCTTCCTCCATCCTCCTCCCTCCCACCACGCCGTACTCCCCCCGCCGCTCTGTCCTCAAAGTCCCTCCCTATTCAGCCCTCACCGCCTTCCCCATGCAATCCCTATTTCTATATTCTAGAATACCCGTTGCGTTAGAATCGGGCCACCATCTAGTAAACTTTATAGTCTTTTTTACAACTTACAGGGGGGCTAGAGACATGGATACCCCTTCCCTGAATGCAGCTGACACGCTGCATTCAGTACTGCATTCAGTTAGCATAGCACCAGGGGGGTGACAGGTCCTCTTTAAACACTGATATCAAATTAATTGTCCATTGACAACTGACTTACAATGTTTTAAATAAGTAGTAAAAACATTTTGAAATGTTAAAAACTAATTTAAGCCATAGTGAAAAATCATGCAAAAATTAAAGGCCCAGAAAAGAAAAATTGAAAGTTTTTGAAGCTATTTCTAAAAATACTGATTTCCTTGAAGGAGTAATTACATTTTATATTGGTGTTGTAGGTGTTAAGTTACTTTGGTTCTTAGCCTCAGGCATTAAATGTTGTGTGATGTGTATACTCAAGTTCTGATCTCATAAAGATTAATTCATCTTATAAAAATATTCTACATTTTGTTTAGTGAAACCAGTCCACTATATCTGATGAGATAAGAAATATCTAAAAGAAGGAACATATTTCTGGGTATGAAACACAGACAATTTAGGGTACTTTCAATTCTAAATACTAAGTAAATATAGTATCAAAAGACTGTTGATTGAAAATATTACTATAATAGTACATTCTATGAGAGTAATCATGAATGTTAAATTAATAAAAACATTTTATAAATTGTAAAATGCGCCAACCAATGTACAAACCAAACCTCAACTCTGTACTATTAACTGACTGTAGAAGAGCTTCAAAGACAGTCAAGTGTAATAAACTTCATAAAAACAGAGTATAGAGTAACTCACATTTACATACCAAGTACCTGCTTAAAATATGCAACCCCACATACCGTATATGACATACATTTCATACTATATAATAGCCAGTAAAATACAAAATCGGTAGCAATGGTCCTGATGATCCGCCAGGATATGGTAAAATACATAATAACATTTAAAAAATTCTATTATCTGCTTACATAGCTTTTAATTCATTATTTAAAAGGAAGATCATATAGTATCAGTCAGATATAAGGTAGCTGAAGCAGACTACCTGATGTGGAAGCATAGACTTACCTAGAAATTGTATCAAAGTCACCGACCAGATTATTCCCAGAATCATGGTTGTACTAATGTTTGGTATATTCCTCCATACACCTGTGAAAACTATAAAAAGGGACCAAATTGATGTAATATCACCGTTAAATTATCATTCATATATTACTAGAGCTGTAGAAAGATTTATCTAAGGTTGATGGAGAAGGAACACGTTTCACTAAATCTTCCGACCCTTCAGTCACTAGAGGACTTGGCTCTTTGGTGTTTTCCTAAGCCTACCTCCGCCTCCTACCTGACACATTGTTCATTCAGCTCTACAATATACAAAGCAGGAAACCACATTGATGATTTCAACATTTTACACATTCTGTAAGCACAAACAGGATTTAGTCAGTTTAAAAGAATGAGATTCATATCCTTTTTCTTTTATACAAAAAAAGTGAACATTTTGATTAAAAATCACACATAGATGAGATATTAATACAAAAAAAGTGTAATTTACCTCTGCTCACCTCATCGTAAAGGATATCATGAAGACCGTTCATATGGTGTTCCGATGGATTGACAATGCAGAGCAATGTATCCCACTCCGCTGATGGATGGAACCAATGTTCCAAAACTAGAAAAAAAGGCAATTCTTTATTACATGTTATTAAAAACCAATGGGATATTAAAAATGTGTAGTCCACTTTAGATGAATATAGCTGTAGCATTCTATGTGTTTGAACCTATCATATGTGAATGCTCTTGGTCATGATATACCTAAAAACCTTATACAATTATAGGTTAGAAACACATAGGCTACTATAATAACTTGGACTGCTTGCAGTTTTTACATCACATGGATTTTAGTATTAAAGGGAACCTGACCCCGAAAAATGAGCCCCCAGCCTCTTTATACCTGTCCCTGCACCATGCTAATACTGTTTTAGCCATCCCTGTACGTCTTTATAGCAATATTGCAAACCTTATAAAAGTTGTTTTTATTCCTTGTGATCTGCGGCTTCTCAGCATTTGAGAAGCCGCAAAAGGCGTTCTTTCATGCTTCTCCTCGCCGTCTGCTAGTTAATTATTCATGCCCCGATGGGCGTGCTAAACAGCAGAGAGCCTGTGCGCGTCATCAAAGGGGCAGTAAATTTTGATTTTATATTCTTGATTTTATTAGGCCTCTAGTAATGGTTACGATGCTTCTAACCCGATTCAACTGAATGGATATTTTGCACAGGATATGGCGAAGAGAACTTCTATCTAACCTCTATTATATGTTTTTCTTGATGTGATCTGATTAACAAGAACTGTATTTTATGAACCAGTGTATATATACAGTATATATGATACTTGCATTTGAATATTTATATTTATATTTTGTACACTGCTATCCTGATGTTAGGTTTAATGCCATCCTGTGTTTTTGCTCAGTATTATATCTTTATGCCTGGTGTATCTGGTGGAAAATTACATATAATAGTTATATTCTATGAACTAGGTTTTATGGAGATATATATATGAGTATTCTCTGTTTATAATCTATTATTGTTGTTAATTCATGTCCTAGTTAGATGGATTGTGGCTATATCTTTATGCATTGAACTAGTTCCCCTTTTTCACTAATTGCTGCCTTTAGTCTGTGCTGTATAGCCGCTCATTGGCTGCGGTGTGCAGCAGTGCGGTGGTGTCTGTTTTCCTGGAGATCTGGGTCAGGTGATATATCACGTGATCTGATGCCGCCGTGCTGCCTTATCACCATGACAACCATGATGCGACGTCAGCGTAATCAGTCTCTAGGACAGTGATTGGTTGGGCGGCCTTTTTAAGACACACTCCCCCATGTTTAGACACGCCCCGTGATGAAGGTACACTACCGAAACACGTGTTGGGCGGGCTCCATTACTGACAGTGACGCTGAGGTAAATATGCATATCGTATCAAATGATTGCTAGCGCTGGCTTCTTATCAGTGGCGGTGTTTAAGGTAATATTAGTAGGCTCTTCCTGCTTTACAGCGAACTTGGATAGACTGCCTTATCCCAATTTATAGACATCACTTGTGGCGGCAGTTGCTGCGTATGTGGTAATGTTAGACAGTGTGGATCATTATCATTAACTATATTACCATGTTTGACAATGTGCTGCTGCACAATACATGCCTTGCCAATGTCTGTTGAACGTTGGTTGTGATTATTCTATGAATTAAACGCCTTTTGTAGATAAGACACCGTTTGCATAGCATAAGTGCAGGCTTTGTATATAGCTATTGGTGTAAGTGTTCATTTGGTAGGAAATTACCGTAATACCATTTCTTGACCTCCCTAGGGTTTGGATAGCAACCTGTTTGGTTATGTATCTTTCTGTATTTGGTATGACTGACTCTGATTTTGCATGATGACTTATATGTGGTCATCAGTAATCAATTTCAAGTATAACAGCTGTGCTGCCTATACCTAGGGTACATTGTGATGAAATGGTAAATGAGTATTTCATTCTATCAAATATATCTATCAACATGTATATATGAGGTTGCGTAATTCATATCTCAATTAATTTAAGCACTATAGCACTTTTTAATCCTGTTTACAGCATAACTAATATTGCTAATTGTCTATGTATACGTGTATTTCATGTCCTAATGTAAACAATATGGTCTCTACTTGACCCTAAGGATATTTATAACCTCTTTATTGAGTTGGTGTTTTATTTGCAATTGCTATGCTAGCAATCTTTGTGATATGATTATTCATGGTCCTGTTATATATGGATATCTTGTGCCCCTGCATCTTTCCTCTGTGATCCCCCGATAAAATAATAAAATATCACTTTTCATTCAATTGGGCTGTAATGTCGTTTAATTTGGTTGTTGTGAGATGAATATAGCTGTAGCATTCTATGTGTTTGAACCTATCATATGTGAATGCTCTTGGTCATGATATACCTAAAAACCTTCTACAATTATAGGTTAGAAACACATAGGCTACTATAATAACTTGGACTGCTTGCAGTTTTTACATCACATTGATTTTAGTATTAAAGGGAACCTGACCCCTAAAAATGAACCCCCAGCCTCTTTATACCTGTCCCTGCACCATGCTAATACTGTATCCCTTTACGTCTTTATAGCGCTATTGCAAACCTTATAAAAGTTGTTTTTATTCCTTGTGATCTGCGGCTTCTCAGCAATTGAGAAGCCGCAAATGGCGTTCTTTCATGCTTCTCCTCGCCGTCTGCTGGTTAATTATTCATGCCCCGATGGGCATGCTAAACAGCAGAGAGCCTGTGCGCGTCATCAAAGGGGCAGTAAAGCCGCTATGACGCAAATCGCTTCATATCCGGCTTTACACGTCAGTACACCCATTAGGCAGATAAGCTGCCGTGAACAGACCTCGCACATGCGCACTCGGCAGCGTGAGGTTTGCAGTGCACCCTAATGGGTGTACTGACGTGGTAAAGCCGGATATGACGCGATTTGCATCATAGTGGCTTTATCGCCCCTTTGATGACACGCTCAGGCTCTCTGCTGTTTAGCACACTCATCTGGGCGTGAATAATTAACTAGCAGGCGGCGGGGAGAAGCATGAAGGAACGCCTTTTGCGGCTTCTCAAATGCTGAGAAGCCACAGATCACATGGAATAAAAAAAATTTTATAATGTGGCACCGCTGCAGGGGATTGCCACAGGTTACACTGGTGCAAGGAAGGACTGACACCTTGGTTTGCTCAGCACACACCACCTACCACTCCAGACCTGAAGGGGGAGCTCTACTGGCTGCATTAGGTCAGTTCCCCTTTAAGAAGATCCAGGCTGAGAGGAGGAGACAATTAGTCCCAGGAAACAGTTGGCAGTTAGTTCGTGTGAGGAGAGGAGAAGGGAGGAGGCAGAGCTGTTGGTCTCTGGTGAGAGAAACAGGCCAGGACCAGGGACGACTGTCTGCTGTGCACACCCCAGGGAAGGGGCCGGAGGCAAGTACAGGAGACAGGGAACAAGAAAGGGGATCCAAATATATACCCCTTTAGCACAACCGGACACTGGAGTCCGATACTGCCAGCCTGCAGAGCTGCAGCAGAAAGCCCAGTAAACTCAGGAGGAGTTCAGCCCTGAGGAGATAGAGAAAAGGACATTAAACTGACCAAGTACAGGACCAAGGGCCACAGGAGGAACAGGGACCCCGCAGGAGGATCTCATTGTCAGTTTAAGATAACAGAGAAGTGGAGGGTTCAGGCTCAGGCAGGACTCATCCCACAACGCAGAGCATAGAGACAGAGGAGGCCTCATAACTTTCCAAGGTGATGGTCCCAAATTGCATCGGGGACCTGGTTAGTACTCTGGACTGTACCTGTTATGCGACCATCAGTAAAAGGTACCGAAACAACCATCCCTGTGTGTCTGTGTGCCTGTTTAACGGTGGTAATTCACCTTTGTGCCAGAAAAGACCTCATCACTGCCCTCCCTCACCATCATCCTTCATCACTGCCCTCCCTCACGATCTTCCTTCATCGCTGCCCTGAGGTAAAGCTCCACCTGTGGGGAGCTGTACCACACTTTGCTGCCCTAACCATCACCTCAGCGGCAGGCCGGCAGCGCCGGTACCATATTACCGGGAACTACAGGTGGCGACACGTTCCCCTGTAAATAGTCCCTTCTCCCACCATCAACACCCCCTTTCAAATGATCCCCAGGGCACGGCATCAGGATTATATCCACCCGTGACACCCTACTCAGCAGACCCGGTTGCCGAGTACCCCATCCCTTAGCTCTGGTTGATTCAATAAGGTTTGCAATATCGCTATAAAGTCATAAAGGGATGGCTAAAACAGTATTAGCATGATGCAGGGACAGGTATAAAGAGGCTGGGGGCTCATTTTTCAGGGTCAGGTTCCCTTTAAGTGACAAAGATTTTAATGTTTTTACCTTAAGGATATGCCTTGCCTTTCTAAATGTGCTATCCTAAATACTTGAGCCTATTTTAAATAAATAGATGAATAAATAAAACCATGGATACGTAGAATAAAAACTGAACTGTGCACAAACAATAGTGTGAATCTATGGGATTATGAGTACATCTCTAATACTGCTCCACACAAGCAGTGGGTGTACAGAGCTCCATATGCACCAAGGTAATCGCTACTTCAAGCACCACAACGTGGTATGCAGGGCCACCATCAGGGCCTGACTGACCTGTCTCCTGTGAGGGACCCAGTGGCTTGGGGTAAGCAGGGGGACCCGGGCTGTGGATGCAAGGGGGAAGAGCTGTTTACCTCACAGCAGGGCCAGGGGCACACTCCGGAAGCACTCCCAATCAGGACCTGGTATGTATAGTGCCTACAGGATGATAATAGGGATCTCCTTGAGAGCCAAACTTTTTTGGATCCAGAAAGATGATGGGAGTATAGGTGTATCACGGTCCGCGCTGCTCCAGGGCTTAAAAAACTCACGAAAGAGTCAGTCAGATTTCCATCCTTTATTCTCCTTCTCCTACGCATTTCGGCGCCTAGCCTGGCACCTTCATCAGGGAAAAATCGCGTAGGAGAAGGAGAATAAAGGATGGAAATCTGACTGACTCTTTGGTGAGTTTTTTAAGTCCTGGAGCAGCGCGGACCGTGATACACCTATACTCCCATCATCTTTCTGGATTATAACCACTGTTCAGTGGTCGGTGGAGGTCCTGCAGCAGCTTGGAATAATATTTCCTAAACGCCTTCAAACCAGTTGTGGGGATCACAACTGCATCAGGTGAGTGGCTTCTCAGCACCACCCCATTACAATTAGTGTCACTAGTGGTAGGGCACTATTGCGCCTCTTGTCCCCCACCCTTTTATATTTTACAGTAAACTTTTTTGGATACACCTTATGTAGTTGAATAGCTGGAATGACTTTAGACATCTCTGAGATGTATGAATAACACCTTAAAGCACCACTCCAGAGTTTTGTTCTGTTTTCAGCGTTGGAGTGGCACTTTAAATGTGACGTCTGATTGGTCAGAAGTCAGAAATTACGTTACAAATGCTCAATGATGCCAGAATGATGCCCTCATAGAGTCACACTGATTTGTCACCTCAGGCAAACTCCATGAAACACTGCAGCTGCTGGAAGACATAAATCAACAGAGACTGACCGGAGTGATGCTGGAACAAGATACAGACGGCGGCATGTGAGTACAAAACAAGGGGCAGGGGACTTACATTTAAAGTACAACTTCAGTGCTGAAATAAATAAATGCTGGAGTGGTGGTTTAAGTACCATAATAAAATCCTACTACCGGTATATGCAATCTGTTTAGATCAGAACCTTACTGGTTAGATGCATTCCCCTTTAAATAAACTATCAAAAAAGACCCCTGAGGGACTATGGAATGTCTTTCAAAAATCTCAATTCTTTATTAAAGAGCTTTAAAAAAGCATAACAATGCAAAATTTGATTACACATATCACACAAGACAATACAGTTATTTGCTGAGGAAACTGAATAAACATCAGTCTGGAAAAATCACAAAGGGGTCAGAATATTGTATTAGGTACCTCAGGGCTCACAAAGGAGATAACCCTACTCGGTCTCACTGAAATGGCTTGTGCCAGCCCTTTTTATAATTAGCAGCTGGTGCTCAGCACTGTTGTAAACATTATCAACACCTACAATCAATAGTCCTGACTGGGTCTTCACTACTTTTAGCACAAATTTGCAATACAAGCCAAGTGGCCCCTGCTGATGATTATTATCATTGCTTGTATACTATTAAAAAGTACAAGCACTTACACAATAGTTATAATCTGCAGTTTATCACTACCCAGTCACTATAGCCATAAATTATATTGATATGTAAATTCATCCCCAGTTGCTAAACTCAAATGCAATCATATAAATAAAGGACCGATTTTTCACATGTCACCCAGTGGAATATTACAGACCTGAGTGGTTACAGCTCCAGTTACCCCGACGGCGTTTCGTCTGGTGAGACTTCTTCAGGGGGTCCATGCGCCAGTTTTAGTGCTCCCCTGGTGGTCTTATATAGGGCGTTCTATTAGCTCGCCCTGGAGCTGGTGTGCACTGCCGCCCATCCGTGCCATCACTGCGCCGTGCGTCACGTGACAGCCCCCGATCATGTGCCCCCGGCCACCTCCGGTCTTTGGAACGCAAGCGGAAGTGACGCGCGGAATGCGCGTCACCATCGCCCGTGATCGATGCGCCGGAGGCGGGCGGGGCCAGAGCACAGTCACATGATACAGGCGACATGGGCGGATGAGGAGCTGTGCCAGGGGGAGGTGCTGCGTCATCTAGAGCTTCTAAACAAATCGAGCCGGATCATCAAAAGTAAAAAAAGTGCTTGTTGCAGGGAACTATAAATCCAATAGGCACCCTATCTTATATATATCATCGTTCAAAGAGCAAAATACAAAATTTAAGTTACTATAAAGTGCATCGTGCTGTGTATAACTAAAATTGTTATAAAATACCACATGGGTAAAAGACATATTAGTACATGTTTATATTATATCACTTGTGATGATATATCTCATTAATCACAAATAATTGTATAGATGCAAGTGAAAAATAAAAGACGATCCACCACCACAATCCATCAAATCTATAGGATATCACGCATATCCTCCCATCTTCCAGCCACAGTTCAAGTCCAGAACAGGAAACAAAGTCATAAGATACAGCATTGCGATGTGAAATAACTGAAAAGAATAAAAAAAACACACCGTTAAAATCAATAACTAAAAGACTTTTACAATTCAGTGACCGCCTCCTGAGACAGGGGTGTCAAGAGTATATACAGAGAATATCCAATACCCATGTGCCTACAGAAACGCCCCAAAACCAAAATTTTAATTCAACCCATTAGGTGTAACACAATTTAGCCTATAGATCCATTTACTTTCTATCCTTCCCAGTATCTTGCCCATATTACCTCCTCTCTGTCCCATATTGATCCTATCTATACCCACTGCCTTCAATAAGCTAGAATTACTTTGGTGCTTGAGATAGAAGTGCCTCGGAATGGTCTTCAAGGCAAATGGATCTTCTGCTGCCGCCCCTTTCTCTATATCGAGTACGTGTTCACGTATCCGCACACAAAGTTCCCTTGTCGTCATTCCGACGTAGATTTTGCCACAGGGGCATTCAGCCATATAAATGACCCCCTTCGTGCCACGTGTAATATGGTGGCGGATGTCATATGTTCTGGTATTATCACTGTTATGAAAGGTCTTGCTCTTTTTTATGTTTGAACATGCTACACAATTCAGACAAGGGTAGCAACCCTTCACTTTCAACCATTGAGTTCCTTTAGGTTTCTCCCGTACAAAATGGCTCCTGACCAGTATATCCTTCAGGTTCTGAGATCGTCGAGCCGTAATCAGTGGCTTTTCAGGTATGCACCATTTCAGGATCGGGTCACTCATCAAAATGTTCCAATGCTTATCCACCACCTGTGTTAATTCTTTCCATTGCTTATTATATGACATGATCAAATGAGGATGTTGTTCCACGTCAATCTCTTTCTTCCTCGTATTATGTAGGAGATCCACTCGCTGGTAGGATTTCGCTTTATTGTATCATGGTTTTCAAACCGTATCCCCTCTCCTGAAATCTGCTTTTCAGATCTTTGGCCTGAAGTTCAAACCATTGCTCATCCGAGCAAATTCGCCTGGCTCGAATGTACTGGCCAACTGGAATCCCTCTGATCGTTGAGGGCAGGTGTGAGGAATCTTCTCTAAGAACGGAGTTTGTAGAGGTTTCTTTTCTGAAGATATCAGTTCTCAACCCCCCATCAATCATGGTCTCAATTGATATATCCAGAAAATCAATTTTCCGGCCACTCTGGTACGTCAACTTAATATTTCTCTCATTGTTGTTAAGATTTTTCATGAAGTCAACCAGCTCATCACTTGTCCCCTCCCACACAAACAAAGCGTCATCTATGAAGCGCATCCATCCCTGCATCTTCTCGCTCCCAGCAATGGGGTTGTTGGTAAACACTTCCCTCTCCCATGCACCCAAGAATAAATTTGCATACGAGGGTGCACAGGAGGCCCCCATTGCGGTGCCTTGAAGCTGCAGGAACACCTGGCCATCGAAGACGAAGCAGTTATGTGTGAGTACGAACTTGAGCAAGGCCAGTATCAATTCCGCCATCTGTGGCTCTATGTCGCTTCCTTGTAGGAACCACTGTGTAGCAGCTATACCGTCATCGTGCCTTATAGACGTATATAGTGCTTCCACGTCCGCCGTCACAAGAAGAGCTGTCTCCGACATCTGTATGCCCTCCAACCTCTTAAGTGCGTCAGTAGAATCTCTAATGTACGAGGGCAATGCAGAGGCTAATGGTTTCAAGTACTCATCGATTACCTTACAGATAAGTTCACAAAGACCATCATTCCCCGAGACAATAGGTCTTCCAGGGGGGTCTGCGATGTTCTTGTGAACTTTAGGGATGATATAAAAAGTCGGCATCCTCGGTTTCATTTCCTTGAACTTCTTCACCATCGCTTTTGGTATGATTTTTGCTTCACATGCCTTCATCAGAATCCCCATAGGGGCTTCCTTAAATTGCACAAGGGGGTTACTGTATATGGTAGTTTCCTATAACAGTCTGTATTCATCAATAGTTTGTTTGCTTGTCTTACATACATGTCCTTAGGCCAAACTACCACATTTCCCCCTTTGTCAGCTGGTTTATATACCACATCCTCCCACGCTCTAAGTTCTTTTAGAGCTACCCTCTCCTCACAGGTTAGATTATGACCCCAGTTCTTCCTTTCAGCAAGTCTCTCTATATCAGCTGTAACTATTTTCGTAAATACCTCAACACTAGAACATGTACTCAGTGCTGGGAAGGTTTTAGATTTCTTAAACAGCTGATTTGGAAACTTACCAAACGGATCTGGGTCAGCATTTTCTTCCACCAGGGCTTCCAAAGCTCTCAATGTTTCCTTTTCACTATCCGTGCTAAGATTGTGGTCAGCCTTAAAGTGCAACTTTTTCAAAATCACTTTTCTAGCGAAGAGATGTATGTCTTTGATGGTTAAGAACAGATCTAGTGAACGAGAAGGAGAAAAAGTTAGACCTTTACTCAAAATACTCACTTGAGCCCTTGATAGTTTATGGAGTGACAGGTTTATTATCTGTTTCTGCTCCTTATTAACCATCTTTTTGTCACCTCCTTTATCAGGAGAGGGTCTCACTTTAGATTTTCCATGTGGTCGTTCCTTAGATTCGCTCCCATGACCATCCTGAAACACACTACCATCTGCATTCGATGAGACTGATGATAGTGAATCCCTGCGTGGTTCCGGTGGAACAACCGGGTTTTTTGGTGTCTTATTAAATAGCTACCTAAATATCTTGTTGTGCTCATAATCTCCTACATCCTTCTTAAATTTCTTCATCTTACTGGTACTGATGTCTTGTTCCCATTTTTCCATCTCTTTATCTATTTCCCTCGTATATATCTCAAGAGATTCTTTTGACATGCCAGCTTTCAAGGTCTTAGACATCTCTTCTATCTCATCATCCAATATTTGCAAATTCATAGCATTATGTTCATTAATGATGCCCATAAAGGAGAAATGCCGTCGGGGTGACTGGAGCTCTAACTACTCAGGTCTGTACTATTCCACTGGGTGACATGTGAAAAATCGGTCCTTTATTTATATGATTGCATTTGAGTTTAGCAACTGGGGATGAATTTACATATCAATATAATTTATGGCTATAGTGACTGGGTAGTGATAAACTGCAGATTAGAACTATTGTGTAAGTGCTTGTACTTTTTAATAGTATACAAGCAATGATAATAATCATCAGCAGGGGCCACTTGGCTTGTATTGCAAATTTGTGCTAAAAGTAGTGAAGACCCAGTCAGGACTATTGATTGTAGATGTTGATAATGTTTACAACAGTGCTGAGCACCAGCTGCTAATTATAAAAAGGGCTGGCACAAGCCATTTCAGTGAGACCGAGTAGGGTTATCTCCTTTGTGGGCCCTGAGGTACCTAATACAATATTCTGACCCCTTTGTGATTTTTCCAGACTGACGTTTATTCAGTTTCCTCAGCAAATAACTGTATTGTCTTGTGTGATATTTGTAATCAAATTTTGCATTGTTATGCTTTTTTAAAGCTCTTTAATAAAGAATTGAGATTTTTTAAAGGAAGGCATTCCATAGTCCCTCAGGGGTCTTTTTGATAGTTTTTTTTATATGCAATCTGCCATCCTCTTTTCAAAATGCCATTCTTTAAGTTCAAGTCTATGCTTCCACAATTTTACATCAAAGCATAATTAACCCCTTCCCGACATAGGACGTTGTACAACGTCCTGTGCTTCTGCCCGTTCCCAACACAGGACGTTGTACAACGTCCTGGCAGATTTGAGCTGCTGCAGCTCCTGTGAGTGGGGTCACTCAGGTGTCACAGATGCTGCTCCTCTGTGACAACCTGTAGATGACCCTACAGGGGGTGGATTAACCCCCCCATGCCCAGGACCCCTCCGATCGGCAGTTTTAAAAGTGAAACTGCCGATCGGAGGGAATCATAGGGATTCACCCCTCCAGATCTGATTGGAGCTCTCCAATCAGATCTGGAGGGGCGGATCGGCATGTGTCCACCCCTCCTCACCCCCCTCCCGCTCCATGACTCACAGGGGGGCCCCACCCCGTCCCCTCCAGCCCGCCCGCCCCCCTCTATTACAATGTATCTGCCGGCGAGCTGCACCCGCCGGTCAGACGCCACTGTTTTCCCCTGTGCCGCTCATCTGATGCTCGTCTGCCCCCCTGGAAGCCCCCCTGACAGCCCCCACCTCCGGGCCGTGTCCTGGCCCCCCTCATCTTGTGCGGCGGGCTGCACACCTCAGTGCATCCGCCGCTGTGCCCGCCCTGCCTTCGCCGCTGTGCCTCCTCTGACCCACCGGTCGGTGGCCCCGCTTCCTCTCCCGGCCTCCTGCTCAACGGTGGATCGAGGGAGGTATGTATGTATGTATGTATCCATGTGTATGTATGTATCTATGTATGTATGTATGAATGAATGAATGAATGAATTGATGGATGATGGATGGGTGAATGGATAGATGGATGGGGGGTGCATGCGTGGACGTGTGCGTGCATGGACGTGAGCGTACATGAGCGTGCGTGGACGTGTGCGTGCGTAGATGTGTGCGTGCGTAGACGTGTGCGTGCATAGAAGTGTGTGTGCGTAGACGTGTGCATGCGTGGATGTGTGCATAGATGGATGTGTGCATGGACGTGTGCGTGGATGTGGATGTGCGTGCGTGGATGTGGATGTGCATGCGTGGATGTGGATGTGCGTGCGTGGATGTCAGCGTGCGTGCATGGATGTGTGGATGTCCGCGTACGTGCGTGGACGTCAGCGTGCGTGAATGTCAGCGTGCGTGCATGGATGTTAGCATGCATGAATGTCAGCGTGGATGTCTGCATGTGTGGATGTCAGCGTGCGTGCGTGGATGTGTGCGTACGTGGATGTCAGCGTGCTTGAATGTCAGCGTGCGTGTCTGGATGTCAGCGTGCGCGAATGTCAGCGTGCGTGCGTGGATGTCAGCGTGTGTGGATGTCAGCTTGCGTTGATGTCAGTGTGCTTAAATGTCAGCTTGCGTGCGTGGATGTCAGCATGCGTGCGTGGATGTCAGCGTGCGTGCGTGGATATCAGCATGCTTGAATGTCAACGTGCGTGAATGTCAGGGTGCGTGCATGTCAGCATGCGTGAATGTCAGCGTGCATGTGTGGATGCGTGCGTGGATGTGTGCGTGCGTGGATGTCAGCGTGCTTGAATATCAGCATGCGTGGATATCAGCGTGCTTGAATGTCAGCGTGCGTGCGTGGATGTGTGCGTGGATGTCAACGTGCTTGAATGTCAGCGTGTGTGAATGTCAGCTTGCGTGCATGTCAGAATGCGTGAATGTCAGCGTGCGTGTGTGGATGCGTGCGTGGATGTGTACGTGCGTGGATATCAGCATGCTTGAATGTCAGCGTGCGTGCGTGGATGTCAGCGTGCGTGGATGTCAGCCTGCATGGATGTCAGCGTGCGTGGATGTCAGCGTGCGTGGATGTGCACGTGCGTGGATGTGTGCGTGGATGTGCGTGTGTGGTTGTGTGCGTGTGTGGATGATGGGTGCATAGGTGGATGGATGGGTGCAACAAGGGATCAAGTGTGCTCTTGTTGTAGTCTCTGGGATCATAGTCATGGTGCACTGTATGACAGATCATTGTCATACAGTGCACCATAACTCTGACCCTAGAGACTGTAGGAAGAGGACACTTCATCCCTTGCTGCAGTCTCTGGATTGAGCAGAGGCGATCGAGCGTCGTGGGACCTTCGTTGTGGACTACGTCGGAGGCGATCGAGCGTCGTGGGACCTTCGTTGTGGACTACGTCGGAGGCGATCGAGCGTCATGGGACCTTCGTTGTGGACTACGTCGGATCTTTATAATAAAGATGGAGTCCGAATTTTGTTTGTGTTTTTTTTTTCAAATAAAAAGATTTTTCTCTGTGTGTATTTTCTGACTATTTACCAGAGATTCCTAATGGCGGGTCTAACATTGGCCCTATATTATGAATCTCGGGCTTAGTGCCAGCAGCCAATAAAAAGCTGGCATTAACCCCTTTATTACCCAGTTTGCCACCGGCACCAGGGCAACTGGAAGAGTCTGGGTACAGTGCCAGAAAATGGCGCTTCAATGAATGCACCATTTTCTGGAGCGGCTGCGGGCTGCAATTCGCAGCATGGGAGGCCCAGAATGCTTGGGCCTCTCCATGCTGCGGATTCCAGCCCCCAGCTGCCTAGTTGTACCTGGCTGGACCAAAAATATGGCGGAGCCCCACGTAATTTTTTTTTTTCTAGAATTAGTTCTAGAAAAAAAAAAGGGCTTTGCTGTATTTTTGGTTGCCAGCCAGGTACAACGAGGCAGCTGGGGGTTGGTGGCAATCCGTAGCTGCCAAGTTGTACCTGGCTGGACCAAAAATGCGGCGGAACCCCCACGCCATTTTTTTCTAGAATTAGTACTAGAAAAAAAAAGAAAAATGGGCTTCACTGTATTTTTGGTTGCAGCCAGGTACAACGAGGCAGCTGGGGGTTGCTGGCAGTCCGTAGCTGCCAAGTTGTACCTGGCTGGACCAAAAATATGGCGGAGCCTCACGCCATTTTTTTTCTAGAATTAGTCCTAGAAAAAAAAAAAAATGTGCTTCGCTGTATTTAGATGCATAGTGAACACTTTGAACCCCAGGTGCTTCACAAATTGATCCGTAAAAATGAAAAAAGAAAATTTGTGTGAAAAAAATAAGCACTTTTTCCTTATTACGGATAAATTTGTGAAGCACCAGGGGGTTCAAAGTGCTCACTATGCATCTAGATGCATTCCTTGGGGGGTCTAGTTTCCGAAATGAGGTCAATTGTGGGGGAGCTCCAATGTTTAGGCACACAGGGGCTCTCCATACCCAACATGGCGTCCGCTAACAATTGGAGTAAATTTTTCAGTCAAATTGTTAGCGGACACCATGTCGTGTTTGGAGAGCCCCTGTGTGCCTACACATTAGAGCTCCCCACCAAGTGACCCCATTTTGGAAACTAGACCCCCAGGGAACTTATCTAGATGGGTGGTGAGCATTTTGAACCCTCAGGTGCTTCACAAATTCATTCGTAAAAATGAAAAAGTACTTTTTTTTCAATAAAAATTTTCCTTTTTCCTTTTTACAGATTAATTTGTGAAGCACTGGGGCATTCAAAATGCTCACCACCCATCTAGATAAGTTCCCTGGGGGGTCTGGTTTCCGAAATGGGGTCACTTGTGGGGGAGCTCCAATGTTTAGGCACACAGGAGCTCTCCAAACGCAACATGGTGTCCGCTAACAATTTGACTGAAAAATCAGCTCAAATTGTTAGCGGACACCATGTCGCATTTGGAGAGCCCCTGTGTGCCTAAACATTGGAGCTCCCCCTCAAGTGACCCCATTTTGGAAACTAGACCCCCCAGGGAACTTATGTAGATGGTTGGTAAGCATTTTGAACCCCCATGTGCTTCACAAATTCATCCGTAAAAATGAAAAATTACTTTTTTTTCCACAAAAATTTTCTTTTAGCCTAAATTTTTTCATTTTCACATGGGGAACAGGATAAAATGAATCCTAAAAATTGTTGGGCAATTTCTCCTGAGTACACTGATACCTCATATGTGGTCATAAACCACTGTTTGGGCACACAGCAGGGCTCAGAAGGGAAGGAGTGCCATTTGACTTTTTGAATGGAAAATTAGCTCCAAAATTCGAATTGCGCTCCTTCCCTTCTGAGCCCTGCCGTGCGCCCAAACAGTGGTTTATGACCACATATGAGATATCGATGTACTCAGGAGAAATTGCCCAACAATTTTTAGGATCCATTTTATCCTGTTGCCCATGTGAAAATGAAAGAATTGAGGCTAAAAGAACATTTTTGTTGGAAAAATTAAAATTACCATTTTTTGCTTCCACTTTGCCTTAGTTCCCGTGAAGCACCTGAAGGGTTAATAATCTTCTTGAATGTAGTTTTTAGTAGCTTGAGGGGTGCAGTTTTTGGAATGGTGTCACTTTTGGGTGTTTTCTGTCATGTACGCCCCTCAAAGGGACTTCAATTGTGATATGGTCACAAAAAAATGGTTTTGTAAATTTTGCTGGAAAAATGAAAAATTGCTGATGAATTTTGAACCCTTATAACTTCCAAACAAAAAAAAATTTTTTTTCCAAAATTGTGCTGATGTAAAGTAGGCATGTGGGAAATGTTATTTATTAACTATTTTGTGTCACATACCTCTCTGGTTTAGCAGAATAAAAATTCAGAATTTGAAAATTGCAAAATGTTCAACATTTTTGCCATATTTTTGATTTTTTCATCAATAATCGCAAAAATTATCGACCTAAATTTAATACTAACATGAAGCCCAATATGTCACGAAAAATCATTCTCAGAATCGCTAGGATCCGTTGAAGCGTTCCAGAGATATTACCACATAAAGGGACACTGGTCAGAATTGCCAAAAATGGCCTGGTCATTAGGGTCAAAATAGGCCCGGGGGTGAAGGGGTTAAAATAAACCTAATAGCTTCAATTCTGAATTTAAACATACATAAAATTTGTGTATAGGTTTACATCAACATTTATATCCCAAGAATTCCTGTATTCTCTATGAGTAATTGCGAGACTTCATTCACGGTCTTATTTCTGCAGTTAAGTTCCAACTTCTAAATGTTCATGTACTTTGACATAATCTATTGGGGACAGTTAGAAGATGTCCACACACATTGGAAGGCCTGCTTATCCTGTCGAATTAATGAATTGGGCTGACTTTTTCTATCACAGTTATAGCCAAAACTGTTCAATATATCAAGACCTGGCACTCAAATAAGTAAATGAGAGATTAAATATTCTTAATGCAACCTTTATATTTTTTAAAACGCTGCGGAATATGTTGGCGCTATACAAATAAAGTATTATTATTAAAACAAAGTTTTGGTTTTTCATACAACTGAAATTGTTTTGTCAAACAATAAAAGTAGTCTTTCACCCTACGTTTCAACCCAATATCGGGTTTTCATCAGGGGTTCTACAGACTGGGTCAATACAGGTAAACATAAAATATGTAAACATAAAGAGGGCAAAACTCAGTGACAAAAAGTAATATACAGTGATATATACAGTCATGGCCAAAAGTTTTGAGAATGATACAAATATTAATTTTAACAAAGTCTACAGAAATAATAACTTTGCCAAATATCTGGAACATTGGGATACTTGGCTCATTGCTTACTCACCAGACTTACTCAACAGGGCCAATTGACATACTTTAACATCCGTCTCCTCTTTTTCTCTAGCCAAGTTCTGTTTTTCTTTATAATTGTTTTATTATTACTAAGCCATCGTGCTCAGAATACTTATCTGATTATTTGATCATTTCGATTTTTTCTTTCTTTTCCTTTTTGTTTTTCCAATGTTATCGATACCTGTATATGACCCTCATTGTAATTTGTCCCTTAAATGTTTGTATTGTGGATTTGATCTTCCCCTTCTCCCCCCCCCCCTCCCCTTTTCACTTTGTTCTTAAAAATTTTTAATAAATATATATTTGGAAAAAAAACAAAACAAAGTCTACTGCTCCAGTTTTTCTAATGGCAATTTGCATATACTCCAGAATGTCATAAAGAGTGATCAGCTTAACAGCAATTACTTGCTAAGTCAATATTTGCCTAGAAAATGAACTTTAACCCCCAAAACACATTTCAACATCATTGCAGTCATGCCTTTAAAGGAGCAGCTAACATCGTTTTAGTGATTGTTCCATTAACACAGGTGTGGGTGTTGATGAGGACAGGGCTGGCGAACAATCAGTCATGATTAAGTAAGAATGACACCACTGGACACTTTAAAAGGAGGCTGGTGCTTGGTATCATTGTTTCTCTTCAGTTAACCATGGTTATCTCTAAAGAAACACGTGCAGCCATCATTGCACTGCACAAAAATGGCCTAACAGGGAAGGGTATCGCAGCTAGAAAGATTGCACCTCAGTCAACAATCTATCGCATCATCAAGAACTTCAAGGAGAGAGCTTCCATTGTTGTCAAAAAGGCTCCAGGGTGCCCAAGAAAGACCAGCAAGCGCCAGGACCGTATCTTAAAACTGTTTCACCTGCGGGATCGGACTACCAGCAGTGCCGAGCTTGCTCAGGAATGGCAGCAGGCTGGTGTGTGTGCTTCTGCACGCACTGTGAGGCGGAGACTATTTGAGCAAGGCCTGGTTTCAAGGAGGGCAGCAAAGAAGCCACTTCTCTCCAGAAAAAACATCAGGGACCGACTGATATTCTGCAAAAGGTACAGGGAGTGGACTGCTGAGGACTGGGGTAAAGTCATTTTCTCTGATGAATCCCCTTTTCGATTGTTTGGGACATCTGGAATACAGCTTATTTGGAGAAGAAGAGGTGAGCGCTACCACCAGTCTTGTCTCATGCCAACTGTAAAGCATCCTGAAACCATTCATGTGTGGGGTTGCTTCTCAGCCAAGGGAATCGGTTCACTCACAGTCTTGCCTAAAAACACAGCCATGAATAAAGAATGGTACCAGAATGTCCTCCAAGAGCAACTTCTCCCAACCGTCCAAGAGCAGTTTGGCGCCCAACAATGCCTTTTCCAGCATGATGGAGCACCTTGCCATAAAGCAAAGGTGATAATTAAATGGCTCAGGGAACAAAACAGAGATTTTGGGTCCATGGCCTGGAAACTCCCCAGATCTTAATCCCATTGAGAACTTGTGGTCAATCATCAACATACGGGTGGACAAACAAAAACCAACAAATTCTGGCAAAATGCAAGCATTGATTATGCAAGAATGGACTGCTATCAGTCAGGATTTGGTCCAGAAGTTGATTGAGAGAGCATGCCAGGGAGAATTGCAGAGGTCCTGAAGAGGAAGGGTCAACACTGCAAATATTGACTTGCTGCATTAACTCATTCTAACTGTCAATATAACCTTTTGGTACTCATAATATGATTGCAAATATATTTCTGTATGTGATATAAACATCAGACAAACACAAATAAAAACCAGAGGGCAGCAGATCATGTGAAAATATAATTTTGGTGTCATTCTCAAAACTTTTGGCCATGACTGTACAATCTCTGGGGTATATCTGTTAAGGTAAATACAACTAGAAGGACTAATATGCAGCATATTCTATGCAGAATTCTTGTTACATTTGATGCACCCAGGGTTCTATGGGGTACTCGGTACCAGGGCCTGTACTTTGGGGAATGCTGTCTTGTTGGCTGGTGCCCTGGCCCATAGCCCTAGGGAATTTGTTAAAAGACCTGGTAGAAATAAAATAATAAAGAGTTTCGTGACGCCACCTGTGGTTTCCGGTGAGTGCACCAGTACTGCTGTAGGACGGGCAGCTGGGTGGTGTAACTCCCCACAGGCGGAGCAAAGTCCCCGGGGTTGTGGTGAGGTGACGGGGTGGATGCAGTAGCACTTGTTGTCGTGGTGCTGGATATGGCCAGTCCAGCTGCGCAGCAGTCTACGTTGAAAGGAAACACTGAGGCCTTGTGACTATATTGGTACTTCACTTGAACCGGTTCAGATGGCACTTTAGGTCAGCTTATACACTGTTTTAGTGGGTAGCTGGCTCGGTAGTCACTGAGGAGGGTAAAGTCTCTCTGAGGCTCCCATAGTGTACCTTCTCTTGTCTTTCTCTCATCCTGCTGCCTTTACTTGCATCTCTTCACTATCCTTGCGCTGCCCTGCACAGCCCGCTTGTCTACCAGGCCCGTTGGGTGCTATGAGGTACCCTTCTTCTCTCTAAGGGGCTCAACCCGGTTTGGTGATCCTGGTGGGGCTGCACGTTTGGACAGGAGTCGGGGTTGCTGGATTAACCCGCGACTAGCCGGTGTTGATGGCTCAGGGGTGAACTCACCTGTACCGTAACTCGAAGCAGGCACTCCGTTGGTGGACTAGGATTCCCCCAGACCTGTCCGGTGGTCTGACACTGGGTTTCCCCTTTCTTTCCTGGGTTGCCTTTTCCTATCAGGCGCCCTCTCTGGGAGACCCCTCTAGGGCTCCCTCCTTGCTTCTTTCCTTAGTATGGACTACATCCAACTGTCTGACTTCCCGCTTCTCCTCCCCCTCGGGACCGGTTACCCTGGTAATGGGTTGCCAATTGGTCCCCTAGTCTAGGTGTAAGGATGCCGGGATGGGAGCCTCAGGTTGACTTTACAGTCCCTAATGACAGGAATACTGCACAATCTGTTGTGGGTGCAGTAATCCCTACTGTGGCGCACTGACCAGTGGGGTGCCACACATTCTATGATTATATACTAGTCATTCAATAAGTATATGTTGAGAGTAGAAGAGAAAAAAACAGAGGCTACTTAAACCTTGTGACATCAGAATTGGCTATATGGCAACACATGACTTTAATGGCTTTTTCACAGGGATTAACAAAACATGACGTAATAGCCCTAATATATACCGTATATACTTGAGTATAAGCCGAGTTTTTCAGCACAAAAATTGTGCTGAAAAGTGCCCCCCTCAGCTTATACTCGAGCCACAGTGTGAAGGCTCAGTGGGGGGCGGTGATCAGGAGCTGGAGGAGGTGGGGGGAGGCTGCAGTAGGAGCAGGCGGTCACGTGCCCCCACTCATTAGTGCAATGCAATATGCACTGTATACCCCTGTCTATCAGCGGCGGGGGGAGCGGTGCATATTACATTGCACTATGTAAGCACCCCCCCCCCCATGAGTGGTATACAGGCCCCCCTTGCTGCCGCACACCTGTAAAATAATAAATCATTCATACTTATCCCCGTTGCTCTGTCACCGCGCATCTTCCAGTCTATTTCCTGCTTGTACCTGGCGCAGAAGCAATGATATCATCGCTGCTGCACCCGCGACAGGAATAGAAGCTGGGTACAAGCAGGAAGAAGACCGGAGGACGCGCGGTGACAGAGCGATGGGGATAAGTATGAATGATTTATTATTTTACAGGTGTGTGGCAGCAAGGGGGGCCTGTATATACCATTGATGGAGGGGCCTGTATATACCACTGATGGAGGGGGCTGTATATACCACTGATGGAGGGTCCTGTATATACCACTGATGGAGGGGCCTGTATATAACACTGATGGAGGGGCCTGTATGTACCACTGATGGAGGGGCCTTTATACCACTGATGAGGGGCCTGTATATACCATTGAAGGGGGGCCTGTATATTCCACTGATGGGGGCCTGTATATACCACTGATGAGGGGCCTGTATATACCATTGATGGGGGGTCTGTATATTCCACTGATGGGGGGCCTGTATATACCACTGAGGGAGGGCCTGTATATACCACTGATGGGGGGCTGTATTCCACTGATGAGGGCTGTAACCTCTGATGGGAGGGAATTGTGTACCAGTGATGGGGGATTATATACCAGTAATGGGGGGCCATTTATCATGATGAGAGGGGCTGTATAACATGATAAGAGTCTGCTTCATTTCCCCCCCTAGGCTTGTACTCGAGTCAATAAGTTTCCCTAGTTTTGGAGGGTAAAATTAGGGGCCTCGGCTTATACTTGGGTCGGCTTATACTCGAGTATATACGGTAAGTAAAATGCAGTTGATACTAAATATTTTGCTCAGCACAGCCATTACAGCCACATCACCACTCAAGCCTGCAGCATCACAGGTAAACTACAGGACACAACGTCCTGCACCACAACGGGGGGGGGGGGGAGGCACTTGACTTGATGTTAATTGGAAAAACTTCTCACATGGTAGGTTACTTCCTGTACCTGCATTGCCCTTTTCACCATAGACTACAGGTAATTACACCTTTGATACCCACCATTTCTGTGCTTCCTAATTTAAAAGTAAACATAAATGATACCTAACTGTTACCACATTACTTCATAGCGTAGCTTGTATATGCCTCATAACAAGCTCACCTCGCAGTGGCCATATAATCCTGATCCTGTTTATACAACAGGTATGCTGCACAATTTTAGCTAAACCTGTAATTCTCCATGATCACCTATGACACCTTTTCTCTTGGCTTCTAACAGGCTACTCTATATGTCACGACACCTAGGATGACCATCCACTTAACTGTCTAGGAACTCAGACAGCGAATTTGGGTATCAACTGCTTTTTACTTAAATATTAGGGCTATTACATCATGTCTTGTTAATCCCTGTGAATAAGCCATTAAAGTTATGTGTTGCCATATAGCCAATTCTGATGTCACAAGGTTTAAGTAGCCTCTGTTTTTTTGTCTTCTACTCTCAACATATACTTATTGAATGACTAGTATATGATCCTAGAATGTAACAAGAATTCTACATAGGATTTGCTGCATATTAGTCCCTCTAGTTGTATTCACCTTAACAGATATACCCTAGAGATTGTATATATCACTGTATATTACTTTTTGTCACTGATTTTTGCCCTTTTTATGTTTTTATTTACATGTAACGACCCAGTCTGTAGAACCCCTGATGAAAACCCGATATTGGATTGAAACGTCGGGTAAAAGACTACTTTTGTTGTTTGACAAGACAATTTCAGTTGTATGAAAAACCAAACCTTTGTTTTCACAAATAAAAAGGTCGCATTAACAATATTTAATCTCTCATCTACTTATTTAAGTGCCAGGTCTTGATATATTGAGCATTGAGTTTTTAGTACCTGGGCACCTACCACAAGGGGTCGAGCCAGATCTATCCCTACTATATAGCCAAAACTGTTGGCACTCTTGATACTGTTCCAGAAAAATGAAGTATTTCTCCCAGAAAATGATTGCAATTACCCATTTCAATATACCGTATGTATGTTTATTTCGTCTATGTGTTTTGGAACAATTTAAAAAAAAAGAAAAAAAAAGGCAAATTGGACATTATTTCACACAAAACTCCAAGAAAGGGCCAGACAAAATTGTTGGCATCCTCAACTCAATATTTGGTTGCACACCCCTTGGAATGAATAGTTGCAATGAATCGCTTCCCATAGCCATCAATACACTTCTTACACCTGTCAACTGAAATTTTGAACTACTCTTGTTTTCCAAACTGCTCTAGATCTCTCATATTTGAAGGGTGCCCTCCCCCCCAACAACTATTTTAATATCTCTCCACTGCTGTTAAATGGGATTTAGATCTGGATTCCCTTCAGAACTCTCCAGTGCTTTACTTCAATCAATTACTGGGGACTTCTTAGTATGTTTGAAGTCTCATTGTCCTGCTGGAAGATCTATGACCTAGGATGCAAGCCCAGCTTTCTGATACTGGGCACTACATTAAGACCAAAAATCTTCAGACTTCATAATGTCTTGCACACAGTCAAGGCACCCACTGCCAGAGGCAGCAAAGCAACTGTACAGTATGTTTGATCCTCTATATTTGACTGCAGATACTGTTGTTCCTTTCTCTGTAGTCCCCATTCCATTGCCAGAAACAGTAGAATGATGTGCTTTACCAAAAAGCTCTATTTTGGTCGGATCTGCAGCAGCAGGGTTGAACAAAATATATGGTAACCGGATTGCTCCGGATTACACATCCTGAACAATCCGGTTACCGCATGCGATGATAAAGACACATTTTTTAACAAAAATGTGTCTGAAGGCACTTGCGATTACTGCATCCAGATCTGGATGTGGCAACAGCAATTTTCCTTCCTAATGTGACCCTAGCCTATCTGTTTTTACTCTTGCAAAAGATGACTCTTTGGTGATTTTTCCTTCAGTATCTGTAAGGCCATGTTCAGACGATGATTATTTGGTGTGTTTTACTTCAGTATCTGTAGTGGTACACTTACATGCGGCCACAGGAAGGTAGGAACAGGCAGGCATCGGACAACAATTGTGCCTGTTGCCTTGAAAAGACCACGATGTGGCTGCGTGTAATTCAGGACTTTCCTTCCTGTGTCTTCCCTGAAGGAAGGAAAGTCCTGAATTACACGCAGCCACATCATGGTCTTTTCAAGGCAACAGGCACAATTGTGTCCGATGCCTGCCTGTTCCTACTTTCCTGTGGCTACGTTCAGAAGATGAGTATTTGGTGAGTGTTACTTCAGTATCTGTAAGGCCTCGTGCAGGCGATGAGTATTTGTAGAGTTTTCCTTCAGTATCTGTAAGGCCACGTCCACAAGATGAGTGTTTGTTAAGTTTTACTTCAGTATCTGTAAGGCCATGCTCAGACGATGATTATTTGGTGCATTTTACTTCAGTATCTGTAATGGTACATTTACACGCGGCCACAGGAAGGTAGACACCGCCAGGCATCAGACACAATTGTGCCCGTTGCCATGAAAACACCACGATGTGGCGGCGTGTAATTCAGTCATTTCCCTCCTGTGTCTTGCAGAACTGCAAGACACAGGAGGGAAATGCCTGAATTACACGCCGCCACATTGTGGTGTTTTCATGGCAACAGGCACAATTGTGTCCGATGCCTGGCGGTGTCTACCTTCCTGTGGCCGCGTGTAAATGTACCATATGGTTTTGTAAACACTGCTACTAGTCCAAAACTGACATGTTTGCTAGGTGCAGTAAAAAATTAGTAGAAGGAACTACACTGAAGGTGAATTTGGTAGTATTATAAGTGGCCTACAGTAATGGTTTTGTGGACACTGCTACTAGTCCAAAACTGACACGTTTGCTAGGAGCAGCAAAAAATTAGTTGGAACTACACAGGCGGTGTAGTTTCTTTCTCAAGTGGGCTACACCACTGTGGGACACTGGTACTAGCCCGAACAAATTGCCTGTACTAGCTGCAGCAAAAAAAAATGCCTAATTAAGACAGGTGGTGTAGCTTTCTTCACAGGAGTGCTACACTACCTGCCCTAAAGGATTCAAAGAGCTAGATGCACAGCACTGGCACACACCTGGCACACATCTGCCTGGCAAAAACTAATAGAGACTGTTCTAACCTAGCCCTCAAAAGGGCTGAAATTAAAACTAGTCCCTGCTTCTATGAAATAGCCCTGAAAAGGGCTGATAGACTACTAGTCCCTAGTCCAGTCCCTAATCGCTACTCCTATGGAGCAGCCCTCAAAATGGCAGATATTACTAAGATTTGCACCCTCCCTCCAGTCCCCACTCCCTAAACCTATCTAACTAACTTTGTATTTGCTGACTGAGAACACCATGTACAGTTTGCACTGTTTAGCGGTTGCACACAGCAGCAGCAGTGCCGTCTGACACTCTGCAGCAGCTATGAGCAAATGGTGGCGATCTTTAAAATGGCCGGGTCTTATAGGGCTAGGACATGTGACATAGACAGCCAATGATGACCTTGGTTGTGTGAAAAAAAGCACTTTGCAGTGTTGGACTGTGATTGGCTAGCAGCCTGAACCACCCCACTGTATATGCTTTAGGAGAAAAAAAAATGGAGATCGACATTATTATTGCAGCAGCTCTGATACAATCCCCCCTGCACACTATACACACAAACTGGATATTAACATTCATTTACAGTATTAGGGCTAGGGTTAGGAGAATTAGGCTTTTGGTGATCGAAGCGTTATCAAACATAACCTAGAACCGCCGAATCTCAAGCTAGTTGTTCGTATTCGTCGAATGATTCGAACACCGCCCAAAACAGCTCGAATTTGAGATTGGCGAACAATTCGATTAGAACACCGGTCATCTCTATTGATGTTTTTCCCACCCCTTTTGTCTCCCATTCCTTTGGCATAGTACAAATGCTATGATTTTCCTATTCTCTATTCTTCAGCAGCACTTCCCAACGTGGTACCCTTAAAAATATACATACAATTATACTGCCCCAGAAATAAAAATATCACTCATGCTGCACTCCTGAGTAATGACTACCCTTAACTGTGCTTTTTGCACAAAATATTCCCCTCAAAACTGCCTCTCTATAATAATCCCTCACATTGCTCTTCTTCAAAATATTCCCCACACTGCTTCTCTCCATAATGTCCCACCCATACTACCCCTCTCTGTAATATCCCCAACATGCAGCCCCTCTCCATAATACGTACCCTACATTGACCCTCTTCAAAATGTTCACCCCACACTGCCTCTCTCCATAATGTCCCCCATACTACACCTCTCCAAAACGTCACCCACATGTGACCCCTCTCTATAAAACATACCCCACACTTACCCTCTTCAAAATGTAACTTACATGGGTAGCTAGGTCCTACTTCAGAACAAACACATCTGACCCTGTGCATTTCCTAGTGGCCCCTATGTAGGCTGAAATAATCCTAAGAACAGGACTAGGAGATGACAACTTGGACCCAGATTAATAGTCAGCTGTCAAGTGTTCTACATACCTCTTTAGGAACCTGGGTAAAGGGGAAGAGCATTATAACCTTGAATCAGGAAGATGTGCAGAGATAGAAAGGATCCCTGAGTGAGAAAGTAAAAAACAATGAAAATAAATTTAAAAAGTTAAGTATAACTGCTAGAAATAAATTATTCCTATATCCTAGCTAAGGAAAGCACAAAGGAGTAGGATAGATAGAAGAAACCGCAGAGAAAAATAATCTAGGTGATCTCTATCTGACTGGCAGTAATCCAAAGGCATTATGGCTGTAACTCTGAGTAGAATCCACAAACAATATCACCAGCAGTAAAGATCAGCCAGAGGAAGATTTCAATAGCCACACCCAAAAGGTGCTAGGTCAGAGTAAATTAACTAATTAAAACACCTGTTGTCCTAAGAGGAATGAAACAAGGACAACAGATAATAAGAACCTGGAAACAAACAGAACTCCCTGTGGTTCAGAGGAAAAAGAAGCAAATCACACAATAGAGGCTCAACGATTTGATTCTCGAGGCATGTAAGCCCCTCTCCATAATATCCTCCCACACTGCTGCTACCTGTAGTATCCCCTCCACACTGCCCCTCTTCATAATATCCTCTTACACTGCTCCTATCAATATTGTACCACTTATACAACCCCTTTACATAGGTTTTTTAAAGATTTCTAATATATGATGTGCAGTGGTTGAGTGAGTAGGCTGTTTTTGTTTCTTCTTAACTTAGCACTTTTTGACCACTGCATAATGTGGTTATATTATTATAGTTAAGAACTTGTCAAAATACACTGGACATATTTCTATATATGAATGTGCAATTTTTCATTGTTTTTTGAAACATCAATACATTTTAGATATTTTAAATTCTATACTTTTGTGTTGAACTACAAACCAGTATTTTTCAAAAGCAGCCATTTTCAGTCCATCTTCTGCTTATACATTTTGAGAAATCTTAACGGTATATCTGCACAGGTTGGAGACACAAAGGATTTTTCATCTGGATTTTATGGTCAGAAAACTGACTTCTTGTTACGGTACCGGCATTGGTGATTAGATTTTTTATGTGAAGGCACAACCACTTGCTACTGATTTCACCCCTTGCAATACAAAGAGTGAAATCTGTGGTTAATGTAAGACATTTCCACAGTAAATTCCATATTATTTGGTTTAGATCTTGCTACTGCTTATTTGTTGTAGAAAACCCAAAGGTGAAATGCCCCAACTGAACATACTGCCAACCTGTCAAACATTGCAATTGTAACTAACCTGGGTAAAAGGTTAAAGTGAGCCCTAAATACTCACACATTGCACCGTCACACTCAGACATTTGGGTTACATGTACAAGCACCGAATTCAGACTGGTGAATGAGTGCGATTTATAATATTCAAGTAATTCAGCGCTTGTTAACGGACTTTTTACACAGGATGATGAAGAATGATGGGTGCAGAGAAATCACCGGTAGAGCAATCTGTCCTCTACAGATTCATGTTATCGGCAACCCTTCTGCAGTTTGCAGCCGGCGATGTGCTGTCGAGAGCACAATCACCCAATGATGACAAGCATTTTGCTTGTTTGTTGGGCGATTGTTGACATGTTTACGCCTAGGAACTCTCGTCTATGCTGGTGGGATTTATAAATGTAGATGTGACATACTCTCAACACACGGTATGTGATGCAAACACTGTATATTACACGTATACACTGAGCACACACACATAGACACACACATCTATTCCCATCATTGTCTGTGTCATACAGCCCGGCTCCTCCAGGGAGAGTCACTCTTTCTAACCACTTATCCTCTCACCAAGAGAAGGGGATTGTGAACACAAGACTCCTTATATTGATTAAAAATGACCTACAAGTGTTTAACAAAATAGGATTTACAAACTGGAGATTCAGTAAGGCGGCCGTCACATGCATCAATTTCTTGAACGATATCGTTTAAGTGATCTGCTTTTTGATCGCTTAAGCGATATCGTTTGTGCAGCGCTGCGTGTAATCAAGCGATTTTACAATGTAAAATCGCTTGATTGTGTGATCGCAGATTTGTGAGCCGGAGCTCATATCAAGCGATAAACGCTTGATCAATCTGCATCATCGTGGTGTGTGACACCACGATGAACGATCTCCCAGCGGCAGAGCCTATGCTGGGAGATGGTATCTATGGTAAACGTCGGGTAACTAAGCGCCGCGCGGCGCCTAGTAACCCGATGTGTACTATAGTTACCAGCGTTCTCGCTGGTCCACATCGCTGGTGAGTCTGTCTGTGTGACAGTTCACCAACGATGTGAACGATATTGTTAGCGATCGCGCGTGCATGTGATCGCTAACAATATCGCTCACAAGATTGAAGCGTGTGACAGCCGCCTAAGGAAAATGTTTCCATAGGATTATCTACTTAAATGTCATCTTTAACAAAGATCTGCTATATTCTTCATATTATAAAAAAAAATACATTTGAATTAAGCCCCATCCTGGTGTTTTGTGTTGTTCTGGGGTCACTAGTGGAAATATTGATCTTAAGGCTGAAGGCACACGGTGCGAGGGACTCGTGCGAGTGCAATGCGAGGGAAACTACCTATCAGGCAGGGCACACTGGTGCGAGTCCCCCGCACCTAACTCGAATGCAAGTCAGAAGGGAGTGCAGTCGCAGCATGCTGCAACTGCACGCGATTCTGACGCGCATGAGCGCCATGCAAGTGTATGGGGGCGAGAAAATCTCGCCCCCATACAGCACACGGTGCGAGTGTGCAGCCAAAAACGCTTTGAACTCGCCAGCTGTTAAAGCCGGCAAGTTTAAAATGACCGCTTTGCCGGTACAGTAAGTAATCATCTTGTACCGCTGTGTCAGCAGTGCAAGATGACTACTAAGCACCCAGCTGCTGGGCACTTTTGTATATTTTGTGGGGTTAAATTGCATATGCAGCATCTGTGCAGCATATGAGCACAGATGCTGCAAATGCTGTAATGAACCCCGTAATAAAGGGTTAATATGTGTCAAAGATGTTGGCACCATGTCTCTAGGGATTGCCCCCCTCCCTAGAGACATGGTGCCTAAAATCATTGGTGGTTCAGGGGTTAAATAAAGACATTTCTGAATAGCTGGCATTTGTCGGCTTTCTGTAATGTGCATTGAAAGCCGGCGGGTCCTGCCTGTCATAACGCGGTACATACGCAATTAGCGTTAGTACCTGGGACAGCTCCTCAATGAGGATGCTGCCCAGCAATATACTTACGCTAATTGCGTATGTACCGCGCTATGACAGGCAGGACCCGCCGGCTTTCAATGCACATTACAGAAAGCCGACAAATGCCAGCTATTCAGAAATTTCTCCATTTAACCCCTGAACCACCAATGATTTTAGGCACCATATCTCTAGGGAGGGGGGCAATCCCTACAGATATGGTGCCAACATCTTTGACACATATTAACCCTTTATTACGGGAGACATTTTTGGCAACGATATTTCGTCCTGGCAATATTGCTGCCAAATTGCCTCCTTATTGCGGCATGTAAATTGGGAATTTGGCGGCGATAAAACCAATGTCGCCTGGTTCCGATTTCAGAGAACTGCTCTGAAATCGAAACCAGGCAACACTGGTTTTATCGCCGCCAAATTCCCTATTTACACGCCGCAATAAAGAGGCAATTTGGCGGCGATCATTACAGCGAGAAATATCGCTTCCAAAATTGTCTCCCGCGGTTGTGGTGTGTAAAGGTACCCTAAGAGAGTGGGGGCCCTGGGCAAGTGCCAAGTCTGCCACCCCCCCTAACGCCGGCCATGCACACAGAGTTTGAACAGTATAAAAGTTGGTTATTGTAACATGCTGGCTAAGCTATGTAGGTGGGTGGCTTCCAGTAGAATAGATACAGTTGTTACTGTTTTTCTTTTCTTCTCTTTTTTTTTTTGCTTTTGATTTTTAGAGATTACAAAACGAGAAAGATAAAATCATTTCCATACTGTGGCTTTGATAAGTACGTAGCAATTGATATATCAATCTGAGTGCACGAATCTTTATCTATTTGCATAAGTGCCTGGTTTTATGTATGTAAACCATTTTAGTTGATGAAGCACAGTGATAATAAATGCGTACCATTCTATAATGTATTGATTTTTTTAATTATGTTATTTCAAGAAAATATATGAAAAAAAATTAACCTCTGAGATGCATTCACATAGAATTACAGAAGAGTTCTTAAAGCGAACCTGTCACCCCTCCCCCCCGAACATCAAAAGCTAAAATAGCCACCTTCTGCAGCACTAAGGCTGCATTCAGAGAAGGTGTCTATAGCCTTTTGATGACCTACATACAATGAAATATGCACTTAGATAAATGCTTACACTTAAGAAGATCGGTGACAGGGAGGCGGGGTTTCCCTCATGGTGCTCGCCTGCTGCTGCCTCCCCTCACTGTGTCACATGAACGCGCGCCTCCATTCTCCTGCATGGCGCCGCGCATGCGCTGTGTGCCGGGTGTCCAGGAAGTCATCGGGCAGCGCGCACAGCGCATGCGTGGCGCCATACAGGAATACGGAGGCGCGCGTTCATTTTACACAGTGAGGGGAGGCAGCAGCAGGCGAGCACCATGATTGACAAGAGGGGGCAGGTCAGAGGAGCGCGAAACCCCGCCTCCCGGTCACCGGTCTTGTTAAGTGTAAGCATTTATCTAAGTGCATATTTCATTGTATATAGGGCATCAAAAGCCTATAGCCACCTTCTCTGAATGCAGCCATCGTGCTGCAGAAGTTGGCTATTATAGCTTTTGATGTCCGGGGGGGTGAAAGGTTCACTTTAAGAATGTTCGTTTCAAGATAATTTTCGCATGCAGACTGCTGAACAACCAATGAACAGGCAAAACAATCTTTCATCGGATGAAATGATCTTTTGTACAGCGCTAGCTCTGCCACAAAACAATAGTGACCTTTGTGCACTGAGTGATCTAGTATACTGCGCATCATTTACTGTGGTCTGCCTTTGTTAACAGGCTATGAAACAACCATTGTTTAGTAGAAGTTTACTGATCAGTGTTGATTAAAGGCCCCGTCACACCATCCAACATCGGCTGTGATGTCGGATGCGATGCCGCGGGTGCACGGTCGCTTCCGACATCGCAGCCTAGCTGTCACACAAGATGTTGCCTGTGACGGCACTGCAATGTTGGCGCCGTGATCGCTCACTGGGCTGGGATCAACCAAGTGAGTGATCCGCTGCAGTGCAGCGAATAGGCAGGATAGGCCGTGACATCGTTATTGCGGTGTCACACCGAATGATCTCGCCGGTTGTTGAAGTTGACAGATTTTCCTGCATGCAGGAAAACCTGTCAGCTCCGACTTGAACAACTATCGTTGAATCATGCGTTTACACGCTATGACGCAACAATGATGTCGTTTCAACATTGTTTCTGATGTCACTTTTGAACGACGTCGGAAATTATGTTGAAAGGTGTGACGGTACCTTTAGGGGCCCGTCACATGGTGCAACTTTGCCGGAGATGTCGGCGGCGACTGGCGGGAGCACGCACGCTTTTGGTTCCCCACCAGTGTTTACACGGGGAGACACCTCCGGCGATGAACCGGCGAGCTGACAGGCGGCATCGCCGCTGGGGTGTCTCAAAACCCCAGCGGCGATGCAGTACAATGGGAGCTTATGGCTCCCATCGCCTGTCAGGTCGTCGGCAGCCGTTTACATGTGGCGATGTGTACACAACGCCCCAGATTGGCCGCCTGGTTTCAGAGCACTGCTCTGAAACCAGGCGACCAGTAAAAGGCGTCGCCATCGCCTAATTACATTAGGCGATGCAGGGTCGATATCGGTGCCAATGGGCCACGCCACTGCATCGCCTAACAAATCGGTGGTACCATCGCCACGTGTGACGGTACCCTAATGGTACCTTTACACACAGCTACAGGTAACAGGTTTTCCACAGGTAACTTACTGGTTGCAGTGAAATCATGGAGGCATGGTTCTATCTTGTTGCTGTGTACAAATGGAACTATGTCTCCATGATTTCACTGCAGCCAGTAAGTTACCTGTGGAAAACCTGTTACCTGTAGCTGCGTGTAAAGGTACCATTAGTGTTGCTTATTGATCCATGTAAACTGACCTGTAAAGTGGAAGGTCTGACACTAAGGGTACCGTCACACACAGCTATGTTCCAGCGATCCCTACAACGACCAGGATCGCTGGAACATCGCTGTGTGTTCCCTGGGGTGCTGTCAAACAGGCAGATCTCCTCAGTGACCAGGGTCCAGGGAGCCGACCTCCACATGGCTGGGTAAGCGGGAGAAGGCTGGTAACTTATAAGGTACACATCGGGTAACTAAGCACAGCACTGTCCTAGTTACCCACTCTGTACCTTGGTTACCAGCCTTCTTCTGCTTACAGGCTGGTAACCAGGGTACACAGCGGGTAACTAGGAAAGCGCTGTGCTTAGTTACCCAATGTGTACCCTGGTTTCACATCGGGCACGCTGTGAACCTGGCCGTGCAGTGCACGCTGGGACATATAGTCTTATGACTACATGTCCCAGCATGCACTGTGCAGCCGGGTGCACACCACTGTAGCTGTGGCTGGTGGCGGTGTCGCTGACCGCGCCAGATCCCAGCATTCTCGGGACCGGCGCTCGTTGGTCTCCCGCCATCAAACATGCCGATGCATGCTGCACAGCAGGAGACCAATGAGCAAAAAATGGTCCTCATCATTGTGTAACGATCAGGGGCCCCGTCGCTGCTGCTTTTCACACACAGCGATATCACTGGTGAGGTCGCTGATTTCAGCGATATCGCTAGCAATATCGCTGTGTGTGACGTTCCCCTTACAGTGAATTTCATTATATATGTTGTTTACCTATTAATTTTGTTATTTATCTACTTAATTACTAAGCTAACCATCTTTCTAATGTACTTCATTTGCAAATTTGCTACTCTTCCTCTCTGCTCTAACTTCCAGTCTATTTTTTAAATTTTTGATGCTGTGAGACTCAGGTGAATTTTCATTGATATTAAGGCCCTTTTCACATCTGGTCTGCGTTTTGCTTCATTTGCGTTTGTATGCGTTTTTACCACTAAAAATGCATCCAAACGCATGCGTTTTTGCCCCCATTGATTTCAATGGAAACGCAAACCCATGCAAAAACGCATTTGTTTTTGCAAACGCAGCCCTAGACACATTGGCTGATGTTCTTGGCTGCATTTGCAAAAAGGCATGCGTTTTTGCGTTTGGAAAATGCACATACGTTTTTGCATGAATTTTTGTATGCGTTTTGCATGTGTTTCCATTTAAATCAATGGAGGCAAAAACGCATGTTTTTTGGATGCGATTTTAGCGGTAAAAATCCATATTAATTAAGCAAAACATAAACCTGCATTAGATGTGAACTAGGCCTAAGTTAAAAAAAAACAGACTGGAAATGAAATTTATTATTAGTGTCATACCACCCCTTTAAAGAGTTTTTGCCACAACAATTCACAATGCAAAGTGCACACATTTTGATGTGGTGACCAACTGCATTATAAACAGCCGGTATGTATAGCACAGCCAGAAGTCTGCTGCGATGTTAATATGAATGCCTTGCTGGCACCTGTGATGCCACATGCCACAGTCTGGTTAAAAGCATTGCAAGGGCTAAGTTTGCAACTTTCTGGAGATGTGGGTGTGGCTCATTCCACATGATATGTTTGTTTGAGCACATGCTGGCAGACTGAGAGAGAGACAAAGAGACTGCTTAGGCTGGCTTCACACTGCGGTCAGGTCAGGTCAGATCAGGTCAGGTTTTGTGTTCCAAAACCAGGAGTGACCCCAAAACCTAGAACAGGTGTCAATCTTTCAATTATACTTTTTCTCTGCAAGTTCCTCTCCTGGTTTTGGAACACAACACCTGATCTGATCTGACCTGACCGCAGTGTGAAGCCAGCCTTAGGGTGGGTTCACACTGCGGTCAGGTACGGTCCAGGGCTGTCAGGGGTGACAGGGGGATTTTGGCCCCATAGTATCCTATGGGGTTGGATGGAGCTGGCTGCCATCTCGCCGGAAGAATCTGGGAGAAGTGGGATTTTCCTCCCGGATCCAAAAACATTGCATGCAACGTTTTTGGGTCCGGGGAGTCCGATTTGCACCTAATTGGTGTCTCCCGGATCCTCCTGGATTCCCCCGCATCCTTCCGGGAGGATCCGGGAACCGGATACCGGCGGCTGCACGCCGCTGTTATAATTCAGGACCGCGGCTAGCTCCCTGCAAGCCGCGGTCCTGAATAATCAGCAGCAGCAGCTGCGGCAGGATGCACACCGGACCGGAGGGCATATTAGCCCTCCGGTTTTGTGTGCTGATTCGGTCCGGGGCTGTCAGGTTCACCCCTGACAGCCCTGGACTGGACTTGACCGCAGTGTGAACCCACCCTTAGCATGCAGGTTGTGCTGTGAGGAGAAGCCAGTCAGCCATGCTGTAAGAAACAGCGGCCCTTTTCACATCTAAGCCTGGTCTGCGTTTTGCTGCGTTTGCGTTTCTATGCATTTTTACGGCAAAAAACGCTTCCAAACGCGTGCGGTTTTGGCCCCATTGATTTCAATGGAAAACACATAGAAAACACATGCAAAAAAGCAAAATGCAGCCCTAGATGCAACAGCCCACATTTTTGGCTGCATTTTGCATTAAAATCAATGGGGCCAAAAACGCATGCGTTTGGATGCGTTTTTAGCGGTAAAAATGTGTAGAAACGCAAATGCAGCAAAACGCAGACCTGCATTAGATGTGAACTAGGCCACAGTCTCTCAGAGGTCCTGGATGGACTAACAGCAGTGGGCTGTGTGCCTGGAAAGTCCTGGAAGTACACGGTGAAGTGAGCCATGTGTCTGTAGCAGGTCCAAGCAGCAAATGGACAGCAGGGTCTCACAGGTGCAGCTCTGACAGAGCAGAACTAAACCTCAACACTAAATGGGTGCACCCTGCAAAGTTCTGTGTATTATATGGACATATTTATTGTTATTATAAGGCTGAATTAATGCTTTTGTTTAAATGAATCTGTTTGGTTTATTAAGACTAGAATAAACCTGTTGAACTTTTAAACAGAAACCGTTCCTGTCTGCCTTAATCCCACTGCTAAGGCTGGCTTCACATTTGCGGACCCTTCGCAGTGTGCTGCGGAGGGAATCCGCAAGCTGTCCGCAGCCCCTATCTTTATAATGGTAACGCACGGTCATGCGCAGGTTTGCGCATGACCGTGCGCTCCCATTCACTGCAATATGTGATTTGTACGCAGGCGGATGCCCGCGCACAAATCACACACTCCCCTCCGCACCAGGAACGCGACATGGTCGCGTTCCTGGTGCGGACGAGAGTGTGTGATTGTTTGTATGTGATTTGTGCGCGGGTATCCGCCTGCGTACAAATCACATATTGCAGTGAATGGGAGCGCACGGTCATGCGCATATCTGCACATGACCGTGCGTTACCATTATAAAGATAGGGGCTGCGGACAGCTTGCGGATTCCCTCCGCAGCACACTGCGGAGGGTCCGCAAATGTGAAGCCAGCCTAAGCGAGTGTTCTCCAGCATTCAATGAGAACATTGTCAAATATGATGCTAGACTGCAACCAGAAGCCCAGTGACACATGTGTGAATTGCAGCAGCGGTGCAGGCTTGTTGCTAGAGGCAACAGTCCAGGATGAACGTGTATGGTTTCAAGCAGCTGACTGTGAATCGGCGGATTCAGGGAGACTTGTTCAGCTGACAGTGGATCAGTTGGTCCACAAAAAAAATTTCTTGCACTCAAAGTAGTTTGTTCTGGATCGGTGGGTCCACAAAGCTCTGGGTAAAAGCTGAACAGTCATGAGTAAAGCAGTACCTTCAAATGGAAAGGAGGATTGGTTAAATGACCTGCTGCAAATGGCCTTGAGCAAAATACCGCATTTAGATGAAATGGAGGAGCGATTAAAGTACCATATACAAATGGTCGTAAGTGGAGCAGAAAATTCTGATGAATTAGAGAAGTGGATAAAGTATCTTATACTGTCTCATCAGAAGCGGCAGCAGGAACAGCGGAAGCTGTTGGAGTCTTATGAAGGGGTGGTAAGGGCCCTGGCCGGCATCTGGTACCCTGAGCCATCGTGTGAATTGGTTCATGGAACTGTCATGGTGAGTCCACAGAGTGTACCTCCTCTAGACTTTGAGGTCCAAAAGGGGCAGAGACCCATAAAATGGTAGTTGCCTATATGGATTATTAGCAAAATAAATGAATAGATGCACAAACCATGCTACAAAAATTATAGCAACCGATGTAGAGAATTTTGACCCTATAGGGGCACCAAGAACTTGAACATATTTATTGTTGCACATGAAAATATTGTGGCTCAGCAAATAATTAACCACAGTGACCAAAAAGCTCCACAATTCTGGGGAGACACTAGAATATTTAAGCCGAAAGCGTTGCACTGCTCTCAATGTCAAATTGTGTGGAATACAGGAATATAAATTAACTATATCACATGTGAACAAATATTAACACCTTCATGAACCAGCCTATTTTCACCCTAAAGACCTTGCCATTTTTTGCAATTCTGACCAGTGTCCCTTTATGAATTAATAACTCTAGAACACTTCAACGGATCCTAGCGATTCTGAGATTGTTTTTTCTTGACATATTGGGCTACATGTTAGTGGTAAATTTAGGTCGATAATTTTTGCATTTATTTGTGAAAAAATAAAAAATTTGGCAAAAATGTTGAAAATTTCACAATTTTCAAATTTTTAATTTTTATTCTGCTGAATCAGAGAGTTATGTGACACAATATAGTTAATAAATAATATTTCCCACATGTCTACTTTAGATCAGCATAGTTTTGGAAAAAAAAAATTGGGGGTAAGAAGTTATAAGGGTTCAAAGTTCATCAGCAATTTTTCATTTTTCCAGCAAAATTTACAAAACCATTTTTTTAGTGACCACATCACATTTGAAGTCTCTTTGAGGGGTGTATATGACAGAAAAGACCCAAAAGTGACACCATTCCAAAAACTACACCCCTCAAGCTACTCAAAGCTACATTCAAGAAGATTATTAACCCTTCAGGTGCTTCACAGGAACTAAAGCAACATGAAAGGAAAAAATGGACATTATAATTTTTCTAATAAAAATGTTCTTTTAGCCTCAATTCTTTCATTTTCACATGGGCAACAGGATAAAATGGATCCTAAAATTTGTTGGGCAATTTCTCCTAAGTACACCGACACCTTATATGTGGTCATAAACCACTGTTTGGGCGCACGGCAGGGCTCAGAAGGGAAGGAGCGCAATTTGACTTTTGGAGCTAATTTTCCATTCAGAAAGTGAAATTGCGCTCCTTCCCTTCTGAGCCCTGCCGTGCGCCCAAACAGTGGTTTACGACCACATATGAGGTATCGGTCAACAAATTGCCCAACAAATTTTAGGATCCATTTTATCGTGTTCCCCATGTGAAAATGAAAAAATTTAGGCTAAAAGAAAATTTTTGTGAAAAAAAAAGTACTTTTTCATTTTTACGGAACAATTTGTGAAGCACCTGGGGGTTCAAAGTGCTCACCACTCATCTACATAAGTTCCCTGGGGGTCTAGTTTCCAAAATGGGGTCACTTGTGGAGGAGCTCCAATGTTTAGGCACACAGGTGCTCTCCAAACGCGACATGGTGCTCGCTAACAATTTGAGCTCATTTTCCATTCAAATTGTTAGCGGACACCATGTTGCGTTTGGAGAGCACCTGTGTGCCACATTGGAGCTCCCCCACAAGTAACCTTATTTTGGAAACTAGACTCCCCAGGAAACTTATCTAGATGGGTGGTGAGCATTTTGAACCCCCAAGTGCTTCACAAATGAATCCGTAAAAATGAAAAAAGAAAATGTTTGTGGAAAAAAAAGTACATTTTAATTTTTATGGATCAATTTGTGAAGCACCTGGGGGTTCAAAGTGCTCACTATGCATCTAGATACGTTCCTTGGGGAGTCTAGTTTCCAAAATGGGGTCACTTGTGGGGGAGCTCCAATGTTTAGGCACACACGGGCTCTCCAAACGCGACATGGTGTCCGCTAACAATTTAAATGGAAAATCAGCTCGAATAGTTAGCGGACACCATGTCGCGTTTGGAGAGCCCCTGTGTGCCTAAATATTAGAGCTCCCCCACAAGTGACCCCATTTTGGACACTAGACCCTCCAGGGAACTCATCTAGATGGGTGATGAGCATTTTGAACCCCCAAGTGCTTCACAAATTAATCCGTAAAAATGAAAAAAGAAAATGTTTGTGGGAAAAAAAAGAACTTTTTCATTATTATGGATCAATTTGTGAAAGATCTGGGGGTTCAAAGTGCTCACTATGCATCTAGATAAGTTCCTTGGGTCTAATTTCCAAAATGGGGTCACTTGTGAGGGAGCTCCAATATTTAGGCACACAGGGGCTCTCCAAATGTGACATGGTGTCCGCTAACAATTTGAGCTGATTTTCCATTCAACCCCATTTTGGAAACTAGACCCCCCAAGGAAGGTATCTAGATGAATAGTGAACACTTTGAACCCCCAGGTGTTTCACAAATTGATCCGTAAAAATTAAAAAAGAAAATTTGTGTGAAAAAAAAGTACTTTTTCCATATTACGGATCAATTTCTGAAGCACCTGGGGGTTCAAAGTGCTCACTATGCATCTAGATAGGTTCCTTAGGGGGTCTAGTTTCCAAAATGGGGTTATTTGTGGGGGAGCTCCAATGTTTAGCACACATGGGCTCTCCATACGCGACATGGTGTCCGCTAATAATTGGAGCCAATTTTCCATTCAACTTGTTAGCGGACACCATGCCGTGTATGGAGAGCCCATGTGCCACCAGCACAAGGGCAACTGGAAGAGTTGGGGTACATAACCAGAAAATGGCACCTCTAATGAATGTGCTATTTTCTAGGGTGGCTGTGGGTTGCAATTTGCAGCAAAGGGGGCCAACAACGTTTGGGTCTCTCCACGCTATGGATTCCAGCCCGCCAGCTGCCAAGTTGTACCTGGCTGGCAACCAAAAATATAGCAACGCTCCATGTCATTTTAGTTGTAGAATAAAAAATAAATGACATGGGGCTTCGCCATATTTTTGGTCCAGCCAGGTACAACCTAGCTGCTACGGATTGCCACCAGTCCCCAGCTGCCTTGTTGTACTTGGCTGGCAACCATAAATACAGCGAAGCCAATTTTTATTTTTATTTCTTTCTAGAAAAAAAAATGACATAGGGCTCCGCCATATTTTTGATCCAGCCAGGTACAACTAGGCAGCTGGGGACTGGAATCCTTAGCATGGAGAGGCCCAAGCTTTCTGGGCCCCCCATGCTGCGAATTGCAGCCCGCAGCCACCTCATAAAATGGCGCATTCATTGAAGCGCCATTTTCTGGCGCTGTACCCAGACTCTTCCAGTTGCCCTGGTGCTGGTGGCAAGCTGGGTAATAAAGGGGTTAATGCCGGCTTTTCTATTGTCAGCTGGCGCTAAGCCCAAGATTCATAATATCGGGCCAATGTTAGACCCGGCCACTAGGAATCGCTGGTAAATAGTCAAAAAAAATACATCACACAGAGAAAAATCTTTTATTTGAAAAAAAACAAACAAAATTCGGACTTCATCTTTATTATAAAGATCTGACGTAGTCCACAACAAAGGTCCCACGACGCTCAATCACCTCTGACGTAGTCCACAACGAAGGTCCCATGATGCTTGATCGCCTCTGCTGCATCCAGAGACTGCAGCAAGGGATCAAGTGTCCTCTTCCTACAGTCTCTGGGGTTACTCTGACCCCAGAGACTACAAGAATACACTTGATCCCTTGTTGTAGTCTCTGGGTTCACAGACATGAAGCACTGTATGGCAATTATCTGCCGTACCGTGCTTCATGACTGTGACCCCAGAGACTACAACAAAGGATAAAGTGTCCTCTTGTTGTAGTCTCTGGGGTCAGAGTCATTGTGCACGGTATGGCAGATAATTGGGGTCAGTCATGGTGTACTGTATGGCAATGATCTGCCGTACCGTGCACCATGACTCTGACCCAAGAGACTACAACAAGAGGACACTTGATACCTTGTTGCACCTATGCGCCCATCCATCCACCCATGCACCCATCCATCCACGCATCCATGCACGCACCCATGCACCCATCCATCCACGCACACATGCGCCCATCCATCCACCCATGCGCCCATCCATCCACGCACCCATGCGCCCATCCATCCAGCCATGCACGCACCCATCCATCCATGCACCCATCCATCTTCGCACCCATGCGCCCATGCACGCACCCATCCATCCACCCATGCACCCACCCATGCGCCCATCCATCCACCCATGCACCCATGCACCCATCCATCAATCCATGCACCCATCCATCCACCCATGTACACATACACACACATACATACATACATACCTCTCTCTCAAGATCCTCCGGTGAGGAGGAGGAGCCTGGGACAAGAGGAGGAGCGCCACACCGAGGAGCAGCGGCACCACGGAGGATGACGGAGGACGGGTGAGAGGGGACACGGTGGGGGAGTGGATCGTGGATGGAAGGGGGATCCAAGGCAGGAGGATTGAAGGGCACTAGGCACCCGCCGGCGCGCTAGCCCGTTCCGGCGCCACATCGCACCGGTGCCTGTGCCAGCATGCGGGAGGGGGGCACAGAGGAGATCGGTGGTGGGTGGGTTGCAGCCAGGGAAGGGACGGGGGGTTAACTTTGAGTGGGAGGGGGCTGAGGAGGGGGAGGGCACCTGTGCACCCACTCCTCCAAACCTGATTGGAGAAGTCCAATCAGATTTGGAGGGGTGAATCGCTCTATTGGTAGTTCAGCCACGGGGGGGGGAAGCCACCCCCCTTCCAGGACAAACTACAGGTCCTCATGTTCCCGCGGCACCAGTGACATGTCACCGGCCCCGATCACGGGTGCCGCAGGAACGCGATCCTGCCATGACGTCGTGGGACGTCACAGGTTGGGAAGGCACAGACTTCTATGACGTCCCACGACGTCATAGGTCGGGAAGGCGTTTAGGAACGATTACGTCGATAAATAATATTTAGTTTTTCGGGCAAGTGCTTTGACAACACAGGATCATTTTTCAAAATAAACCAATATTTTTTTAACAAAGTATTCAATGCTCTTGTTGATCTATTATAGGTGGTTATTCAACTCAGTTCTCCTCTCTTAGAGTCCTCCTTGTTTTTACTATTCTTATTACCCATCTTTATTAGGCAAGAATCTTGAGTTTCATTTTTGACTTTGTTGAAAGCGTCCACCAATATCGGCTCTGAGTACCCTTTATCCTTAAAGCTTTCTTTCAGGATTAACGATTCTTTTTGGAAATCCAAATCATGGGTACAATTTTTTTCTGATGCACCAATATTGCCCATAGGGCACGTTCGAAATCCACTTGGGTAAGTGGCCACTATCAAAAGCCAAGTAACTGTTCACGTCCACAGTTTTAAAGAAGGTGGAAGTGTATATTTGCTCCTTCCCCCCTTTACGGAAGAATAGATCCAGGTATTGAATACCTTCTGATGAAACTGTATGTGTGAAACTGAGTCCCCATGTGTTTTGAATTAATTGGTTAATAAAGGGCATTAATTCTTCCAAGGTTCCGACCATATTAAGAATAGATTGTCAATAACATGTTTATATAAAATAATCCATTCACTTACAAATGGGTCATTCTCAATTTACAGGTTTTCAAAGCGGCCCATAAACAAATTGGCGTAGTAGGGCGCTACTCGTGTGTGCCCATGGCACAACCTTTCGATTGCTTATGTATTGTGTCCTCAAAGGAGAAGATATTATTTCTTAAAATGAACTCCAGACTTTGTAAGAGAAACTGTTGCTGTTCACTGTTCACTATCATCATGGGACAGATAATATTGCACTGATTCCAAGCCCAAGGTATGGGAAATATTTGAGTACAGAGATCCTACATCAAGGCAGCAAAATAAATCTTTCTTGCAAGTTATCCCTTTCAGGATTTTTATTAGGTGTGTGGAGTTCCGTAGGTGGGATTTCAATTTCATCACATATTTCTGTAAAAATAAATCTAAATAGTAAGATAGGTTAGCGGTAATAGAGTGTATCCCAGAATCTATCAGATGAGGGTTAGGAATGCCGGAGAAGGGAGACCAGGAAAACCCACGACCGCCGGCCCGTAGTCTGTATGCTGGACTGTGGACAGAGACCCGAGAGGGCTTGGGAAGGGGAGTGCAGGCAACAAAGTGTCCCAGCTGCCAGGGTATGACCGGAACTGTTTGTGAACCGTTGTACTAAGAGAACTGTGACTGCTGTGTAGTGTGAACTGTCAAGCAGAAGTAAAGTACCCGGTCAAGGCTCAAACCCCTGTGTGACAGACTGTGATTTACGCGATGGTAACCAGAGCTCACCTGCGGAGCTGCCGACTGAATCGCTGCATGGGCAGATGCAGTCTGCTTGTAAGTGACCATGAACTCTGCCGGCAGTGGTAGAATGTGCCTGCCTCTGTCCCTACACACTTGCCCTGGGGACAAAACCCTACCAGTGGAGGGCTCACCATCCCGACTGCCTGCCAACATCATCATACCAGAGGCCTAGAAGCCAGCTGTGGCCCATACTGGCCACAAACCACGGGTGGCATCACAAATATTTTATAAAAGCTCTACTTTTCCCCTCTTTCTTTATTTTCTCCACTTGTATTGCTGCGCCTGGGACCACAGAGTCGGGTCACGACACCATGACACCCAGAAGCCCTAGAGGACGAGAAGGGCCTGGCTCTGAGTACCCCAGGCGACAGAAGCTTTATATTTTAATTATTTCTTTATTCATACTGGAAAAACACTGATGATACATTGATGGTAAAAATTAACACACGGATGACACACTGATCCAAAACATTAATGACACCAATACTGTTTTTTCACATGCCTGTTTTATACAGACGTAGGTACAAAGCTTAATGCATGATAAATAAGGGTAAATCTAAATGGAAACTGAAATAGAAATAGATCAATATTCATAGTTTTGAGTCCGTCCAGCAGTGGCGTAACAATCGCGGTCACAGGGGTCGCGGTTGAGACGGGGCCCAGACCTATAAGTGGCCTGGGCCGCCCGCAGCCCCCTGCGACCGCTGATCCCAGCGCCGGGCCTTCACATGGATGTGCGTCTCCAAGGACGCACATCCATGTGACTGCATGGCCAGTGTGTCAGAAGGGAGGGGAGACGGCGGTGCTGGCGCCGGCATGCATTCAAGCAGGCTGATGTCGGCGATGTGTGTGGCTGCTCCGGCCCTCTGTCTCGTACTCTGTGAGGCAGCAGCGGCAGCTGCTTGTTGTCTCCGGCCTAGAGCATGGCCGTATCCATGCCTCCTCCTGTAGTGCTGAGCACTGCTGGGCAAGTACAGCCCGGCTCCCGGGAGCGGCAGTGCCGGATGTTGGAGGTGCCCGGAAAGGCAGGAGCTGATCTGTCTGCCGCAGGAGTTTGAGCTGTTCCTGAAGCACCTGGTGGGCGGACAGGCTGCACCAAGCTGAAGCAGCTGGACATCACCCCGGTGGTGTGCACGGTGAAGCAGGAGCTTGTGCTGGTGCTGGGGGCCAACCGCTGCAAGCTGATCACCAGGAGGGACTTAGAGACCCTGTAACAGGTCAGAGACAGTGTTCTGTGCCCCTGCCCCATATACTGTGTGCCCTCTCCATTTACTGTATCCCCCTATATTGTGTGCCCCCTCCCACTATACTGTGTGCCACCATACTGAGCCCTCCCCATATACTTTGTGTCCCCTCCCCATACTGTGCATGCCCACCCCATATACTGTACCCCCTATACTGTGTGCACCCTCCCCAGTGGCATAACATCCATGGTTGCAGCTGCGACCGGGCCTGGAGATACAGAGGCCCGGCGACCCCTGGCTGCATCCGCTGTACATGGATGTGCATCCCTGAGGACACACATCCATGTCCCCAGGGGAGAGGGGTCAAATTGTGAGTCTTTATAGGATTTAGAATGTTATATGGGGCCAATACATCTGACCAATATGGGTGCGTTGGGGAACGGGGGGCCCAGGTCCAAATTTTGCATCGGTTACGCCACTGCCCTCCGGCATGGCCAGTAAAAAAGTGAAGGGAGAAAAAATTTTAAGTATATTACACACATAACTGCAGATATAAAAAATGACCACTAGATGGAACTGTATGACAGCTTTTCAACAAATAATTTGAACATTACACTGGAAAGGAATCAATCACGCAGAGACCATGCCATGCCAGCTCCAACATATCCATACTCTATATTTACAACAAAGATGATAGGAAAGCAATGAATGATGCCTATAATGTGTGTTACATAACCCTGCAAACACTGAGCAGATCTCAAGAATTTACACCTAAATCCAATATAAACTGTACCACTTAAAAGTTTGGACACCCCTGTTCATATAATGGTTTTCATTGTAGATTCACATAGAAGGCAATGAAACACATGTAACACAAATCAATATACAGCTGGCAATTTTAAGGCCAGTTGGAAAAAGCACTGCCCCATTTTTAGGCTCATTATTACACACAAATCACACATGCTTTACTTACTGATAATTGCTGCCCAATGTCAGCAAAACTATGTAGACCTTAACAATAAGCAAGCAATTTGCACTTCATTGTCTAGATAATAAGGTGAAAAAAGCAGCAATTTGAAGCACCTTCTCCCCATCATAATCACCCAGCCCATTGCAGAAATAATCTCCATAGTATAATGAAAAATTGCTCCCCCACTTCCATCTAAATATAATGACATACCCAGGGTTAGACTAGAGTGTCTGGGGCACACCAGGGAAATTGACTCCAGGGGCCGAACCACCCTTCAGCTATATGCAAATGCCTGTTAGCCGTTATACCCACTATAGTGGCGGCTCATGCACATCATTGTGCGTTCACCATTACTGCGATGTACAATTACGGTAGTAATTAAAAGAATTAAAGGAATTATTTAGTGAAAACGAGTTATCAGCGATCCACAAGTCTGGAAGGCGATAACTTATTTATTGGTGGAATCCAATGAGCGGAAACCGCATCGTCAGAAGAATATGGCGCTTCTATCCCCATTATAAAATACAGCGGCCGATAATGATGTGACTGCAGCTCCATTCATCATCATTGGGGCTTCCAGAAAAAGCCAAACACAGCGCTCACAGCCACTGACGGAATGCTCAGTGGTCAAGCTGTACATCAGCTCCGGTCTAATGGGGAGAAAACAAACCTGTGAGCAAGGACCGTCCTTAACGATGATGATTTTAATATCTGCGTTTTAATATCTTATTTTAATAAAAATGTATTTTTAATGACCTATATCTTAGGACTCTGTGCTGGATATTTTCCTATTGTTTTGGACACATAATAGGTATAAAAGTTGCACATTCCGCAGTCGGACCCCCACCAATAAATAGCTTATTCTTAGGCCTCATGCACACTTTGAGTATTTGGTAAGTTTTTACCTCAGTATTTGTAAGCTAAAACCGGGAGTGGAACAATCAGAGGAAAATTATAATAGAAATACATCACCACTTCTGGATTTATCACCCACTGCTGGTTTTGCCTTACAAATACTGAGGAAAAAAATCTCACCAAATACTGAACGTGTGAAGGAAACCTTAGAAGAGGTGATTACTTGCTTCCTCCAGAAAACCTCTGTAAATGCACCTCTGCTGCAGTGTAATAGCCACAAGACAGAAGGGGTTAAACACCCAAGTATTTAATATCTATTGGAAATAAAGAATTTTATCCTTATTGATAGCAGAAAAAAACACATGACCGACCACAATCCACTATACCAAGACCAATAATACCACATAGAAGATAGAAATACCGTCACACCGTGACCAGAGGACATAATAGCACCACAAATTGACCGAATAATGCCACATGCAAGGAAGAAATACCGCAAAACCAAGACCAGAGCACATACGAATACCAAATAGTGATCAAATACTACCACATACAAGGTATAAATACTGTCACATCATGACAAGACCACATATTACCATCACAGTGACCAAATAATACCACATATGTGGCACCCCTGCGGGGATTGCCACAGGATCCACGGTGCAAGGAGGGAATTACACCTTGGTCCGCACAGCACACCACACCTTTTTACCCCAGACCTGAAGGGGGAGCCCTACTGGCTGCTTTAAGTCAGTTCCCCTTTAAGGACAGCCAGGCCTGAGGGGAAGAGTTAGTCAGTCCCTAGAGTGTGTCTGGAGTTAGTGTGAGGAGAGAGGAGCGAGGAGCTGGTTGCTGGAAAGGATCCAGGCCCAGGACCAGGGACCACTGACCGCTGTGCGCACCCTAGGGAAAGGGTTGGAGGCAAGTGGAGAAAGAAGGGAACAAGAAAAGGGAACCGGTTACTACAGCCCTTTAGTACACCCGGACACCGGAGTCCGACGCTGCCAGCATTTAGTGCTACAGCAAAAGCCCGGAAGACTCAGGAGGAGTTCAGCCCTGAGGAGAGCAAGTAAGAGACGCTAAAACTGACCAAGTACAGGACCAGGGGCCATAGGAGAAACAGGGACACCTCATTGTCAGTTTAGAGCAAAGACCAGAGAATCGTCGCAATTCACCGCTTTGTCAGCAAAGACTTAACTACTACTCCTCTCATCCGTCCCCGCTGCCTTGAGGTAAAGCTCCACCTGTGGGGAGCTGTACCACACTCTGCTGTACCCACCATCACCTCAGTGGCCGGCTGCAGCACTGGTATACCTGTTACCAGGTACCATAGGTGGCGTCACGTTAACAATCCCCTTATTTCCCCACCGTTCCCCGCCATTGAGGGTCCAGGGCATGGGACCGGGGATCGACCAGCCATGATTCCCCATCAAAGCCGCCATCAGCCCCAGTACCGGAGTACCCCATACCCTGTCGACCGCCTCAATTGCACTGTATATAGCCCGTCTTCCAGCAACCATGCCCCTTTACTTTTTTTGCCTTTTCTTTTTGCAACTAAGAATGAAGAGTGTGTCCCCTTATATTTTTCCCTCATCTGAAGACTCAGAAACTTTTATTTTGAATTTTTGATAATTCACACTGAACTGTGCTGGACAATACATTTCCGCTGGGTCCACGTAGTTAGTACCATTCCCCGTTGGGCCAAGTTGAATAATGTCTTTTATGCAGAGATATAGTGTGACCGGAGTTTTAGAACTTTGCCAACAGGTGACCTGAGGACCGTGGGGTCTAACATACTAACTACTGCCTTGTCTATAAATGTGTAACGTTTAAAGAAAAGTGCCTCCTAGCAATAGGAAGAAATTTAAATATGCTTGTTTGTATATAGTTTACCCATTAATGTTGATATGAAAGAAAATGCTTTTTCACTCCCCGGTAACAAGTACAGATACTCACAGACGAGTATATTCAATCAAGGGGGTATGTGGCGCCCCGCAAATGCAGGCGTCACTGAGGGGTATTGCGCCCGTAAAAGAGGTGCAGATGCTCCAGCTGCAGGTGGACCCTATGATGGTGGGTGGGGCGCATTCCCAGCACTTCCACAATAGTTGAGGTTGGGAGGTTACCGGGAGGGGATAAATTCACCTCTAGGGGGAACAAGGAGGTCTTTGCCCTTTTGGACTCTGACCGAGAATGGAGGAAGAGGAGAGGTTCTAGGAAAGAATAGCTGAGTGGAACGAGCCGGAAGGTCACACTGGGTCAGTTACAAGCTGCACCGGAGGAAAGAAGAAGGGACCTTGAGGAGGTCCTGAAAGGGGGCGCCTGACAGGGAGTCAGAAAGGGAGATCCTCAGAGTGGAGCGTCCATACTCCAGGGGATACTCCAGTCCAACCAGGGAACGCCGGGCCCTAGGAACCGGCCAGAGTTTAGCTTGCAGTTGGCAACCGGCTGCTGCAGCTTGTTCATCAGCCGCAGTACCTTGCCATCTGAGAGGTCTGCCTGCTTCCACACCAACGAGGGAGGGGACTCCCGGTACTACCTACAAGGAGCTACTGGATATAGATCAATCCAAACCGGGGAAGAACGGACACGGGTTAGTTAATGAAGGTACACCAAGGGTTCCACCATACCACCTGGGATCCACTTGCAGCCATCCGTTAAGCTACATGTCTTTGTAACATCTGAAGTGCTGAACTGTTAACTGTAACTGCTGCTGCTACAACCAACAGTAAAGTAAAGTGACTTTGCCTCTACCTGTGTTTCCTTTTGCATGAACTTGTTCCCTTTCCAGGAACGCTGCCCCGGAGGTCCAGCCCTACCTGTAGAGGACTTTGTCAAACTAGCCGCATTACCATCTACCTCCGGTGGACTGTGGCGGCCCATCACCAGAAAATGTGTGACCCATCACCAGAAACTACAGATGGCGTCACGACAACTGTAAATATAATCCCCAGTAAATAATTCCCCTTTTTCAAAGAAGTCCCACAGGACACGGGATCAGGCGCGCGGCCACTACTCCCCGTGACACAGGAGCGTTAACCCCTTGGAGCCTGATACCCGAGTACCCCACAGCCTAGGGCTCGACACCAGCGTCAGTGTGTGCGTGTCTGTGAAGTCACACACTGACTGTGCCCCATAACGCTGCGGCTCATGTGCGGACAGTGGATGGATGGATGATCTTTCTGGTCTGGCCTGCCCTGCCTGCTCCAGGTAAGAGTAACGGAGCTGAGCAGGACTGAATAGCAAGCCCCCATGGATATTGACTGGGAAACAGGAGAGGAAAAACACACAGGCAGATAATAGAGTTAAGCCAAAGAGGCCACACTAGCTAGATAGTAAGGACAGGATGGAATACTATTGTGATCAGTATTAAAAATACTATCAAAAACCTCCAACAGCAGATGGCACCAAAAAATAACCCTGAGCCTGCTAACACTCGTGCCCTCTATATCTGCAAGAACTTCTGTGAATCAAACTAGAATAAATAGGTTCTAACATCAGCAGAACTGGAAGCCGCAGACAACAGTGAATAGCAATTCATACCTAGGAAGAAAACGTCCTAACTGAGAGCAGAAAAACAAATATGCAGACTAAATATCAACCCACAACTCAGAGCAACACAAGAAATAAGCAGATCCTCAAGCACACAACATGTGTGCCACAAAATAACAAAAACCCATTCACTTAGCTTGCAAGGATTCAGCAGAGCAGGAAGAAACCAGGTAGAGATGGGGACATCTCCAGGAATAATTACAACTGGCAGAGATTGATCAGCTCCAACCACCTATATGCTCCAATCCAAAGCAGACTGCCAATCATCAAGATCAGCTGAGGAACTCTCCAAAACACAGCCAGATGCATAACCAACAACAACCACAGGAGGTAGTTCACAACCAGAATTCTTCATCAATGAATTCGCAACAGCATATACTGTAAGTGTAAGGTTTTTATGGCGACCCTTGGTCTCTTATTTTTCCAGATGAAATTCCCCAAGGTAGATTGTAAGCGTGCTATCCATTGAGAGAGGATTTATAAAGGGAAGCAATGAAAAAACAGTGTTATTTTAGGTAGCAGAATCATTTTGATGGCTCGGATCCTTGCGATCCCAGATAAGGGAGGTAGAGTTTGCCTATCTAAATCCTGACCAATTTCTCAAATACGGGCCTCGCACTTAAGATTTACTAAGGTGGACATTTTAGAGATCTTGATTCCTAAATAAGTAAAATTAGACATTTCCCAAGAAAACGGGAATTTATTAATTAAAGTAGACTTTTCCTCCGCAGAAACATTTATTGGGAAAACTATTGATTCAATTTATAGTATGAAACTTTTGCAAATTCTTTTAATGTGTGTAGGACTGCTTCTAGGGAAGAAACAATATCAGTACATGAGAATATCACATCGGCAACATATAATCTAATGACGTGACTCTGCTCTCCCACCCTAATCCCTTTAATCTCCACATTGAGTCTGAACACTTCCGCAAGCGGCTCCATCATAAGGGCAAAGATGACAGGCGACAATGTGCAACCATGACAGGTTCCATTAGTGATTTGAAACGGTTCTGAGTATAGACCCAAAACTTTCAACATGGCATTTGGATTCGAGTATAGTGTCAAAATTGCTCTTTTAATGTCCCCCAAGAAGCCAAACTTATGCAGAACTTGCTCCATATATCCCCAGTGCATCCTGTTGAATGCTGTTTCAGTATTCAAGGACAGGAGCACACCCAGGATCTTACTGGATTCCATTAATTCCAAAAGATTTATCACTCCTCTAGTTCCATCTTCTGACTGCCTTCCGGGGACAAACCCAACCTGGTCCGGGGATATCAGGACCGGTAGGGTTCTCATTATTCTTGTCGCCACCGACTTTGAAAAGAGTTTTAGATCACAATTTATTAAAGGAATGGGACTAAAGTTACTTGGGACTTTAGGGGTTTTTCCTGGGTCAGGAATAGTTGAGATGACAGCTTCTAGATTTTCTATTTGTATACTCGCTGCATGTTTCCATTGATTAAAAGTCCTAAGGAGATAAGGGGCTAACATTTTACAGAAGCAACAGTAATAGCCATATAAGAACCCGTCAGGGCCTGGAGCTGAGCCTTTTTTGGTCGCATTAATAGTTTGTTTGACTTCCAGGACCGTAAAGGAAGAGTTGAGTTCAGTTAGCTCTGCTATCAAGAGCTTAGGTATTTTAAGTTTTTTAAGAAAAGTTTTAATGTTTTGCCTTGTCGGCTGAACCGCAAGGCGATGGCTGCCTAGAGCAGGAGCTACTGCAGTGACAAGCTCTAAAGCGGCACTACAAGTGACCTTATTGCCAGCTGGACTGCATCACCTACCGGCCTGTGATCAGGAGTGCACAGTGGTCCTAATGGTGTGGGGTAGGCTGGCTAAAAGAAACTTCCCGAGGAAGTGACTCACCGTGGGCCGGGTTCTCTGGTCGCAGACGCAGTCTGAAGGTCACAGTTCGGCGCCTGAGGCTGTAGGCCCGGTAGTCAATGAAAAAGGGGTGGAAATAAAATAATAAAAGGGAATAAAGTCATTAATTCGTGACGCTACCTGTAGGTGCTGCTTGGACCTCCGGGGTGATGGGCGACAGCAAGGTGGAACCGCTCCCTACAGGACAAGCGGGGTCCCCGGAGTTGAGAGCTGCGGCAGAGTAATAGGGCAGCTCGGTCGTTTCTGTAAAGCAAGGCAATTAGATGGCAGTTCTGGAATAATGCTCAGACACGTTGATCCTCTGAACGGGTGTTTACTCGGGTGTTCAATGGAAAACAGAGTAAACAGTTCTTAATGCCGGGTAGTGGACTGGGTGGTTCCTGCGGTGAGTAGTGTCTTTCCAAGGCTCCACAAATGTCCTCCTCTATCCGTACTGTCCCTTCTCGTCGCTGCTCTACACTGTGTTCCAAATTATTATGCAAATTGGTTTTAAGTGTCATATGGTTGTTTTTTTGTTTTTTTTTAATGAAACTCATTGATGGGATTGTGTCTCAGAGTTCTTTGGATCACTGAAATCAATCTCAGATACCTGTGATAATTAGTTTGCCAGGTGAGCCCAAGAAAAGGAAAACTGGGTGTTCCACAATATTACGCAGGCCACAGTTTTCAAGTAACATGGGAAAGAAAAAGGATCTCTCTGCTGCCAAAAAGCAACAAATAGTGCACTGCCTTGACCAAGGGATGAAAACATTAGATATTTCACGAAAACTTAAGCGTGATTATCGTACTGTGAAGAGATTTGTGGCTGATTCTGAGCACAGAAGTGGTCGTGCAGCTAAAGGCAGAATGAGGAAGGTTTCTGCCAGGCAAGTTCATCGGATTAAGAGAGCAGCTGCTAGAAAAGCCTTACAAACCAGCAAACAGATATTTGAAGCTGCTGGTGCCTCAGGAGTCCCTCGAACCTCAAGGTGTAGGATCTTTCAAAGGCTTGCTGTGGTGCATAAACCTACTATTCGGCCACTCCTGAACAGTGCTCACAAGCAGAAACGGTTGCAGTGGGCCCAGACATACATGAAGACTAATTTTCAACCAGTCTTGTTTACTGATGAGTGCAGAGCAACCCTGGAAGGTCCAGATGGATGTAGTAGTGGATGGTTGGTGGATGGCCACCATGTCCCAAAAAGGTTGCGACGTCAGCAAGGAGGCGGAGAAGTCATGTTTTGGGTTGGAATCATGGGGAAACAGCTGGTAAGCCCCTTTAAGGTTCCTGAAGGTGTGAAAATGATATATGCAAAGAATATAGAGTATCTGACTGAGAACTTTCTTCCATGTACAAAAAGCAGAAACGTGCCTTCACGAGCAAAATCATCTTCATGCATGACAATGCACCATCTCGTGCTGCAAATAATACCTCTGTGTCATTGGCTGCTATGGGCATAAAGGGAGATAAACTCATGGTGTGGCCACTATCTTTCCCCGACCTCAACCCTATAGAGAACCTTTGGAGTATAATCAAGCAAAAGATCTATGAGGGTGGGAGGCAGTTCACATCAAAACAGCAGCTCTGGGAGGCTATTCTGACATCATGCAAATAAATACAAGCAGAAACTCTCCAGAAACTCACAAGTTCAATGGATGCAAGAATTGTGAAGGTGAGATCAAAGAAGGGTTCCTATGTTAACATGTAACTTGGCCTCTTAGGATGTTTTGGAGTTAAATAGCTTTTTATTTCAGTGAATGTGATCTCCTAATGCTGCAAATTCAACAAATGAGCATTTTCAGTTCTTTCAAACATTTCAAATGTTTAGAAACTCTACTGTGCCTAATAATTTGGAACAGTGCATTTAGAGTTTTTTTAATTTTTAAGATTATACTGTTATCATTGGGAGATGTATTCAATAAAATTCGGGTGATGACTTTTATTACACTGACTGTCATTTGCACTGACCATTTAGGAAAATCAGAGAAAAAGAACATTTGCATAATAATTTGGAACACAGTGTAGTATACCTTGCCGGGGTACTGAGGGTTCTCGAGTGGGGTTCCCACTTAGGCCCTACTCACGGCCCCTGACCCTCAATAGTGGGTACCCCCTGGTATAGCTGCGGTAGTTGTTAAGCTATGAATCGGGCTCCTAAGAAGCCTTCGACCACTCCGGGTTCGTGGTGCAGGGATGAACCAACTAGACCACTTCGGAGCCGGTACTCCGGGTTCTGGACTGGGCTCGGGTCTTCAATCACCCGTTCTGACTTTGCCCCTTTCTCTTCTGGGCCACCAGGGATGGTGCCCTCCCTGTTAGCTGTCTTCTCTCTGTCACTTCTGCTGTCACGACCTCTCTGTTCTGTCCTTGTCTTTCCACTGTTCTCCTTTTTTGCTACTTTCCCCACCGCTATATACTCTAGCTCTCCTCCCACCAGGACCGGTTGCCCAGGAAATGAGTGCCTAATTGGTCCTCTATCGCTAGGTGTTGCATGTGGTGTATGGAGCCTCAGGGTTATCCTATTCACCACTGGAATGGAGAATACGACACCTTCAGTCAGGGGTGTAGTACCCTCCTCTGACGCACTCTTAGTGGGGCACCACACCCCCCTTGGAGAATTACACTTGTCCCCAAGTGTCCCGCTACCCAACCCAGTGCAGAGTAAAACTTTTATATGAGCATACATAAACAATAACACTTTTATTAATAACATCGTGCTTAATTCTTCCCGTCCGGGAGGCGCTTTATCTTTTAACGTTGTGGCTACCAGTTCAACGGAATCGGATTAACTCTTGCGGACCCAGTGGCGATTGTCACTGTCTTTAGCAATGTCCGGGTTACCACTGGGCCGTGTCACACATCATCATGACATGCAACAAGAAATTCAAACGTCCTCATGAAAGTCTATGAGTATTCGGTAAGAGGAAACCAGATCATGCAACACCCACTATGCATATTAAACCGTAATTATCACTTGTAAGTCTTCAATTCGCACTTGGGGACCCGAAGGGCATACCACCCACGGGGCCCTGCATGCCGTTCATAGGAGATGGCTTCATTCCTGTATAAGTCACGGTCAGGGTGCCCTTTGGGCAGGTGGGATTCAACATCTCGGCGGGAAATAAACATATAGTCCCTGCTCTCGGGCAAAACCCCACCCGTTCTCTAGATTAAAGGTGGTAACAATACCTTTCTTCCTGTGCTCTGGAGCCATGGGTGATTGGCAGCTGGCCTCTGCTCGCACCTGCAGGTTCTCTTGCTCACGGGCCCACCACTCAGCTCGATGTCGCTGTCTCTCCACATCATCAATGCGGTGAACGGTTTGGACGTAGTTATGGCGGTTAGAAGTACTGTTCTGGGTCTGGTGGTAACTTTGGACTGTAGTGCGGTTCGTGGTGCAGGGATGAACCAACTAGACCACTTCGGAGCCGGTACTCTGCGTTCTGGACTGGGCTCGGGTCTTCAATCACCCGTTCTGACTTCGCCCCTTTCTCTTCTGGGCCACCAGTGGATGGTGGCCTCCGTGTTAGCTGTCTTCTCTCTGTCACTTCTGCTGTCATGACTTGACCTCTCTGTTCTGTCCTTGTCTTTCCACTGTTCTCCTCTTTTGCTACTTTCCCCACCACTATATACTCTAGCTCTCCTCCCACCAGGACCGGTTGCCCAGGAAACAGGTGCCTAATTGGTCCTCTATCACTAGGTGTTGCATGTGGTGTATGGAGCCTCAGGGTTATCCTACTCACCACTGGAACGGAGAATACGACAACTTCAGTCAGGGGTGTAGTACCCTCCTGTGACGCACTCTTAGTGGGGCGCCACAGAAGATTACAACTTACCTCCCCCAGGGCCATCTTTGGACACCTGGGTGGCAAGGGACGTTGGGAGTAGCGGCGACAATGTGTCTATTGGTTTCAGGTGGCGTCGTGTTCGAGTGTCGGTGGCACCAGTGGTGGGGCTTGCAACTGTCCAGTACCTCCAGTGGGCACCATATTTGCACACCCATCACTTGGGTGTGCAATATGGCTACCACCAGTGAGTGATAGGAGGTTATCAGGATGGAAGTTGATGACGGACGCTACCAGGTAATTATATAGCAGATTATACTGTAGGGCAGTGTTCCCCAACTCCGGTCCTCTGGAGCCAGCAACAGTGCATGTTTTCAGGATTTCCTCAGCATTGCACAGGTGTTGGAATCATCGCCTGTGCAATACTAAGGAAATCCTGATAACATGCACTGTTGGCTCCTGAGGACTGGAGTTGGGTACCTCTGCTCTAGGGGGTCTGTGATTATAATCTGATGGAGATGGATGGAAGGAGTCTGATTAATGCAGGAAAGATTTATTAAAATCTGGGGTGATATTTGTAATTATACTATGGGGTAATTATTACTGAGAAGTCGCTGTGATCATGAAAGGGAGTAAGTGGCTGATTCAAATCACAGCAACTTTCTACTATATAATTAGAATTCAAAAGCAACCTGTTAGCAGGTTCTTGCTATGTAATTCAGGAACAGCATAATGTAGGGATTAACACACAGATATTAGCAATGTGTCTCTTATTACACTGTGTGCTGTTGTTTAACCACAATGTTTGCTTGAGCTTCAGGAGATTATCATTGCTAGGTCAGCTAGTCCAGCACACTCCCTTCTGTGATTGGCAGCTCAGTGTTTATAGTTGTATACAGTTCCTGGAGTGGGTGGGGTCAGCTTTCTCAGCATTGTTGCATTGCTAAATCTAAAAACTCTGATTGTGTCAGAACCACTGCACCCAAAAACCAGCTGATAGATTGTCTTTAAGCACAGATTGCATAGTGTTAGCAGCGCGTTAATCAGCGTGATGTCCACAGCGAGCAACAGAGAATGTTCATTTATTGAGAATTAAGAACATCCAGCTTACAACATGAGAATAGGATCAATCTGGTTTCTGGAGAGGGAGAGAGAAATCTGCTGTGACCTTCAGCTTCCAGTTCCACACTAGAATGAGTGCGCAGGGAGCAGGAGGAGGAACCATCTGTCTCTGAATGAGGACCCTTTTTTTTTTTTTTAACTTTGTTGACATCTGAACAATATGCATGCAGACATAAAATCACATCATATTAAACAAACAATAGTTACATAACATAGTAACATAGTAACATAGTTTTTAAGGTTGAAGGAAGACTTTAAGTCCATCTAGTTCAACCCATAGCCTAACATGTTGATCCAGAGGAAGGCAAAAAAAACCCATGTGGCAACACTAAGCTCCACATTGGGGGAAAAAATTCCTTCCTGACTCCAGATACGGCAATCAGACTAATTCCCTGGATCAACGCCCTATCAAAGAATCTAGTATATATAACCGGTAATATTATAGTTTTCAAGAAAGGCATCCAGGCCCTTCTTAAATGTTAGTAGTGACTCACTCATTACAACATCATGTGGCAGAGAGTTCCATAGTCTCACTGCTCTTACAGTAAAGAATCCACGTCTGTGATTATGATTAAACCTTCTTCCCTCCAGACGTAGAGGATGCCCCCTTGTCCCAGTCTCAGGCCTAAGAGTAAAGAGATCATTAGAAAGGTCTCTGTACTGCCCCCTCATATATTTGTACATTATTATAAGATCACCCCTAAGCCTTCGTTTTTCCAAGCTAAATAACCCCAAGTTTAATAACCTGTCTTGGTATTGCAGACCCCTTAGTCCTCTAATAACTTTTGTCGCTCTTCTCTGGACCCGCTCTAGTTCAGCTATGTCTTTCTTATACACCGGAGACCAGAATTGTACACAGTATTCTAAGTGTGGTCGCACTAGTGACTTGTATAGAGGTAAAATTATGTTCTCCTCATGAGCATCTATGCCTCTTTTAATACATCCCATTATTTTATTTGCCTTTACAGCAGCTGCCTGACACTGGCCACTAAATGTGAGTTTGTCATCTACCCATACACCCAGGTCTTTTTCAGTGGTAGTTTTGCCCAGTGTTTTATAATTAAGCACATAATTATACCCTTTGTTTCCTCTGCCCAAGTGCATGACTTTACATTTATCCCCATTAAAGCGCATTTGCCATTTAGCAGCCCAAGCTTCTAGTTTACATAAATCCTCCTGTAATATAAAATTGTCCTCCTCTGTATTGATTACCCTGCAGAGTTTAGTGTCATCTGCAAATATTGAGATTCTACTCTGTATGCCCCCTACAAGGTCATTAATAAATATATTAAATAGGAGCGGGCCCAACACTGACCCCTGTGGTACCCCACTGTTAACTGTGACCCATTCTGAGTGTGTTCCATTAATAACCACCCTTTTTTCCTATCACTAAGCCAGTTCTTAACCCACTTACACATATTTTCCCCTATCCCCATTGCCCTCATTTTATGTATCAACCTTTTGTGTGGCACCGTATCAAAAGCTTTTGAAAAGTCCATATACACCACATCCACTGCATTTCCTTGGTCCAGTCCAGAACTTACTTCTTCATAGAAGCTTATTAGATTAGTTTGACAGGAACGGTCCCTCGTAAAACCATGTTGATAATGGGTCATGAGGTTATTTTTCTTCAGATACTCCAGTATAGCATCTCTTAGAAAACCCTCTAGGATTTTACCCACAGTAGAGGTTAAGCTTACTGGCCTATAATTTCCAAGTTCAGTTTTTGTCCCCTTTTTGAATATTGGCACCACATTTGCTATACGCCAGTCCTGTGGTACAGACCCTGATATTATGGAATCTTTAAATATTAAAAATAATGGTCTATCTATGACAGTACTTAATTCCTGCAGCACTCTGGGGTGTATCCCATCTGGGCCCGGGGATTTGTCAATTTTAGTGATTTTTAGACGATACCGTACTTCCTCTTGGGTTAAGCAGGTGACGTTTAATTGAGAATTTTTGTTATCACTGATCATATTGTCTGTCATGGGATTTTCTTGTGTAAATACTGTTGAAAAAAAGTCATTTAGCATATTTGCTTTTTCCTCATCCTCATCCACCATTTCACCCAGACTATTTTTAAAGGGGCCAACACCATCATTTTTTAGTTTCTTACTATTTATGTAGTTAAAAAATATTTTGGGATTCTTTTTACTTTCTCTGGCAATGAGTCTCTCTGTCTCAATCTTTGCTGCCTTGATTTGCTTTTTACAAATGTTATTTAATTTTCTGTATTTATTTAATGCTTCATCACTACCTACTTGCTTTAATTCCCTAAATGCTTTCTTTTTGTCACATATTGCACTTCTTACCGCTTTATTTAGCCATAGTGGTTTCCTCCTATTTCTAGCATGCTTATTCCCATAGGGTATATATTGTGCACAGGTCCTATTCAGGATGCTAATAAACATCTCCCATTTGTGTTGTGTACTTTTATGTCTCAGGACATCGTCCCAGTTTATTGCACTAAGATCATCTCTCAACCGTTGGAAATTTGCCTTCCTGAAGTTTAGTGTCCTTGTGGCCCCTCTACTACACGTCTTAGTAAAGGATACTTGAAAGCTTATTAAGTTATGATCACTATTACCCAAGTGACCTCCAACCCGTATATTTGATATGCGGTCCGGCCTGTTGGTTAATATTAGGTCCAGCAGTGCCCCCCTTCTTGTTGGGTCCTGAACCAGTTGTGAAAGGTAATTGTCTCTTATAGTTTTCAAAAACTTATTACCTTTGCTAGAACTGCAGGTTTCTGATCCCCAATGTATTTCAGGGTAGTTGAAGTCCCCCATAATAATGACTTCTCCCTGAGTCGCTGCTTCATCTATTTGCTTTATGAGGATATTCTCCTCCACTTCCATTATTGTTGGGGACTTATAACAAACCCCTATCAGTAATTTATTATTTTTTCCCCCTCCCCTTATCTCCACCCACAGAGACTCTACATTTCCATTAGATTCACCTATATTATCACGCAGGATGGGTTTTAAGGATGATTTTACGTATAAACATACACCTCCTCCTCGCCTATTTGTACGGTCATTTCTGAACAGACAATAGCCCTGTAAATTAACAGCCCAGTCATGACTCTCATCCAGCCAAGTCTCTGAAATCCCCACCATGTCATAATTATTTTCCAACAAAATCAATTCTAATTCCTCCATTTTGTTGGTGAGGCTTCTGGCATTAGTGTACATGCACTTTATGCATCTCTCTTTACCTCTATTCCTTCCTACTAGTTGTTGCAATAAATACAGATCAATATGCATTAGGCCAACACCCCCACTCAACAACTACTTATTCTGTTAGTCCCATAGAGGTTCTCAATTCTTGGAATCTATGTCGTGGCAATGGCTTAGTCAAAATGTCAGCTATCATCTTATCAGTCTCACAATAAACAAACTGAATTATGCCACGATCTATCAAATCACGTAGATGATGATATCTGACGTTGATGTGCTTAGTTCTAGCACTGATTTTCTCACTGCATGCAAGTTTAATGCATCTTTGGTTGTCATCATATATCACCATTGGCTGAGTTAACGGTTTACCAAGATCATCCATCAGTTGTCTTAGCCAAATGATCTCCTGACTTGCATAGGCTGCAGACACATACTCAGCTTCTGTGGATGACAAAGCAACAGATACTTGTTTTTTACTAGACCAGGAGATTGAACTTTCTCCAAGTTTAAATCCGTATCCGCTTGTGGAGTTACGATCATGCAAATCAGCAGCCCAATCTGCGTCAGCATAGCCAGTGAGTTTTAGATTTCCTGCTGCAGATAATTTTAAATTTACCCCTTGTGTCTCTTTTAAATATCGGAGAACTCTTAATGGCATTCCAGTCCTTTTGGCGTGGTTTCTCCATATATCTGCACAATATTCCAACTGCTGTTGTAATATCTGGTCGAGTCATAGTCGATATGTATAGAAGTGCCCCCACTGCCTGTCGATATTTCTCATTGTTAGGCAACAGGTCATCTTCTTCCAGTTTCAGGTAGGATGATTCCATTGGCGTCGATACACTTTTGGCTTCTGTCATTCCAAACTGATTCAAAATTGAATTAATTTTTGCACTTTGATTTAGAAGAAAACTTCCATCTTCCTCTCTCTGGATATGGATCCCTAGATAATATGTTACATTTCCAAGGTCTTTTGTTTCAAAATGCTGGTTTAAAATTTCAGTAATTTTTTCAATTTCGGCTTCTTCTTGATGAACTACAATTACATCGTCCACATATAAGAGAATATACATCCACTTTCCATCTGTATATCTCGTATATAAGCATGGGTCCGCTTGACCTCTTTTAAATCCTTCTTCCAACAAGACTTTGTTCATTTTGGTGTTCCATGCTCTTGCCGATTGCTTAAGACCATAAAGAGATTTTTGTAGTTTGCAAACAAGGTTCTGATCACCTCCCTTTATATAACCTTCAGGTTGAGTCATATATAAGTCCTCCTCAATGTCACCATTTAAAAATGCAGTCTTGATATCCAAATGTCTGACAAACATCTTTTGTACAGCAGCTACGACCATCAAGGCTCTAAATGTTGTCTGCTTGGCGACTGGGGAAAAGGTAGCATCATAGTCCTCGCCATATTTTTGAGAATATCCTTTTGCGACCAACCTCGCTTTAAATCTGTGAACTTTACCTTCAGAGACATATTTGGTTTTAAATGTACTTGCACTTGATTGCCTTTTTACCCTGTGGCAACTCAGTGAGTTTCCAAGTTTGAAGTTGATGAAGCGAGTTCATTTCTTCATTAGCGGCATTGATCTACTTTGTTCTTTCATGAGCAGGTAGTTTTTGCATTTCATCCCATGACTGTGGCTCTGACTCAGGTAGTGTCTTGACAATGTAGGATAGACGTTTAGCTGGTATTCCTTTGTTTGATCTTGACGATCGTCTGATTTCAGGTTCAATTAACTTTTTGTTGTTCCTTTAGTGGTTGAAGAATCTAACCAGACTTCTACATTCTCCCGTTCGTTGTCTTGTGATTGTGACTGAGATTGTTGTTGTTGCTCATCTGGACTAAAGGCATAATATCATAAAACTTGGGTGACACAAAATTTTCATCAATCACTACATCTTTGCTTACTGTGACCTTGTTTGTCTCTGGGTGTAGAATTCTATAACCTTTCTGGGTTTCACTGTAACCTACCAGAATGCCTTCCTTAGCGTGAGATTCCCACTTAGTTCGTTTTTCTTTGGGAATGTGTGCAAATGCTTTGCTTCCGAAATTCCTTATGTGCTGTAGTTTTGGCTTTGCACTATTCCATTACTCAAATGGAGTTTTCTCTGTCACTTTACCTGGTAGTCTGTTCTGAAGATAGCAAGCCGTCATAATAGCTTCGCCCCAATATTCTGTAGGCAGATTTGCATCAAATAACATACTCCTTCCGCTTTCACAGACTGTTCGGTTCCTTCTTTCTGCTACACCATTTTGCTCAGGGTTGTATGGTACAGTAGTCTGAAATATGATTCCATTTTTCTTTAAAATGCTCTGTGTCTCATTACTTGTATATTCAGTCCCATTATCTGCACGCAGAATTTTTGGCATTCTCCCAAACTTGTTATGTACTTCAGCTAGATATATTTCAAGTTTCTCTGGAACTGCATTTTTGCTGTGAAGTAGATAGACAACTGTGTATCTTGAATTGTCATCAATAAATGTAAGAAAATATTTCTTCTTTCCAGGGGTCTGAATACGCATTGGGCCACAGATATCTGTGTGTATTAAATCTAGTGGTTGTTCTGTTCTTGTAGTACTTTTCTTAGGAAAGGCCTTTCTGGACATTTTCCCTTTGATACAGCTGGTACACCTCATTGTCTGGTTACATGGATCAACTGTAATATCATCAGCTAAGTGTTCTTGAAATAACTTTCTTATTGCTTCTGGGTCTCTATGCGCAAGCCGTCTGTGCCATGCATGAATACAGTTCTTGTGCGCTTCTTGCTTAGCTGTGCATACACACTCTTTACTTTTCAACTGATACAGCTCATCTTTGATTTTTCCTTTTGCTAGTGTGTGACCCTCCTTTGAGATGATGCAGCTATCATGCTTAAACGTAACTTCATTCCCTTGTTTTTCACGGATAATAGATTATTTTCAAGAATAGGCACATGTAGCCCATCCTTCACATGAATCCTTCTGCTTTGCGTTGCAGAGATGTTACAATCAATATAACCATCTCCTATGCCTTCTGAGTTCATTCACTGACCATTCGTCATTATCACTTTCTCTGACTTGCTTTGGTTAAGCTTAGTAAAGAAGTCTCTGTCATTGGTCATGTGACTGGTTGCACCAGAATCTATACACCACGCATCTCTGATTTAAATGCATTGACTAATGTGAATGCAGCCTCAGTATTTACAGAATCATTATTTTCAAATACAGCGCTCTTAACTCTTTGTTGACTGTTTTGCTTCTTCAGCTGATTCATTTTAGCTTTCCAGACTCTGCATTCAGCTTTTAAATGACCTGGCTTCTTGCATACAAAACATTCACGTGTTTCTTTAGGGTGGTTTCTGCTGGTGGACACGTCCTGTGTTTGTAAAGCAGTTTCCTTGTTGCATATTTTGCTGCTCACACTTTCTGCCTTTCTCTTATATTCATCTACAAGCTTTCCTCTGACGTACTCCAATGTAAGCTCATCATCTGGGCGTGCATCTAGTGCAGTTACAATCATGTCATAGCTTTCTGAGAGACCACTAAGTAGTAGTGCTGCTACAATGAAGTCCTTCATATCTTCCCCAATGCCTCGCAGGCGCTCTACGGTCTCTAGAGTGCTTCTAATGTAGTCCTGCATGTCCTGGTCACTGTGTAGCTTAGACTAATATAGATTTCTCATTAAATTGAGTTTGTTACTTAGATTTATCCTCTCATGTACTTTCTACAGCTGCTCCCACATTTCCTTTGCAGATTCACATTTAGATACATACACGATCTGATCATCCTCTATGCTGAGTGATATGATGCTCTGTGCTTTCTGATCCATCTCTGGCCAGTCCTGTGGTACTGGGTCAGGCTTGGGCTCCTGAGTGTATTTCCACGTACCTTCTCTTATCAGCAGCATCTTCACCTTGAATTTCCAGGATTGGTAGTTCTGGTTATTCAGGCTTGGCACTGTAAACTTTGCTGAGCTTCTGGTGGTGGCCATCTTTACTTCTTCTCAGTTTGCTATTGTCTTTCTATCTCTGTGCTCTGGAGGTCTGGGACTCCTGTGACTCCTGGGCCCATAACCTGTTAGCAGCGCGTTAATCCGCGTGATGTCCACAGCGAACAACAGAGAATGTTAATTTATTGAGAATTAAGAAAATCCAGCTTACAATATGAGAATAGGATCAATCTGGTTTCTGGAGAGGGAGAGAGAAATCTGCTGTGACCTTCAGCTTCCAGTTCCACACTAGAATGAGTGCGCAGGGAGCAGGAGGAGGAACATCCTGTCTCTGAATGAGGACCCTTTTTTTTTTTTTTTAACTTTGTTGACATCTGAACAATATGCATGCAGACATAAAATCACATGATATTAAACAAACAATAGTTGTTGCAATACATACAGATCAATATGCATTAGGCCAACACATAGTTATTGTTAATAGTGGCATGTTCTTTTCCAAAATTGTGAAGCTATTAACAATAAGTAATTCATTTTTTATTCATTTCTAATGCTACAACAGTCAGATGCTGTTAAAGGGAACCAACCACCAGGATTTATTCACCTGTAAATCAGTGCAGCAGGTGATTGACGTGTGCAGCATGACATCACTATTTTTTTTATTCCTCCCCTGTGGTCTTGTCTTTCTGCTGTAAGACGAACCCCCTCCCTCTCATCCAGACTCAACCAGGGGGAGGATTTGGCTTACAACAGAAAGACAAGCCCTCAGGGGAGGAATAAAAAAAAATAGTGATGTCATGCTGCACACGTCAATCAACTGCTGCATTGATTTACAGGTTGCTAAATCCTGGTCGTTGGTTCCCTTTAAACTTATGAACTACGGTAAGTTGTTAATACTGTCACCTCAAATGAGGGCTAAACACAAGTGCTGCATGAGCCCCTCATAGGACCAGTGCAATGTTTGTTTGCCAAGCTAAAACTTGCCATCCAGCAGACAGACCTACTGTATATATAACCGCATGTTATTACTAATGTAGTGTAATACATGGATCACTATCAATTATTTATTGTGAATTTTCTGACCGCAAAAAATGAATTATTAATAAGGCGACTAATGTACATTTCTATGACAGATGACATTCTGTGTAGTAGCTGAAGACACTACTATCAAACCTGACTCCGACTTGATTACATCTGAAATCAAGCACATGCATTTATCTAAATCTCCACATATAAGAGGGTAAGGGAAGGATTTCCCTGCTAATAGAATAAGCAGCTTAATGAATGGGAAAAGTAGGTCAAGCTGTCTGCAGCAAAGCCTGGCCACTGCAGAGCGATTCATAAAAGACAGAATGAGAGCAGGTGTGGAATCCGAGGAATGAATTACATAAATTGCCACTTTCACTGTGAGCATGTAAAAGCCAATTTAAATATACAAAACCTAGCTAGGAAAGAGGTAGGTTTAGTGAGAGCTGCAATATTTTGAATGGTTTTATAGACCCCTGGAGCAAACACAGGCGACCTGCTGTGTTTACAGTTGTGATACCCATCTTATACATTATTCACCATACATTTTATGTGATAGGTAGTAAAAATGTTTTACCACAACTCTGGATTATTGTGTATGGAAAAAAGATGTTAAGTTATAGATTATACTGACATTTAGAGCTACAAATCCAGGGGGTTAGAAAGTGAACAAGGGTAAAATAATGCAAGATTAACATAAAACAAGGAAGAAGGAACAGCAAATTCCCACACACATATTCTGACATATTCTGACATAATGCTAACAATTGTTTAATTTTTCAGTTCATTAAATCTTGTCTGTTAGAATTGAGAAATTCTGAGTTTAGCGTTAGGATAACATCTATTCAGAGAGGAGATCAGCTGTAAAACACATCTCTCACTCAGCATGACTCAGTGTGGCGCCCCACTAGTCAGTGCACCACAGTAGGGGTACTTCACCCACAACAGAGTGTGCAGTATTCCTGTCATTGGGGAGTGTAAAGTCAACCTGAGGCTGCCACCCCAGCATCCTTACACCTAGACTAGGGGACCAATTGTCAACCCATTACCAGGGTAACCAGTCGTGGGAGGGAGGAGAGTTAGGAGTAAGGAGAAGCAGGAAGTCATACAGTTGGATGTAGTCTGTACTGAGGGAAGAAGCAAGGAGGGAACCCTAGAGGGGTCTCCCAGGGAGGGCGCCTGAGAGGAAAAGGTGAACCAGGAAAGAAAGGGGAAATCCACTGCCAGACCACCGGACAGGTCTGGGGGAATCCTAGTCCACCAACGGAGTGCCGGCTCCAAGTCACGGTACAGGCGAGTTCACGACTGAGCCTTCAACACCGGCCAGTCGAGGGCCGAATTATCAGCCCCAACCTCTGTCCAGAACGTGCAGCCTTGTCAGGATCACCAAACCGGGTTGAGCCCCTTAGAGAGAAGAAGGGTACGTCAAAGCACCCAATGGGCCTGGTAGACAAGCGGGCTATACAGGGCAGCGCAAGGATAGTAAGGAGGAGCAGGTCAAGAGAACGGGACAGAGAAAGACAAAAGAAGGTCTACTACGGGAGTCTCAAAGAGACTTTACCCTCCTCAGTGACTACCCGGCCAGCTACCTGTTCAAAGACTGTGTAAACTGTAACCTGATGTGTCATCTGAACCAGTTCCAGTAAAGTACCAGTATAGAGTCACAAGGCCTCCGTGTCTCCTTTCTGCACCAATTGCTGCATTGCTTCGCTGACCGCTTCCAGCTTCATGACCATAGTGCTATCATGCCCCGGGGACTAGGCTCCACCTGCAGGGAGCCAGACCACCCAAGCGGCAATACCATCGTCCCCGGTGGTCTGACAGCCGTCGCTGGTGAACATCACCAGAATCTGCAGGTGGCGTCATGAAAAATATTTATTCTTTTTATTACCTTTTACTTTTCCCCAATTTTTGAGCTGTCCACCAGGGCTACGGGTCCGGGCAAGCCACCGGTGACATCCCCCTCAACTCCACGCTGGGGTTCCAAGTTCCCACAGACCCATGTGTGAATCACCAGCATATGTGTGTATTGCATTGGCTGACTGTTGAATTCAATTTTATATCCATTACTAGCTGTAGTACCCAGTGTTGCATGGGATAGTAAATTTAGAGTAATACCCAAATTTTCAGTGAAAAGTAAATTTGTACACGGCAACAAAATAGAACAATGTGTCCATGATTTCACTGCAAAAAGCAAATTGCCAGTGAAATTGCAAGTAATATTGCCACGTGTGACGGTACCTTTAGAGAGCACCTAAGAAGTGCATAATTCCCCTTGGTACAAGAATATATAGAGAGGAAATTACCTCCTTCTGTTGTAGGAAAGATTTTCAGATATAAACAATCATAATGTGCAAAAATAGATGCAACATCAAAGAGAAATATAACAGATGAATGAAGAATAAAACATTCCATGAAAGTCTTATTATCTATCCCACTAATGCAAAACAAGGAGTTCCGTCATAAATCCATGTGGTTAAATGATCCCCACATGTATTGCCTGTTTAACCGTCTTCCTCAATGAGTTGGAGTATGTCCAAGTATTTTATCTTTTCCTCCATCTACAATAGTGAGACATTTAACTTGTATTGCTTCCAGCCTGTTAAAGGGAATCTGTTAATAGGTTTTGGCTATGTAATTCAAGAGCAGCACGATGTTGGGGCAGACACCTTGATTCCAATGATGTGTGACTTACTGGTCTTCTTGTTGTAACTTCAATAAAATCAGCAGGAGATTATCACTAAAGGACTAGTTGTCTCGTATACAGTGTACACAGAAAGCTGCCTATCAGTGGTGTGGGCGGAGTTATATAGAGCTACGCAGTTACAGAACTGGTAGAGCTGCACCAATAAAAAAAACAGGGATTTTATGAAACTGACAGCATGTAACCCAGTAAGTGATACATAACTAGAATCAGGATGTCTGCCCTTATATCATGGTGCTCTGAAATAACATAGCAAAAATAAGACAGATTTCTTTTAACTATTGGAGTTCTGCTGCAATAAAATACACTTTAATATTTGCAACTCCAAACCCTCCCTCATCCCTAGGCAGGTGTAAGTATCACTGTGTCAATCTTAAACATCCTATCCTCCTGCTTATACAGTTTAAGCTTCTTGTCAAGGTTTCAATTTTGTTAGAATATGTAAAATCTTTGGCAAAATTGCCATTTTTATTAGGAATACTCTAGCCATGAAATGCAGGGGAATAGTGATGAGTGAGCACTAAAATGCTCGGGTGCTCGATGCTCGGGTCGAGCATCTTGAGATGCTCGGGTACCTGACCCCAGCATCGAGCCCAATGTAATCCTATGGGAGACCCGAGCATTTTTCCGGCATGACCTCCGGCAGCCTGGATAAACCCTGAAAATGTCACAAAAGTATCAGAACAGCGCTCAAATGACATGCGAACAGCATGGGGAAGACCCCTTTAAGCATTTATGACTCCCAGGTCACTGCTATGAAAAATGTCTGAGTATTACACCACTTTTACAGACTCACAATAAAACGTCCAAAAATGAAACCAAAATGCATTTTCCTGGGGAAAATGTTAAGGTCTCATACTCATTTGTGAGACAGTGTTGCTGTATGATAGTTTTTTGGATTACATGAAAGATTTAAGAAAAAAAAAAAAATGCGTGGCACTCCGATGCCCCTGGGAAGAGACATGGATGAGGGCCTCTTTAAAGGGATCCTGTCACCTCCAAAACACCTCCTAAGCTACCAAAACATGTCCCTGCAGCATATTATCACTAATCCCACACTCCTTTTGTCTCCTAAAAGCATCCTGTGAAAGTGCATAAAAAAGTTTTAATAGTCACTCATTAGTGATTATAATTAGCAGGGGCTATATTCTTTAGTCACCAGGGTGGGCTGTTTTGCAGGCTCCAGGATCCACCCTCTCTCTGTGTGCTTTGCTTGTGCAGGCTTTACCCTCCCCCCTCTCTATCACTCACAGAATGTAAATCATTAGTCCTGCCTTCAGCTGCACATCACAGCAGTACACACAGAGAGAGGTTGGATCCTCAAGGCTGCAAAACAACATGCCCTGGTGACTAAAGAATATAGCCCCTGCTAATTATAATCACTAATGAGTAAGTATTAAAACGTTTTTATGCACTTTCACAGGATGCTTTTAGGAGACAAAAGAAGTGTGAGATTAGTGATGGGATGCTGCAGCAACATGTTTTGATAGCTTAGGAGACGTTCTGGAGGTGACAGGATCCCTTTAAATAATGTGCCCATTAATAGAAAGTGGGTCTTTTCTGGTATTACCATAAGTAGGGTTGCCAAAAATTGGGAGGCACTCTGATGACCCTGGGAAGAGACGTGGAGAAGAGCCTCTTTAAATATTGTTCCTATTACAAAGGAGCGGGTCTCATATACTTGTAATGCCCATGCACTAAGTATGGATTTAAACATTTACCCCTGGGGGGTATACATGAACCTATTGTCTAACTTTTTAACGGTTAGGGGCATCATAAACAACATGTAAATAAAATATATTTTCGTGGCATCATGGACCACGGTCGCCCTGATGACATGGTGGTGGCGGATCAGGAGTAGAGATGAGCCACCACCCCAATGTTCGAATTCGATTCGATTCATCGAATTTGATGTTGTTTCGTCGAATGTTCGTCAAATGTTGAAAACAATGGCAGGCAAACACAAACACATACAAACACATAGAAAACATCTTCTAAGGTGTCCAAAAGGTGGCAAACTACTCAAAACACACAACAAAGACATGGAAAAGTGACAATTGCATATAAAAATGCGAAAAGAAAAGAGATGGACGAGTAAAAGGAGGAGACACAGATATAGGCATGTCATGCCCCTCTAAAATCCGTTTTTACTCCAGTATTTGTAAGGCATCATGCAGACGATGAGTATTTGGAGAGTTTTACTTCAGTATCTGTAAGGCCACGTTCAGACGAGGAGTACTTGGTGAGTTTTATTTCACTATCTGTAAGGCTACGTTCAGACGAGAAGAACTTGGTGAGTTTTACTTCAGTATCTGTAAGGCCACATTCAGACGAGGAGTACTTGGTGAGTTTTACTTCAGTATCTGTAAGGCCATGCTCAGACGAGGAGAACTTGGGCTGTGTGTAATCACCCACTATGGTTCCTTGCTCCATCTCATCATTCTCCATCTGCAATGCATCGCCTTTGATTTTGAGCAGAGAGCGTTTTAGAATACAGAGAAGCGGGATGGTGACGCTAATGATGGCGTCGTTGCCGCTCACCATCTTGGTGGCGTCCTCAAAGTTTTGGAGGACTGTACATATGTCAGACATCCATGTCCACTCCAGAGGTCTTATGTGTGGAGTTTGAACCGAATACCGACGGCCTAGTTGATGCTGGTAGTCAACAACTGCCCTCTTCTGCTCAGAAATCCTGACCAACATCTGCAGGGTGGAATTCCAACACGTGGGGACATCACACACCAGTCTGTGAGCGGGAAGCTGTAAACGCTGCTGAAACCCGGTAAGAGCAGTCAAAGCAGTAGGTGACTTTCTAAAATGGGCACACAAGCGGCGTACTTTGACGAACAGATCTGGCAGCTCCACGTAGGATTTAAGACACCGCTGAACCATCAGGTGGAGCACATGGGCCAAGCATGGCACATGTGTGAGCTTGCCTCGCCTCAGAGCCGCCACCAGGTTCCGGCCATTGTCACACACGACCATGCCTGGCTCTAGGTTCAGCGGTGTAAGCCAATGATCTGCCTGCTCTTTCAGAGCTGTCCACAACTCATCAGCATTGTGGGGTTTGTCACCTATGCATATTAGCTTCAGCACAGCCTGTTGCTGCTTGGCCGAGGCAGTGCTGCAGACCTTCCAGCTTGGGACTGTTGTGGAGCCTGAAGAGAAGGAGGCTGAGGAGGATGACATTCTGGAGCTGTAGACTGTGGCTAATGTTTTGGGACATGTGCTTGTGTAATGCGGGGACGGCACACCGGGAGAAATAGTGTCGGCTGTGGACCGAGTAACGAAGGATGGCCGCAGCCATCAGGTTGCGGAATGCTTCCATCTCCACTAGCCTAAAATGCAACATGTCCAGCGCAAGCAGTCGCGAAATGTGCGCATTTAGGAGTGTGGCGTGTGTGGCGTTGGCAGTGTATTTGCGCTTGCGTTCCAATGACTGGGGTATTGGGGTATTGATATCTGAACGCTGCGCTGGGACAAGGACGTGGTTGATGATGGTGGCATTTCTGATTGTGCAACGACAGGTGCAGGAAAGGAGGCATCTTCACATGCACTATGGACAGGCGATTGGCTTGCATGCACAACAGTGGAAGAAGCAGTGGTGTCACCAACAGACACTGCTCCTGGACCCTGTGGTACGTCCCACAAAGTTGTGTGCTTTGTTGCCATGTGCCTGATCAGCATGTGCCATGCTGGTGGTGGTCAGGCTGCTACCTTTGCTACCTCTGCTGATGCTGGCATGGCAGGTGTTGCAAATCGGCTTTTTTTAATTTTCTGCAGACTCCCTAAAAATCTGCCAGACTTGGGAAGACCTAACTGTTGTACTGGCAACTTGTGTCGTGTTGCTGTTACAAGGAATGGTTGCCCACCTTCTGTCTGTTTTACGGACACCACTCTACTTCTTCCAGCCTGTTGTGATGCTACGCCTCCCTCCTCCTGTTCGCAGCTGTTCTCGCTCTGCATGTCCTCCTGCCAGGTTGGGTCAGTTACTGGATCATCCACCACGTCATCTTCCGCACCCAGGTCCTCCTCCTGACTGTTTGGCAATTGTGTCACATCATCGTCCACCTCTTGTTGTGACACATTCCCACCGTTGCCTTCATGCTCAAATAGTTGGGCATCGCTACATACGATCTACTCAGGCCCCAGTTCAAGTGGAGCGGGCGAGAGGCCCGCATCCATAAAGGGCATACTGAACAGCTCTTCAGAGTGTCCAAGTGTGGGATCAACATTACAAAGCACTCACTGATCTCAGGGAGACCAGTCAAGGAAAACACTGCGGGCAGCCGGTTAAAGCGCTCAAACACAGTGAAATCCATGATGCATTGCCCCCTGGAAATTTGAATATGCAAATGGAGTCCGTGGAGCCTCGATTAAGAGTCTCAAACACATGACTAGCCAGATATCCCTCCATGGAAGGACCTAGCCCTGGGGTGGAATCCGTGAGGAGACCACCATAACCTCCATATTTGCATATTCAAATTTCCAGGGGGGAATGCATCATGGATTTCACTGTGTTTGAGTGCTTTAGCCGGCTGCCTGCAGTGTTTTCCTTGACTGGTCTCCCTGAGATCAGTGAGTGCTTTGTGATGTTGGTCTACCAGGCATTGCTCCCACCTAGCCAGAATCCTACTCCACACTGATGAGGGGCAATGCCCTGAAACAGCTGTCTGTGGATGGATATCTAGCTCTGTCATATCCTTAACTCGTAACTGAGTGGGATATTGACTAAAAGGGCCACTTAATATGGTGGTTATGGTGGTCTCTGCAAGGATTCCATCCCAGGGCTAGGTCCTTCCCTGGAGGGATATCTGGCTAGTCCTGTGTTTGAGACTCTTACTAGAGGCTTCACGGACTACATTTGCAAGTGTGGGATCACACTCGGCATGGTGGGAGGAAGGAGGATCAGGGTGGCGAGTATGCGGTCCAGTCTCATGGCTACTGACACTTGACTGTGTGGGTGTTTGTGGTTGTGCCTAACTGACTGGAGGCATTATCTGCTATCCAACTAACAACCTGTTGACAGTGCTCTTGATTTAGAAGTGGTGTATTGCTGCGGTCCCCTAGAAATTGGGACAGGATGGTCAAGCGAGATGATGTTGCCGTTTCTCGTGACCCAATTCGAGCTTGCCCACAGCCTTGGTCTCTGCATGCACCACCATCATGTCCACTTCCTGGTCCCTTGCCACCGGCCTTGCGCATTTTGAATGGTGTGCTATATACACTTCCTGTATGCAACTAACTGAAGGATTCCAATTAATGTTTTTTAGATGGATTGATGAAATTAGATATTACAAGCTAGACACCTGCTACAAATGCTGCGTACAGGTAGACAGCATATTGTGAGGTCTAGACAATTGGCCTATATTACCCCTTCTGACTATACAGATTTAAATGAATCCTTAATAGTACTATTTTGGGATGGAGAGATGAAAATTAGATATTACAGGCTACACACCTGCTACAAATGCTGCGTACAGATAGACAGCGTCTTGTGAGGTCTAGAAAATGGAGCTATATACCCCTCTTGCTTATATAGATTTAAATTAATCCTTAATATGACTGTTTTGGGATGGATAGATGAAAAATTATATATTATAGGCTACACACCTGCTACAAATGCTGTGTACAGGTAGACAGTGTCTTGTGAGGTCTAGAAAATGGAGCTATATACCCCTCTTGCTCATATAGATTTAAATTAATCCTTAATAGGACTGTTCTGGGATGGATAGATGAAAACGTAGATATTACAGGCTACACACCTGCTACAATGATTCCTGATAACAATGCTTTCTCCTTTCTACTATCGCTGTAACTTATCTGGAGGTTCCCATATACTGTAGCTTTATAATGACAGGTAGAGTTGCCCTGCCTAACATAAACCCTGTTTGGTTATCACTAACCATAGCTTAACTCTGCTACTGAAAAAGACATCAAAGTCAAAAAACATCATAGAAAAAAAGGCGCAATATTTACCAACACCAAGACACAATATTAAATGCATTTAAAGGTACCGTTACATGCTTCAAAAATGTTAGGGTATCACCAACGATCTCATGGGCGCGCGGTCATTAGGACATCTTTTTGACATCATTGGTGAGATATCACAAGTCTAGATATCGTGGACGATGCACCAACAATGTGGCGAGCAGCTATCGTTTGCACAACCCAGCGAACCATACTTGTTCACTGTTGTGAATAGGAGAAGTCGTTAATGACATCATTATAGCGGTGTCACACAGAACGATGCAGCAGGTTGGCTGATCGAGGATCGTTTGATTTGAGAACATGTTCTTAAATTTGCGATCAACAATCCAACGATTTATCGTAGTCGTATCTCAGTGTTACACGCAACGACATCCTAATGATGTCGTTTAAACGACTCCAAACCCGTGACGTTTGAGCGATATCATTCACGATCTCGTACCATGTAACAGTACCTTAAGTATGCAGCAGGCCTCCATGATAAAGACATAGACAGCACAGGTGGAAGGTACTAACATTGGTTGCAAGCGTGCTTATTTTGGCGAAAATATCAACCAATACCTTATCTGGGAGCTTGCTATCAACCTTATGGAGACAGCGAAGTAGGTGAGGAGATTGTAAGCCACTTCCCTCCTCTCAGATATATGCAAATATGCAAATTTGCACTTCACTAAGGATGTAGAGAAACTCCAGTGCCACATTTAAGCAGCTTCCTCAAAGTCATAATCGCTTTCCAACAAGCTTTTAATATAACTAAGGGATTTGTGCCAGATTAGAACCCCAAACTACAGCTGCTGCGTTTTGGGGTACCTGCCCCTCATCAGTGTAGTGTGTGGGATATTCTGATCTGGCTGAGTGAGTGGGCTAAGACAAGGTCTGGGAACTTGCTATCAACCTTATGGAGACAGCGAAGTAGGTGAGGAGATTGTAAGCCACTTCCCTCCTCTCAGATATATGCAAATATGCAAATTTGCACTTCACTAAGGAAGTTGAGAAACTCCAGTGCCACATTTAAGCAGCTTCCTCAAAGTCATAATCGCTCACCAACAAGCTTTTAATATAACTAAGGGATTTGTGCCAGATCAGAACCCCAAACTACAGACGCTTAGTGAAGTGCAAATTTGCATATTTGCATATATCTGAGAGGAGGGAAGTGGCTTACAATCTCCTCACCTACTTCGCTGTCTCCATAAGGTTGATAGCAAGTTCCCAGACCTTGTCTTAGCCCACTCACTCAGCCAGATCAGAATATCCCACACACTACACTGATGAGGGGCAGGTACCCCAAACCGCAGCAGCTGTAGTTTGGGGTTCTAATCTGGCACAAATCCCTTAGTTATATTAAAAGCTTGTTGGAAAGCGATTATGACTTTGAGGAAGCTGCTTAAATGTGGCACTGGAGTTTCTCTACTTCCTTAGTGAAGTGCAAATTTGCATATAACCAATACCTTATGCATTTTTATATCTTTTTTGTAGCACATTTTTCATTTTTTGCAGGGTGGGAGGGAACCGGAGTGCCCGGTGAAAACCCATGGCCTTTCTCTCTGATGGTTGACTTTGCTACCATGAGAACGATTACTGCTTATTGCAACCAACAGATATTTTGAGCGAAAATAGCTGACCTGAGACGTATAGCTCCACCTTCATCTCTGGCATCAAATGTCAGTCTTCTATAACTCCACCTCTTATTTGCTTTTATTAGAACACGTTTTTATACATCTGATCATATAAGTGCAAAAAAAGTGTAACACCGTCCGTCTAGGCAGCAGGAATACTTTACAGAGGTTTTCATTTTACTTACAATACATGAGTTAAAAAGAATGTAAGCATAAAGCAAGTGCGCCTGGGTTTCGCCTCACACATTTCTTTCTTGAATACCTGTAAGAAGTGCTGAAGAATCTCGTTTTGATATTCTACATAACATATACCTTCGACAGTATTCCATCAAATACACAAGATTTCTTCCTGGATAAATGTCCTCAGGCCTGATGCCAGTTATACAAGGTAATGACCCTTGTGAGGTAGCGCCCTAGGGGATCCCGCTTAGCACGGGGAAAATGACAGCAGAGACTACATTTCAACGTAACATAACCAGCGGATTTATTAATTTCTGTCATAAACCGCTTTCAAACACATAAACCATAACACTGTATTTCCATTTTCACATATAATATGCATATCCTTACATTGCATTATATGACATTCCCATATGACATTACATTACAGGACATTCACATACGTTTTCCCCAGAACTTCAAGGCGTCACCCACCAACCCTTGCAGACCTCAGTCTGGTTCTAAAGACGGCTATCACCGTCTATCACCCTGACAGGGATCATTCCCCATCCCATTGCACACGAGTCATCACACATGGCACTTTTTCATAACCATTATGAATCACGCATGACACAGCGTTCATGGCATTTTTACATAAACCAATATGCTACCTACTCAGGGCCCACAATAGTACCAGGAACCCTGTCACTCAGTACACACAAGACCTCCATGGATCCACCGGGATCCAGGACACTTAAATCTGGATCAACGGGACCATATCATGACTCAGTCAGTCCCAAAGTCAGCTGTGACCGCCTGGCACCTGAGCCGTACTCGGTCTCTCACACCGCACATCTGACCGCCTGGCCCTTGAGCCATCCTCGGTCCTGGACACTTGCTGGCATGCACGCATCTTTGTGCCACCGGCATGGAGCTGGCAGGCTCCCATCACTTCCCCCACTGGGGACGGATCACTTCCAGCACCTCCTCACATGGCAGTGGTCTGGACTTCTGACTCCCATCGTCCTCTCTCATTCAGACACCTGGCAGGTTCTTATCCAGGCTGCTCACTCTCAGCTGCAACACAGTGAGTCAATCAGCACATCTTCACTCACACACAGACCTGAGATGTGATTAACCCCCTGTGCACCATTCAGGTTTAGCCCAGCAAAGCACTCATCCCCACAGGTTCAGCCGCTCATTAGGCTCACGAATGTATCGGATCTTCAGAACTCACACTCAGCTGTTTTACTCAGCTCATGAAAACCCTTCAGCTGTTAACCCCCTGTACATCGGACAGGTTTCACACAGCACACACAATCAGGAAAACCGGCCCATGTGAACAGAGACCTGCATTGATAACCCGTGTGATGCACCCGGCCAGGGGCCACATCACCACACCCTGCATTATTTCCATTTTTTCCAAAGATATATTCAGGAGAATAATATAGTATCAATGTATATCTGACTCCTGTCTTATATAATATATACAGGTGCATTTCAGTGAATTAAAATATCATCAAAAAGTTAATTTTTTTCAGTAATTCAATACAAAAAGTGAAACACATATTATATAGAGTCATTACATACAAAGTGATCTATTTCAAGTGTTTATTTCTGTAAATGTTGATGATTGTGGCTTACAGCCAATGAAAACCTAAATGTCATTATTTCAGAAAATTAAAGTAGGGAGGATGAAGGGTTAAAAACTGTGCTGCCGTATTCCACGAGACATCAAAGGGTGAATATAATATTGATTTATTAGTCAACACAAGGGATGGGTGAATCTACTCACTAGGACTCGTTACTCTGCGAGTAGTAAGGGACTCGCAGGACTCGGTACTCTGCGAGTTTCCCAGCGTTTACTCGCACAGTAACGAGTCGAATGCAAATCAATGGCAATCCTAGTTTTGTCAGAGACTCTGACAAAACTAGGATTGCCATTGTCTTGCATTGGACTCGCTACTGTGCCAGTGATAGCAGGGAAACTCGCAGAGTAAGAGCTGTCTGCTCTGTGCAGCTCCAGGGTCCTAGAGCCCGCCTGCTGCCTGATGTAGCAGAGCTGAGATTGTTCTCAGTCTGCTCATTCCCTGTGCATAGACATCTATATCTATGCACAGGGGATGTAGCAGAGAGGAAATCGCGTTTTGGACTACGTCGGACGAAAGAGGATTTTTTTAATTAAAGATGGAGTCCCTAATGGCTTTTTTTTTTTATTTCTAATAAAAAATTTTCTCTGTGTTGTGTTTTTTTTAACCCTTTATTGGAGATTCTTAGTGGCCGGGTCAAACATGGCCTGACATTAAGAATCCCGGGCTTAATACCAGCTTGTATAACAAAGGTGGTATTAACCCCTTTATTACCCAGCGTGCCACCGCCACCAGGGCCGCCGGAAGAGTGGGGTTCAGCACCAGAGGATGGCGCTTCAATGAACGCGCCATCTTCTGGGGCGGCTGCGGGCTGCAATTTGCAGCGGGGGGGTGCCCAGAAAGCTTGGGCCTCCCTGCGCTGCGGATTCCAGCCCCCAGCTGCTTAGCTGTACCTGGCTAGACATAGAAATTGCGCGGAGCCCCAAGCATTTTTTTTTTATTATTTCATGAAATAATAAAAAAAAAGGGCTCCCCTATATTCTTGTGTCTGGCCAGGTACAAATAGGCACCTGGGGGTTGGGGGCAGCCCGTCGCTGCGTGCTGGATCCGGCTGGTTCCAGAAATACGGCGAAGCCCACGTCAAATTTTTTTCTGACAAATCCATAAAACAATGTAAATAAAAGGGACTGCATCTTTATTAACCCCTGGACCATGGGCGAGGGGTTAATAAAGATGCAGTCCCTTTTTTAGGATTGTTTTATTGATTTTTCAGAAAAAAAATGACGTAGGCTTCGCCGTATTTCTGGAACCAGCCGGATCCAGCAGGCAGCGACGGGCTGCCCCCAACCCCCAGGTGTCTATTTGTACCTGGCCGGACACAAGAATATAGGCGAGCCCTTTTTTTTTATTATTTCATGAATTTCATGAAATAATTAAAAAAAATGCGTGGGGCTCCGCACAATTTCTATGTATAGCCAGGTACAGCTAAGCAGCTGGGGGCTGGAATCCGCAGCGCAGGGAGGCCCAAGCTTTCTGGGCAACCCCCGCTGCAAATTGCAGCCCGCAGCTGCCCCAGAAGATGGCGCGTTCATTGAAGCGCCATCCTCTGGCGCTGAACCCCGCTCTTCCAGCGGCCCTGGTGGCAGTGGCACGCTGGGTAATAAAGGGGCTAATACCAGCTTTGTGATACAAGCTGGTATTAAGCCCGAGATTCTTAATGTCAGGCCAGGTTTGACCCGGCCACTAAGAATCTCCAATAAAGGGTTAAAAAAAACACAACACAGAGATTTTTATTAGAAATTAAAAAAAAAAGCCATTAGGGACTCCATCTTTAATTAAAAAAGTCCTCTTCCGTCCGACGTAGTCCAAAACGCGATGTCCTCTCTGCTACATCCCCTGTGCATAGATATAGATGTCTATGCACAGGGAATGAGCAGACTGAGAACAATCTTAGCTCTGCTACATCAGGCAGCAGGTGGGCTCTAGGACCCTGGAGCTGCACAGAGCAGACAGCTCTTACTCTGCGAGTTTCCCTGCTATCACTGGCACAGCAGCGAGTCCAATGCAAGTCAATGGCAATCCTAGTTTTGTCAGAGTCTCTGACAAAACTAGGATTGCCATTGATTTGCATTGGGCTGGTTACTGTGCGAGTAAACACTGGGAAACTCGCAGAGTAACGAGTCCTAGCAGATAGAGCCTGAAGCTTCCGAGACACATCTGCAATTTGTAAATCGCACATTACTCGCTATTACTCGCTTCCCCATTCATTAACATTGGACTCGCTAGACTCGCAACGAGTAGCGAGTCCCGGGCTCGGACTCGCTAGAGTCAAGCGATTCCGAGTAATTTAGGACTCGCCCATCACTAGTCAACATGTTTCAGCGCTCCCTGAAACATGGCAATATGATATTGATTTGCCCTGAGGAAAGCACCAAGGAGCCCTGAAATACGTTGACTAATTAATCAAAATTATATTCACCCTTTGATCGCTCGTGGAATAAGGCAGTGCAGTTTTTAACCCTTCATCCTCATTACTCTATGCACCACGCTGGAGACTGCAGCAGCCATAATATAATTTATAGTGGTTGTCACTCTCATACATATGACTCTGATACATATTTAGGTAATATTTTATCTCTCAGACCCTTTATCCTCCCTACTTTAATTTTCTGAGATAAGAGATGAGAGATGACCTTTGGGTTTTCATTGGCTGTAAGCCATTATCATCAACATTTACATAAATAAACACTTGAAATAGATCACTCTGTAATGACTATAATATGTGTGTTTCATTTTATGTATTGAATTATTGAAATAATATAACTTTTTGATAATATTGTAATTCATTGAGATGCACCTGTATATACTCGTAGAATGTAAGCCCACTAGGGCAGGGTCTTCTCTGTACCAGTCTGTCACTGTAATTTATATCTGTATTTGTATGTAATCCCTTCTCATGTCCAGCACCATGGAATCATGGTGCTCTATAAATATAATAAAAATGATAATAAAATAGAACCCCATAAACTCCTGAAGAATATCCTCCAAATGTTGTAGTAACTTCCCATCTTGTCTTTTGTCGCTGTCACTACTCTACACATTTCTTGATTTTTAACACTGTCCTCACTACCCTCCGAGGTTTAGCTGACTGAGATGGTTTTTATTAGATTTTGGCACTTTTGCATAATAACCGACCATTTTTATTTCATATTGGGCGAACAAGGACATATTGTAGGACAAGTTTAATTTTTCAATTTTGTTTTTTATTATTTTTATGTATTTTACCATGGTATTTAAGTAATATGGCAATTACATTTTTTGTGTCAATGCAAAATAAGTACATCTTTTAACTTTGCAAAATAAAAATTATTTGCTGTGCACACTTCACAATAATATCAGTAATAATTATAAAGCCAATTTCACCTCCCAGTTTTGTGGTAAGTGTGCTACCCATTACTATAACAATATGCCTTTTTTTGCTGACTGACTGTCTAGCAGATATGTTCGACTTTTATACGTGTTGCTGCTCAAATGCACCAATGCAAGTAAATGAGTCTGAAAAAAATATATTGCACACAGATGTCATCCATTTGTTTTCCATATTTTACTGTTTAGTGAGTGGGAGAACAGAGGAATTATTTTTCATAGCTGAAAAACAGATGCCACAAGGACTGTAAAAACTGACACAGACCAAAAGAATACAGGCCAGTACTAAAGAAGAAAAAAAGAAGTGAAAAAGTGAAACCAGCCCAATAGGCAAATAGTAATGGCAGACCTAGTTATTGTTCCCTCTAAGCTTGTCCACTCTTGTCTGTGGATACCTTGGTCAAAAGCAAGTGTCAAGCAGATTCCTGAATAAAGATCCCATAGCTGCCATTATCAAGTCCCTATGTGGCCCACCTGGGGTATTTTAATTGATTTCTACTTAAAATTTCTTTAGCTGCCAGCCGAACAATGGCTGTCAGCTGACATCGAAGATGCTGCATCAAAGGGCGGTGCATGACAGTGACATCATGCGCAATGGCTCACACTATGATGTCATCTGCCGGCCACTGCACAGTGTGGCTACAGAGGACACCGGGCAATGTGAGAGTGGCAGAAAGGTGAGTAGAATGTTTTTGGACCTGGGGAGGGTGAGTGGAGGACAGCTTTGTTTTTTAAAGAAACTGTAGCAAGGGGGTGAGGGGGATTTCAAAAACCTGAATTCCCTTTGATAAATCACTGCAATAATCATTGTTCTGTCTCTGACATCCAATCCATCTCCAAATGTTTGTTTCTGCATAATGTCGTTATTAATTTGTAGCTGTAGATTTTTAATGAGCTTATCTCATATGTAGTGTTCTGCTCCCGCTAGTGGCCAATGCTATGTTTGCAGTCTATCTCTATGTCTAATTCTCCTCCCTCTTGCAATGCATTTTGGTAGCTCAGCCTCCATTTTTACTTTCATTTCTGGAAGGAAGAAAACACTCAGAATTACTGTTCCCATGCGATTGCATTGCCGGTATGTATTCATGCCTTCTTTAGTTGTTTTCTGCTCTAGTTTTAGCCTGGCTCATCCAGTTATAGTCTAGATTAGTTACTAGTTCATACATATTGTATATCCATGTATAATGTGTGTTCTGCTGTACTATGTACTGCTTGTTCTGTATTCTGATTGTTTACAGTTTTACCATATACAAATATACAGCAACGTTCAATAAAAGCACAGACTTCACCACAGTCTTCTCATTGGACTCAGTATAAAGGTTTAGCTGTCTGTTTAAATTCATGAGCCCCCGGCCCATTTAGTGAGAACAGAACAGTAAAACGGCAGCCATCCTACTGGGAAACAGTGAAGCAGCCATCCAGATAGTAGGATACAAGTCACCGGCTACACAGAGACTTTGTACAGCTACAGCAATCTCTACACAGCCAAGAATTTCCCCAGAACACCATGTCCCACAGATCATACAGGACAAGATCCGTTACTTCTACCTCCTCAAAGACAACATCCATCAGCAGTGCGGTTGCCATCGCCCGCGCAAATGCCGCAGCCGCCAAAATGCGAGCAAGCTTTGCTGAACAAGAGATGCAACTTAAGTTAGAGAAGGCACGCCTGGATGACCAAGACAGAAGGTCACAGTTAGAGAAGGCACGCCTGGATGCCGCCTTAGAAAATCTAGTAGCGAAAAGGGAGGCTGCAGCCGCCATCACAGAAGCAGAGTCACTAGAAGCCACACAAAACCCAGAGCTACATAGGCGAAACAGTGTGCTGAGTCTGGAGTTTCCACTGCAAGATCCTCCACAATGCACATCTCAGTATGGTAATGAACTCCCCGATCCAAACTACAATCCTGATCTGGACACAAAACGCGAACACGACACCTCCAGTGAAGAAAGCAGGAGCCATCATGAGCCTCAGCTCCACAACAGACGCAAACTTGAAAATGTTGCACAAAACAACTCTGCTAATGACTACCTTGCCCCTCAACAGGTAACCAACGTCAACCATCTTGCTGACACATCATACGTCAGACCGAAGCAACATGACACCGGCCGGCGCCACCCAGCGGATACTAACAGGTACGAACACACCTCACACCACTTACCCTTACCGGTGCACCCATCACTAGTATACTCTGCTGACCACCTTTTCACAACAGAATTTGCTAAGTTCTTGACGCTACGTGAGCTGGTTGCCAAAGAACTCATGAAATTCACCGACCAAGCTGAAAGCTACAGAGCTTGGAAAGCCTCTTTCCAAAATGTCACTAGAGACTTGGGGTTGCTACACAGGGAAGAGATAGACCTCTTAGTTAAGTACCTGGGAGAAGAGTCAGTCAAACACGCAATAAGGATCAGAGACGTTAATATAAACGACCCTGAAATTGGCCTCAGAGATATCTGGAAGAGGCTGGATGAGCGTTACGGCTCAGCAGAGGTAATAGAGAAAGCTTTGTTCAAAAGAATCGATGACTTCCCCAAAATTTCTAACAAAGAGCTACAGAAACTTACAGAACTTAGTGACCTGCTAATGGAAGTCCAAGTTGGCAAATATGAAGATGATCTACAGGGACTTGCATTCCTCGACACAGCCAGAGGTGTGAATCCTATAGTCCAAAAGTTACCCTACAATGTGCAGGAGAAGTGGCTCACACATGGTTCCACATACAAATACAAGCACAGTGTTCCATTCCCTCCCTTCTCTGTTTTTGTAGACTTTATACACCAACAAGCAAGAATTAGAAATGATCCCAGCTTCGACTTTACAATGTCATATGCCGCACCGTCACCAGCAACAAATCCACGCAGAACGTCTGTGGCTGTACACAAGACTAATGTCTCTTCTTCAGATTCCAATCACAGGTCTGCTGACTACTCCCAATCAGAGACAAAGATGCAGGACCCTTACAAGCAGTGCCCACTCCATCAGAAGCCTCATCCTCTTCTCGAATGCAGGACCTTCAGAGGAAAATCTATGCCAGATCGCAGAAGCTTCCTCAAAGAACACGGTATCTGCTATAAGTGCTGCTCGTCCACAGCTCATCTCGCCAAGGATTGCAAGGTCAGTGTAAAATGCACAGAGTGTGGCACCACAGACCATAACACAGCTCTACACCCTGGCCCAGCTCCATGGTATACACAAAACACATCAGCTGACAGTGAGCATGGCGGGGAGGAAAGGAACACTGCTACACCTACGCCAGAGATCTCTTCACAATGTACAGAAGTCTGCAAAGGAACAATAGACAGTAGGTCCTGTTCTAAGATATGCCTCGTCAGAGTGTACCCAAAGGGCCACAGAAACAAAGCTATAAAACTGTATGCTATCTTGGATGATCAAAGTAATCGATCCCTGGCTAGATCAACATTCTTTGACCTATTCAACATCAAGGGCCAAGCACTCCCTACTCATTAAAGACGTGTGCAGGTACTGTGACAACAGCAGGCAGGAAAGCTACTGACTATCAAATCGAGTCCTTAGATGGACAATTCTGCCTACCACTACCCACGATCATTGAATGCAACCAGATCCCAGACAACAGATCTGAAATTCCTACCCCAGATGTAGCAGTTCACCACGTTCACTTAAAACACATAGCTCACCTCATACTGGAACTAGACCATCAGGCCCAGATAACCCTGCTGTTGGGAAGAGATATCCTGCAGGTGCATAAAGTGAGACGTCATATCAACGGACCCCACAATGCTCCCTATGCCCAGAGGCTAGATCTAGGATGGGTCATAATAGGAAACGTATGCCTGGGACGCATGCACGCCCCCTCTTCTGTGACAAGCATGCTAACAAATACTCTGGAGAAAGGACGCCCATCTCTGTTTCACCCTTGTAATAATGAGTTTCACATCAGAGAATTGCCACACAGCATCCAACTGCCCAAGCATCTAATAGACTTTACACACGACGACAACAGTATAGTGTCGGGAGGCTGTGAGGAGGAGTTAGGGTGCACAGTCTTTCAGAGAACTAAACAGGACAACCAAGTAGCAATGTCGGTGAGGATAAGTTGTTCCTAGAGATGATGGATAAGGGGCTTGTTAAGGATGAGACCAACAGCTGGGTCGCACCCCTTCCCTTCAGAACCAACAGACCACGTCTACCGAACAACAGGAATCAAGCATTAAAGCGTTTCTCCTCTCTCAAGCACCATCTGCAAAAGAAACCAGAGATGAGAGATCACTTTTTCTCCTTCATGTCACAGATTTTCCTAAACCGTCATGCAGAGTTAGCTCCCACTCTCAAAGACTCTGAAGAATGCTGGTTCCTACCCATGTTTGGAGTGTACCACCCTAAGAAACCAGGCCAGATTAGAGTGGTGTTCGATTCCAGTGCCAAGTTTGATAATGTCTCCCTGAATGACGTTCTACTTTCAGGTCCAGACCTCAATAACAAACTGCTGGGAGTACTGATGCGCTTCCGTAAGGATTCCATTGCCTTCATCGCTGACATCCAGCAAATGTTCCATTGTTTTCTTGTGAGAGAGAGAGACAGGAACTTCCTAAGATTCTTCTGGTACAGAGACAATGATCCTACTAAGGAAGTCACAGAGTATCGCATGAGAGTGCACATCTTTGGAAACAGTCCTTCACCTGCAGTCGCCATTTACGGACTCAAAAGGTCGGCCCAGGAAGGAGAAACAGAATACGGAGCAGATGTCAGACAATTCATACAAAGAGACTTTTATGTTGATGACTGTCTGAAAGCCATGCCTTCAAATGAAACCGCCATCAGTCTTCTCAGGAGAGCCCAGGAAATGCTTGCTTGCTCAAACCTCAGGCTTCACAAAATAGCCTCAAACAGCCAGGAACTCATGGATGCATTCCCTTCTGAAGACTTATGTAACAGCCTCATAGACCTAGACTTAGGGTCAGACCCCACACCAATGCAACGTAGCCTCGGCCTTCTCTGGAATCTACGGTCAGACACTTTCACCTTTCAAGTCAGCCAAGGAGAAAAGCCTTTCACACGTAGAGGTGTTCTGTCTACCATCAACAGTATGTACGATCCCTTGGGTTTCACAGCTCCTGTCACGATACAAGGCAAGGCCCTACTAAGAGACTTAACTAGGCAAACATCTGACTGGGATGCACCTCTGCCACCGGATAGAAGAATCCAGTGGGAAGAATGGAAGAACTCATTAGCAACCCTCTCCAACCTGAATGTTCCGAGACCATACACCCCTGTACCATCAACAGAAATACAAAGCCAAAAACTGTACGTATTCGCAGATGCTTCTGTCAAAGCAATTGCAGCAGTTGCCTACCTTAAAACTGTAGACTCCAAATGTCAGAGTCACATTGGGTTTGTTATAGGGAAGGCCAAACTTGCACCACAACCAGAGCACACTATACCCAGGTTAGAACTTTGTGCCGCAGTCCTAGCCATTGAGTTAGCTGAATTCATCACATCCGAGATGGATATCGACTTGACGCAGGCCAAATTCTACTCGGACAGCAAAGTAGTCTTGGGATATATCCACAATGAGACCAGACGATTCTATGTTTATGTTAGCAACAGAGTGCAACGGATTAGGAGATCAGTTCATCCAAAACAGTGGCATTACATATCCACAGAGCAGAACCCTGCAGATCACGCAACTAGAGCAGTTAACGCAAGTCAGCTATGGAGTTCAACATGGCTTTCAGGACCAAAACTGTTAGACGCTGAAAAACACTTTCCGGACACCTTTGAATTAGTAGGAGAGGACACAGATGCTGAAATACGCCCTTAGATGTCTACACTTCATACAATGACTTCTGCTATCCCGCTTGGATCTCACAGGTTCAATAGGTTCTCAAGGTGGAAGTCACTCATTCGAGCCATTACCTGCTTAACCCACATAGCTCGCTCATTCAGAACTGACAGAACTTGTGATACAGACAAATGTAAAGGCTGGCATCTTTGTAAAAATACCTACATTACCTCCGACTTGGATTTCTCTAAAAACCACATCATCCTTACTGTTCAAAGAGAAGCCTACTTTACAGAAATCCAATGTCTTACTAACAAAGTTCCAATACCTGCGAGCAGCGTATTGAGAAAACTCGACCCATTCATCGACAACAGCGGCCTGCTGAGAGTAGGAGGCCGACTGAAAGAAGCTAAAATGGAGTTTGTGGAGAAATTCCCTCTTATACTTCCTGGAAAATGTCATGTTGCCTACTTGATCGTACAACATTATCACAATTTGGTGAAGCATCAAGGCAGACTGTTTACAGAAGGAGCCATCAGAACCGCCGGTCTGTGGATTGTCGGTGCAAAGAAGCTCATCAGTAGTGTCATCTTTAAATGCGTTACCTGTCGTAGGCTTCGTGGTTCCGCTGAAACTCAAAAGATGGCCGACCAACCCATAGACAGACTCAGCCAAGACCCCCCCTTTACCAGTGTTGGTCTCGATGTATTTGGCCCGTGGTCAGTTGTGACACGACAGACGAGAGGCGGCCAAGCTAATAGTAAGCATTGGGCTGTCATGTTCACCTGTATGACAATCAGAGCCATCCACATAGAGGTCATCGAGTCCCTTGACACGTCAAGCTTCATCAACGCTCTAAGACGTTTTATTGCTATCCGTGGTCCTATCAAGCATATACGGTCAGACAGAGGTACCAACTTCGTCGGTGCGGCAAAGGAATTGGGAATACCTTCAAATCTGGACTACAAGACCCTTGAGAGATTCCTCAGTGACGAAAGTTGCACATGGTCATTCAACCCACCTCACTCTTCGCATATGGGAGGATCTTGGGAACGGATGATTGGTCTAGTCCGAAGAATCCTCGACTCTACTCTTCTCCAAGCAGGAGCAGCGAGGATTACCCACGAAAGCTTAATCACCTTCATGGCAGAAGCCACAGCCATAATCAATGCAAGACCCTTAGTTCCAGTTTCTAACGACCCTGAGGGGCCCTTGTTATTGACTCCAGCTACCCTCCTTACCCAGAAAACAGGAGTGTGCAGTGCTCCTCCAGGAGGATTCGATGCCAAGGACCTCTACAAGCGCCAATGGAGACAGGTACAAAGTCTTGCGAATACTTTCTGGGACAGGTGGCGCAAACAATATCTGTCTACACTGCAGCCACGGACAAAGTGGCAATCTACTTGTCCCAATCTGAACATAGGTGACCTTGTCCTTGTGAAAGACTCTCAAGTACACCGGAACCAGTGGCCACTTGGTCTAGTTACTGCAACATTCCCGAGCAATGACGGTAATGTCCGCAAGGTTGAACTAAGAATGACTAAGGGAAATGAACCTAAGACATTTCTCAGACCAGTATCTGAACTGGTCCTGCTGTTACCCTCAGAAGACAGGGATAGTGACATCCGGTGATGCCAGGCAGGGAGTGTTCTGTCTCTGACATCCAATCCATCTCCAAGTGTTTGTTTCTGCATAATGTCGTTATTAATTTGTAGCTGTAGATTTTTAATGAGCTTATCTCATATGTAGTGTTCTGCTCCCGCTAGTGGCCAATGCTATGTTTGCAGTCTATCTCTATGTCTAATTCTCCTCCCTCTTGCAATGCATTTTGGTAGCTCAGCCTCCATTTTTACTTTCATTTCTGGAAGGAAGAAAACACTCAGAATTACTGTTCCCATGCGATTGCATTGCCGGTATGTATTCATGCCTTCTTTAGTTGTTTTCTGCTCTAATTTTAGCCTGGCTCATTCAGTTATAGTCTAGATTAGTTACTAGTTCATACATATTGTATATCTATGTATAATGTGTGTTCTGCTGTACTATGTACTGATTGTTCTGTATTCTGATTGTTTACAGTTTACCATATACAAATATACAGCAACGTTCAATAAAAGCACAGACTTCACCACAGTCTTCTCATTGGACTCAGTATAAAGGTTTAGCTGTCTGTTTAAATTCATGAGCCCCGGCCCATTTAGTGAGAACAGAACAATCATGTTTTTACAATGTTTAGTTGAGACTTAACTGTATCTATTGTCACGCTGTTCATTATCCCTATAAATTGGTTGAACTCAACTAGGCCAGACACCTTACTTTGAATGATGAGAATGACGTCCACAAGTAATCCTGATGTCGCGCCCCAGGGCGCGTGGGATACTCGGACTGGGCTGTAGCCTCTTCTGGGGGAGTCACAGAGGTCGAGACCTGGCTCCGTGACCCTGGGTGGTATATCAAAAGTTCAAGAGGATAGAATTTAAGGGAAGGGTTGTCCTGACGCCACCCGAGGTGTTCGGCTAGTAGTGGCCGACGCTGCGATGCGGGACCTCTGGGGATAATGGGATTGCAGCTTCTATGATGTTGCTGCCCATGGGTGGAGCAGTTCCCCTGGGCAACTAGTATAGTCTATGGTGGTCATAGGCTGTTGGGGATCAGGACTGAGGGTGCGGAATAATCGACAGACACGCAGGCATAGTTTCCTTTACTGTGTCAGTAGGTAGAAGCTACGGTACAATCCACAGGTGATGTTGTGAATCTTGGTGGCCTGGAAGCAAGTTAGGGATCTCCTCACCCGGTGAGTTCTAAGGCCTCCCTGCTGCTCTCCTCTTTGCTGGTCCTGGCTGCTTTTAGCTAAGCAGCGACCCTTTTCTCCTGCTGAAAAGTCTATCACCAGTATGGCAGGCAGCTCAAACCCTTTCTGGGTACCATTTCTCTGACCACTGTCCCTGAGCTTTCCAACGCTGCTGTGCCTCTGTCCCTTTCTGCCACGGAAGCCTAAAAATACCCACTGGTGAGATCTAAGGTGGAAAAATAGCAGTTCTCAGTACTGCTAATAACTCTTCAGTTCTGGGTAACAGGTAAGCATCCTTATGTGTAATGTGATTTATCTGCCTGTAGTCAACACACATTGTCATTGTACTGTCATTCTTCTCTACCAGGACTAGTGGAGCTACCCAGGGGCTACAACTATCTCTGATCACCCCAGCCTCATTTATTTCCCGTAACACTTTTTTGCCACATTGATAGTGAGTGAGCTGGCGGTACAGGCCAATACCTCTCTTTAATGGGCAGATGGTCACCAGTGAGGATGTGATGTTGTACCACTTTTACATGTCCAAAGTCTAAAGCATGTTTACTAAACACCCGTTCATATTCTTGAACTACCCGGTAAACTCCATGCTTTTGGTGTGAAGGGGTGGAGTCAGTGCCTACGAGTAGCTTCTGACACCAGTCCTCCAGCTGCCACTCAGAGCAGTTGTCCTCCGCCTGGTCAGACGGGTTCAAGGGTTCCACTGCCAGGATGCCATTGTTATTGACAGTGTACAGCTTAGCAATGGTAGCATACCTAGGCAGTTTGACCTCTTCTTCTCCACAGTTTAAGATACATAGAGGTACCCTCCCCTTGCGGACATCAACTACTCCCCTGGCTGTTAGGGCAGTGGGCCTACTGTATGAGGACACAGGCTCCACCAGGGCTTGGTAATCCTGCCCTCTAAGGCCTTTTCGGAGGTATTGAAAAGGGTATCAGGTCACTTACTCTTACACTGCCGACTTCTCCTCCAGACAGCTTGACTTGCTGCCTCTGCATCAGGGCCTTTATCTCTTTCTGCAGGACTCTCTGCTGCCCCAGGTTAGCAGTTTTGGCAACCTGTTGTAACAAAACAATAATCTCCCCTAGACAATTCTCAATTACATTAGTGCCTAGAGTAAGCAATGGCTTACTTTATTGCCGGTCTACATTAACAATCACCATACCCTGGGGTCACACTGGGTGTAGGGAGACACCCAGTGCTAGACAATGATGGGGGAGAAAGAGTCCCTGATGCTAAGGGCAAAAGGGGAGATGGAAACCCCTAGATAAACTAGCACTGGCACCTAGCTCCCCTAACGTCCCTATTCAGTTTTCGCAACTGTCGCCGGCAGGATATTTATTTGCTGACTGACCCTGAACTACTACTAAATAAGGATCAGAGTGGGTGAACACTAGTCAGCCTGGCTACCAACTAAAGATACACAATGGAAACAAACAAGGAGGGAAGGGAAGAAACATTTAGAATGAGAAGATCCACACAGCAATCCAACAGAAACTCCAGGATGCACTACAAGAGCCGAGAAGCTTCCTCCAAACACCTGACAAGCTATCAGCAGCAGTGCATCCTGGGAGTAAAGAGGAATATACACATAGCTCAAGCAAGGTAAGGGATCAGCTGGGTCCTAGATACCTCCAGCTTTCACTAAAAGGGAAATGCCTCTTAAAGCGACAGAGACTCTTTTTTTAGGAATGTCAGAATCGGCCCAGTACCGTTTATAAAGGATATAAGGCATCATCGTCACTTTTGAACCGGTGTCCAATAAAGCGTTCATAGGGATGCCATCCAGCACGACAGGCATGACCGGCTGTCCTCCCACATACCTGTCGCAACAGTTCTGTGAGCCCGACAGTCTCATTCCTGGGGGGTGGCCCGCTGCCCCAGGGGTTGCTCGTTTAAAGTACAAATCCTTGCAATGATGCCCTCCTCGTTGCAGCAGCGACAGATGGGTTGTCCTGTGGAATCATAGCGAACGCTGGCTCATCCTCTGGTTGACGGATTCCTCCTCTGGCGCATCCACGGGTTGTCATCAGAGCTGGAGGCCAACTGTATCTTCTCCAATGGTTTGGATCCTTCCATAGACTATACCACTATGATTAGCTCAACCGTAACCTTGGTCAGCTGCTGCACTTGCAGTTGTAAGGCATCAGGGATAACAGTTTCTAAAGTCTGTGCACTGGCCCCCATTGTGGCCAAGGAAGAGGGCACCACATCTGGGTGGTACATTAGAACCAGTCCCTGGGGGGGTGCCGTGCTGCTGGCTGGGGGTTCTCGAAGCACACGAATGGCCCAGTCTTTAAATTGCGCAAAGTCTAGGTCAGGGTTCTGTATGGCCCCTCAATAAACTGCTCAGTCAAAAGTTTGTTTTCATCTCATGCACTGTTGGGGTCTACCTGCTACATGGCTCTCAGCTCCTCTTGGAGGTTTAATGCATAGACCCATATACTGTCCTACACCCTTTGTTTGCACACATAAAACCTCATTTTAATCTCCCCTGCAGTACGGGTATCAAAGGCTTCCTTCAACCTGGCGAATATTTGCTTAACAGTGCGTTTGTCGGTATCTAGCCAGGACTTTACCTCTCATTAGGCCGCACCAGTCAATTGTCCTATTAACATAGTCACTCACTGTTCCTCAGTCATGGAATATATTCCAAACAAACTTTTTAATCTCTCTTTGAAATCGTTCAAGGTATCTGCTTCCCCTGAGTACTGCGGTAACCAGGTCGCTCCCGGGATATATGGCATCGTGAATGGCATCACTGGCGCCGCTGTGGGTGCCACGGCTGCAGCTGTGACCAGGGGTTTAGCTGAGGCTGCATTATCGGCTGGGGCCTTGGCATCGGCTTGGCCTGCGGCCGGGCCACCGCAGGCTCTCTTCCCTCCAGGTCGGACATCTTTCCCCCCTAATGAACCACAGCCAGATTCTCGGTCTTTTTCGGCTGATCAGTCTACCGCTCCTCAGGCGGGTGATTGAGCGTGCTGGGGATTTCTGGCACAGGACTTCCTGTGTCGTGCTGGCTGGCATCAGAGAGTGGGGCAGGGTTTCTCTTCGCACCGCTTCTAAGGTTCCGTCCACAATAGCACACCCCTTCGGTTTCCCACATGCTGCGTGGTACAGTAATGGCGACAGTACACAGTTCAATAAAGTCTATGGCCCACGGTACCAGTTGATACCGGGCACGAAATTCTGTTTGTGATGTCAGAAGATCCTGTCATGCCCCAGGGCCATGGGATACTCGGAACCGGGAATAGGATTTAAGGGAAGGGTTGCCGTGTCACCACCCGTGGTGTTCGGCTAGTAGTGGCCAACGCTGCGATGTGGGACCTCAGGGGATGATGGGATTGCAGCTTGGATGATGTCATTCCCCACGGGTGGAGCGGTTCCCCAGGGCAACCGGTATAGTTTATGGCGGAGATAGGCCGTTCGGGTGCAGTACTGAGGCCGTGGAATAACTGACATACACGCTGGCATAGTTACCTTTATTGTAGAAGAAGATAGAAGCTAGAGTACAATTCACAGGTGATGTTGTGAATATGGGTGGCCTGGAAGCAAGTTAGGGATCTCCTCACCCGGTGAGTTCTGAGGCCTCCCTGTTGCGCTCCTCTTTGCTGGTCCTGGCTGCCTTTAGCTAAGTTGTGACCCTTTTCTCCTTCTGCAAGACAAAAAGGGGGGAGGGGGTGGGAGCGCATGTGAAGAAAGTTTTTGAAGTGGATTTAGGCCCAGGGCTGTGTAGCCACTCACCAGAGGTGGTTGTGCAACCCTGCACAGCTGCGGTCTTACGCCTGTAAATCCACCTCCGCCTGGAGGTATAGTGGAGGCACCGAAAGTTGCTCCGGGAGCTCCAGCTCCTGTCACGATCAATGACCGGAATGATGTCACCACAGGTCCTACAACGAAGACCGTGTTGTATTGCTAGGTCATGGAACTCAGGATCTAGGATTAATAGTATCTCTTGTCCAGAGCTGCTCTTGCCAGGTGTGCACAAGTGCAAGAAGCTGAGAGTAAAAAAATCCCTGGTCTGTGGAGCGCTAGGGCTAGAGATAAATGGCACTAGGGTTATTTTAGAAAAGGTTTCTTTATTAACCTCTTACAGGCCACTACGCGTTTCTGCAGCAGAGCGCTGCCTTCATCAGGTGAAGCAAGGATCTCACCTGATGAAGGCAGCGCTCTGCTGCAGAAACGCGTAGTGGCCTGTAAGAGGTTAATAAAGAAACCTTTCCTTTTCTCCTTCTGGAATGTCTATCACCAGTATGGCAGGCTGCTCAAGCCCTTTCTGGGTACCACTTCTCTTGCCACTATCTCCGAGCTCTCCAATGCTGCTGTGCCTCCAAGTGTCAAGGTGTGGCCGGGAGACGTGGAGTCTCCCGCCCTCTGGTTTGGCTGCTGGGCCTAGAGCACCCTCGCAACCCCTCCGGTGTCCGTTTCTGCGCTCTGTTCTGGGGTGAATCGGGTAACAGGTTCCACTCCCCAGGCCCACACCTCTCCTTTCTCAGACCCTCTCCTACGGGTTCCTCACACTGGCTGGTGGTTATCCTCAGACGAGCCTGACACCGCTCCAGTCTGCAGGATGCCTTCACAGTCCTCCTAGGCCCCCAGGCCAGAATTTATAGAGGGGCTCCCCTGAACCCAAGTTAGAGCTCCCCCTTCTGGTCTGGAGACAGGAAAGGTGTTGCGTGTTGTGGCTTACCTGGTGTGGATACCCCATCTGGCTTCCAAGCATGACATTACCCCCCGAGGGAGGCAACGCCATTGTAGCAACCGGATTCTGGGGTGCCCCACTGACACCAGTCGATATCATCCACTTCTGCTATACAGCATTGGATTAGTTCATATTTTACATTGTTGTGAACAGAAGACCCATATTTTTCTGCACTTGTGTTGATCCCAATGTCATCCACTTTAACACCATTTGCTGTAAAATTATTCAAAAAGGAGGGCACCTCTAAAAAGGAATAGATGTTAAACCAGAGCATGCTGGGTTATATTCATAGCAAAAAAGTTTAGCTATGCCATAAATAAACTATGCCATTTAAAGGAATGGTGCTTTGCGTAAAATGTTGTATCAAGATTAAATACATTTCTGAGCAGTTCTGCAAATCTGTGCTGGTTAGAGACTCCATCAATGTGATCTTTTCTGTTGTCTAAAAATCATATGTGATGTTTACATGGAATTTTTCTTAAGAATTTTAGTGCTAGTTTACAGATTTCAATACAAAGAAGAACTCAAGCAGAAGTGTTATTAAGCAGGGATATTTTACCTTTTGTTTTTCCCACTCATAAAGGAACAAGTCCCATCAGTTTTGATGCCTTTTAGCAGCTGATATGGATGCAGTTATTAGGAGAGTAAAGGAGTAATGGAGCACTGAAAATAAACAGAGCACTGTGGATGACTTTATAAGTACCGTATATACTCGAGAATAAGCCGAACCGAGTATAAGCCGAGCCCCTAATTTTACCCTCCAAAACTAGGGAAACTTATTGACTCGAGTATAAGCCTAGGGGGAAAATGAAGCAGACTCATCACGGTATACAGCCCCTCTCATCATGATAAATGGCCCCCCATTACTGGTATATAATCCCCCATCACTGGTATATAGGACCTCCATCACTGGTATACAGTTCCCCCCCCCATCAGAGGTTACAACCCCCATCAGTGGAATACAGCCCCCCTCAGTGGTATATACAGGCCCCCCATTAGTGGTATATACAAGCCCCCCATCAGAGGTTACAGCCCCCATCAGTGGTATATACAGGCCCCCCTCAGTGGTATATACATGCCCCTCATCAGTGATATATAAAGGCCCCCCATCAGTGGTATATACAGGCCCCCCATCAGTGGTATATACAGGCCCCCCATCAGTGGTATATACAGGCCCCCCCTCATTGGTATATACAGGCCCCCCATCAGAGGTTACAGCCCCCATCAGTTGTATATACAGGCCCCCCATCAGTGGTATATACAGGCCCCCATCAGAGGTTGCAGCCCCCCTCAGTGGTATATACAGGCCCCTATTAGTGGTATATTCAGGCCCCCATTAGTGGTATATACAGGCCCCCCCATCCGAGATTACAGCCCCCCTCAGTGGTATATAGAGGCACCCATTAGTGGTATATACAGGCCCCCTTCAATGGTATATACAGGCCCCCCCCGTGGTATATACAGGCCCCCCCAGTGGTATATACAGGCCCCCCTTGCTGCCGCACACCTGAAAAATAATAGCTCATTCATACTTATCTCCCTCGCTTTTTCACCGCGCGTCCTCCGGTCTTCTTCCTGCTTGTACCCGGCGTCATGTGACCGGCGCAAAAGCAATGACGTCATCGCTGCTGCGCCAGCCGTGTACAAGCAGGAAGTAGACCGGAGGACGCGCGGTGAAAGAGCGAGGGAGATAAGTATAAATGAGCTATTATTTTACAGTTGTGCGGCAGCAAGGGGGGTGCCTGTATACTATTAATGGGGGGAGCACTGACAGTACAATGTAATATGCACCACTCCCTCTGCCGCTGATGGACAGGGGGATGCAGTGCATATTGCATTGCACTAATTAGCAGGGGCACGTGACCGCCCGCTCCTATTGTAGCCTCCCCCACCTCCTCCAGCCCCCGAACACCGCCCCCCCCTACTGAGCCGTCACTGACTCGAGTATAAGCCGAGGGGGACACTTTTCAGCACAATTTTTGTGCTGAAAAACTCGGCTTATACTCGAGTATATACGGTAAAATGTGAAATAAAAATGCGTTCGTAAATTAATATTTTATTCGGTAAAGAGGAAATCCAAGCACCACTTAACTAACGCTCACCCGCACTTTGCAATACTGCATTACTCCGGCACCAAGGAGTGAGTGGTTGGATCATTTAGTGACGCAGTTCTACGTTGGTGTTGAATCCACAGAGTTAAGGTACCGTCACACGTGGCAATATGACTTCCATTTCGCCGTAAATTTGTGGATTTTGGCAATGTGGAAACCACATCGCCTGTGTGTAGTGGCGTGAGACAGGGAACTTTTACGGCGTGAAATCGCCTGTGGAGTGTAGCCTGATCGCCCTGTACTGCTGAAAAATTAGGCGATTTCCACCAGGCGATTTCAGCGCATCATGGCGTGTGACAGGGCGATAGCGATGTAGAAAGCGAGCTCAGACAACCTGGAAGAAATTTCAGAGGCATTCTGTTAGGCGCGCCCCGTCTGCCACGATTGGTGACAGCTCCTGCATTCTCATTGGCTGCCCATGGCCATGGCGCCATATTTGATCATCTTTGCGTTCTTCACCAGACGTATCTTCTTCATCTTCTTCACAAGTGTGTGAAAGGCAAAGTACCAGTGTCATTGCGTACGGCATCAGACTGATACTGCGTGTATGATGTCAGTATGTCATGAACAATTTCGTAACAGGGGCAAAATGTACATTGGTGTATGCAAACATAGACTCAAAAATATGCTTAATAATACAAGTGTCAGTTTTGTTTGACGAAATGTGTAAAACAACATGTACACCATACACAAATCACAAACCATATGTCACCCCCACATAACAATAGGAACGCATGTACGTTCTACATGTGCCACGCACATCCGTCACCCTGCGGTTCATTCTTGATGTATTGAGGTGATGTTATGGCATCTCTCCAAGACACACGACGCTGTTGCGCAAAACGTTCTGAAGTTCCTAAAGTCTCCTCTGCGTAACGAGCGTGCACAATGACGTCATGTTGTTGTGTCACATTGGGCCCTGCCTTCCAGGTGCTTTCCCTTCCCCTGCAGAGGTAGCCATGGCATCAGGACACAGATCTGCAGCTTGGGGTCAGCCTGAACTGTTGATTCCCATAGACATCCTGCACAGCTGTGACTATTGATGTCAGCAGTGCCACCAGCACCCACGTATCCACAAGCAGCCCATCCTGTGTAAAGTAAAGAGGGCGCTGCTGAGGAGACTGGGTGTGGAGCGCACCACCCAGCAGATCCAGGAGAAGGTGGCGGACTTGAGATACAAGTGTCCAGGGCGCATTGAAAGCATCCGTGCATGGATTAGGAGGCTGCGTTGTGAGTAATTGTGATACACACATACCTCATCACAACACCAAACAAACCAGTAGCACCACATGGAAGTGTAGGCTGTCACATAGGTATCATGAACACCTGATGTTGTGCCTTCACCCTTCTGCATCTGCCGGTTACTGAAAAAGCAACAGGAAAGTGCACACTACACTACTATGTGTTGCCATTTCTGATGTGAACATACTCATCATATCACTATATCAACACACATTGCTGGATAGTAAGGCTGAAGTTAACATGTATGTCATGTCTTCACCACCATGACACATACAGTCAATATTACCATGCTGTGTGACATATAGCCTGTCACACAATGTTGTTGGGAATGCCAATATATCCATTACCCACATTTTCTTGAAATCTTGCCACATGACCAATAAACCACCTTAGCCCTGTGTGGTCATGTGCATCTGTACATTAGTCTGCATGGATATGGATGTGTCATTATACTTGTTGGCATTTGTCACAACGATTTGTGCGGGACAATATTCCATCCTGTACGCCCATCATCCACAACATAGCTCAGCACAAACAACATGAATGGCCCAATTGTGTGTATCAAAGTCTCTGTCCTGAGCATCATGGCATTTGTGTTTGGACTGCATGTGCCCTAAACTTGGTTATTGGCCATGGCCATGTAGAGAGGGCCACAGTCAGATCACATCACATCACTATGGGCAAAGCAACAAGCATTTACATGTTGACTGCATGCATTACTGACACACACACAAATGGCATGGTTTTGGTACTAGGTGTTGTGGGTGGACTACATGTGTACATAATTGCAATGTGTAAGCTTAGGATTCGGCCAGCTCCGAAGGTCACCCATCACCAGCCGCAAGCCCACCACCCGCCAGGCCTCCTTCACCGCCACAACCACCATCTAGCAGCCCACCACCACCTTACCCTGGAAGGGCAGGGTCCTCAGCTGCAGCCATCTCGGCCTCTGGAGGCCCTCCGAGTCCCCCCTCTGCATCTGTGAGCACAGCTTTAGGCCTGCACAGCCCACTGCCAGCAACACCTGGAAGGGAGTCAAGAGGGGCAATGCCTGACCCCAGCCCTACACAGAATTGGCTCAAGACACCAGGCCCTGTAGCCAGCCCTCCACCAGATGTAGGCAGCCCAGGTGGCAGCCCTGATGGGGAATGGGCCCCATAGACTGAATCTGAGCCTGCTGGATATGGTCCTGATAGTGCATGTTCACCATATTAAATTTCCTTGTGTTTCTAAATGTGGCCTGTGTGATCCAGTGTTAATGCGTTCCTGTTTTTGTTGTATCCCTTTGCTTCATGCAGATGGCACACCAGCAGAGCCAATGTTGGCAGGGACATCCTCACCCCAGCAGCAAGGGAACTGGCTGATGCTGACCTGAATCGTAAGTTCATTAACACAGTCACATAACATTGGTCTGCACAGAAATACATTGTACTAATGATGTTTTTTTGCCCTTCAGGCCAACAAACCATCAATGAACTGCTTAATGTACACACTGAGGCGCACGCCAATTTGGATCGGATGTGGGCCCTTATCCTGCGTCTCACTGGTGGCCAGGCTGGGGCGCATCCTGGGTTTGGGGCACAGCCCTAATGTTTTTTAAATGTTCCCCTTTTCCCATGCCCCTTGTGTGTCAATTAGTTGGCATGTTGCCTTTTTTGTTTATCTGCATTTTAACCTGTGTTTTGTATTTTTTTACAAATTGTTGGGCCAAAAAACACAAAGGTTTGTTGAAAGGACCAAAAAAACTTAAAAAAAGACACCTTTGGAACCAAACATCAACAACAAAAAGCCATCATATGGTTTGCCAAAAAAAAAAAAAAAAGAAGGTCAAAATATGACCCCCCCAAAAAAAAAATGGAGAACCCAAAAAAAAAAAAGACAAAAAGACACCCTTGGAACCAAACATCAACAACAAAAAGCCATCATATGGTTTACCAAAAAAAAACAAAAAGAAGGTCGAAATATGACCCAAAAAAAAAAACAATGGAGAACCCAACAAAAAAAAAACAAAAAAGGTGACAATTGGTTAACAACCAATACATTAAAAAAAATCACCTTGGCCAACAGATTGGTCCAAAAAAAATAATAACACAAAAAAAAATGGAATTTTGCCGAATAAAAATATTCAGGAAACCCCACTACTGTGTTTTGCCTCATTACTATATACCCAGAGGTGCAGGAATATGTAGGTGAGCAAGGGATGTATCATATGTCTAAATATGTAGTATAACATGTTTTCTTAGTGAATTGCCCTAAACAGGTGACACACAGCCATTCCCTCTCAAACTACTGCACCATACATATGTACACATACATGACACTTAAAAATCAAACATGATATTGTGGCCAAACGAAAAATTTATTTGTGGGCAACAACAACAAAAAAAACATACTGTGTGTATAAATGTGAACATAAAATAAACAGAACATACACAAAACAGAAATCATTAGTAGCATCTCTCCACATAGGTGTAATCATCTACTGGTTCAGACGTGATTTGAGGCCCAGAGTCCCCATATCCTCTACCAAGAACCCAACTTTGGGGGTGGGGTTGTCTGGGACCCCTGGAAAAATCAGAATTTTGTACGGGACCATGTAATGGCGGACATGGACCCTGTGACCCTGACGCCTGGTCACTGGGTATGGCAATATATGCCTGTGTCATCAGGGCTTCCATACCCGCCTCCAGGACCCGAATAATGAGCCGCTCAGAAATCCGCCGCTGAAGTGGTGTCATCTGGGTCACCCTCTCATTCACCAGGTGCCCAATCCCAGTATTTGGCTGGTTGTCCGTGTGAACCTGCACCTGCTTAGCCCACGCTCCCTGCTCAGTATGGGGCGGTGTAAGGGCCCGATGTCTACTGATCCTTGAGCTGGGACAGGGTGCTGGTCCACCGAACTGGGACCAGGCACAGCTTCCCCCGCAGATGTTGTCGGAGGAGGTTCCTGAGCGGGTAATACCTCCAGCGGTGTCTCCTGCTCCAGCGGCTCCTGTAACGAAGGAACAACTTAACAACAATCAGTGCCCATGTTGCAACCAGAGTAATCCTCGAGAAACGTGCTGGTCCAGCGTGAAAGTCAGGAGGTCATAGTACCACAGTTGTAGCACATGTACCTTCTCACTCCCCATCCCAGAATGCTGGGAACTCTGGACCCGCTTGTGTTCCTTTCAGGATACGGTGCGCATGTGCTTGATCTTATTTTTGACCAACGCCTTATGCCACCTCGCATCAGGGTTGTGCTCCTGGGCAAGGGTGACAAGGAGGCCATAGGCCACATCCTTCACATGATTGTTCTTATAATCAGGTTAGCGCAGCCGCCACAAACATTCATGGTCCTGGTACATGGCCAGCAATGCCCAGATAAAATCCTGATTATCCCCCATCTGCAACATAAGCACAAAGCACATGAAAAGCAACACATACATATATCTATATTCACATAATGTTGCAAGATTAATGGGCACATCATCACAACCAGGCATTAATATGACATAATTTGGCCCTAACATTGCAATGAAGCCTGACATTGTGAAATGTGAAGATTTAGCCTAACCCTGCTGAAAATTACTACCACATGTAGTTTGATAAATGGCTAGAAGAAGCACTATTCGACATAGGGTTTGGTAGGTATACATGTATTACCAAAGGCAATATGTCAAGACACCACAACAGTTGTATGGCACTCTTGTTTGGTTTATGGCAACAGTACAGGTTTAGCTGTTCTTTGCAGCATTATGTAGACAAAGCGCATCACAGTAGATTACGCATATGAAATGTGTTGCTCCACATGATGTGTGACAAATGACATTGACGTCCAGAATATTCCTACATAAACCACACAAACAATGTCCATGTACCACTACAGAAACAACAGTATTGTATGAAACATTTCATATGGGCCAGTAGGTGGTGGTAGGACCCAAATACACAAACTTGTGGAGTTGATGAAGGCATGGACAGCGCAATACCTGCCGTCTGACCAGCAGAGTATGTTTCAAGAGACGCTACCTCGATGTTGCATATGACTTTGCAACACACAAGTGCTTTCAACACAGCCCTTTTTAAATGGACCAGCAACCAATCAAAATGCCACAGAGTTAGCAAATCATATGCTTCGGGCATGTGTACACTGACACGGGTGCATGTATGTGATGACACCAGTGCGCTGTGATTGGCTGCATAGCATATAAAAAGAAGCCACACCAGTGCGTGCTCAAGCTAGCTGGCCAGAGTCATTGGGTAAGTAGTGCTCTTCAGACGTCACATTTACGATGCTTAAGTGTGTTTGGTATTCACCCTTATAAGTTAACATACATGTATACTGTATACTTAAGTGTATGCATGGTTACATAATGGTGCATGTCCCCTACTCATTGTGCTTACATGTTGTGTTTTATATTGTGTGATGTGTCCAGAAGTAGTGTCAATGATGTTGTCTGGCCAACATATACAGTCATGATGAGTGTATCTTGTACTTGGCCACACAAAATGGATGTGTAGTGTTGATGCGCCACCTTGACTGTGTTTGCAGTATTGTGCATGTGTGAGGGCCATTAAGTAGTGTATCACAATGAACAGGGATGTTTTTTATTATGTTGCCTCATGCAGTGTGTACGGTAATGTTGCCTTCACATGGCTATGTTTATACCCCATGCATGTAAAACGTGGTGCCATTACAGATTTGGGTGTGGTGTCCTACAAATGAACATGTATGGGGCTAAATTTGTAGTATTAGGAATGTAATTATGTAATGTTGACACATGATGGGCTACAATATGTTTGGTGGGTTAATGACAATGTGAATTGGGTATGGTCACGTAGTTAATGTGGATTGTATTTTTTGGCACCATATTGTGTGTGTGTTTTTGTTGGGCTATCAATGTTATTGTATGTTGTGTGAATGTTGGCTATTTCAGAGGGGGCTGGCTAGTACTTAGGAACCTTGTTTGGCATCCTTGTATGTGTAGGATGTATATAGGCAAGTGAATATTTGTTTGCCTTGCTGAGTTGTCACATGTAAGTTATGTCTTACCTTTATTTGTTAAACGTTTTCCCAGGGGTTGGTTCATCTGCTCATCATGGATACTGAACAGAGGCTTCTCATGGCTCTTGCCTTGGTAGATGAGGACTTGTGGCTGGAGTAGAGAGCTGAGAGATTGTAGGCTCGTAGACCACGCCGTGTGTGGTCTCGGGAGTGGCTTTTGCAAAGAGACAACCTGAGCCACATGCGGCTGCTCCGTCAGCTGGAGGACAGGAGTCCACATGACTTCAGGAACTATCTCCGTATGTCTGAGGACTCATTCAAGTTCCTATTGGACAGCATTCGGCCATGGATAGGCCGTGCGGACACTGATGCGTAGAGCTGTGCCACCTGAGGAGCAGTTGGCGGTAACTTTGAGGTTCCTAGCAACAGGTCGATCGATGACGGATCTGCAATACTCTGCAGCAGTCTCACAGCCACTGCTGAGCTGCCTCATACCCGAGACGTGTGAGGCCATCCTGAGGTGCCTGGTGCCAGCCTTTCTGCATTTACCAACCACCCCCGCAGAATGGATGCACGTTGCCAGTGGTTTTGAAGATCGCTTTCAATTTCCAAACTGCGATGAGGCATTGGATGGTAAGCACGTGAAGATCACTCAACCCCCCAACAGCGGGTCTTTTTTTTTAATTATAAAGGTTATTTTAGTGTGATCCTCATGGCCATTTTGGATACTCACTATAAGTTCCCCGCCAAGCAGGCATCACAGAGGGGTACTGCACCCGTAAAAGAGGTGCAGATACTCCAGCTGCAGGTGGATTCTAGGATGGTGGGTGGTACCCATTAACAGCACTCCCACACTAGATTACACTGTGGGAGGTTACCCGGGAGGGAATTAAACCACCTGTAGGGGGAACAAGAAGGTCTTTGCCTCTAAGTTTTGGGCCTGTTAGGTTTTGACTGCTAGGTCTCTCAGCTGAGAGACCATGAGGAAAGATGGAGGAAGAAGAGAGGGCTTAAAGTCAGAAAGCTTTCCCAGGCGCAGACAGTCTGAAGGGAGGAGGAACTTGAGGAAGTTTATCCTAGACACCTTACTGGGCACCGGAGCTCGCACTTGCGGGATACTTTAGGACCACAGAAAATCCGGAGATCCGTGGAGTCTACAATTCTCCCGGGCACCTGAGCAACCAAGAGGGGGTACTAGGCACCGCTGAAGGAGCAAGAGGGTGAGAGAAGGAAGGAGGTCAGGTCGGCTTTAAGTCACCAGGCTTCACACCACCACTGGGAAGCAGGAAAGGAACAGACGGGGGTAGAGCACGAAGGCACACACAAAGGGTTCACCATACCACCTAGGATCTGCCTGCAGCCACCTGTTAAGCTACCTGTTCTCATACTATCAGGAGTGCTGAGCTGTGATTTTGTATGTGACTAATGCAAATGACAGTAAAGTACCCGGAGGAACAGTGACTTTGGACTCTGCTTGTTTTCTTTAAATGAACTTGTTTCCATCCAGGAATGCTGCCCCGGAGGTCCAGTCCTACCTGTGGAGGACTTCACCAACTTGCCTCAGTACCATCTACCTCCGGCGGACTGTGGTGGCGCTGGTGGCATCTCACCAGAAACCACAAGTGGCGTCACAACAACACTGTATATAATCCCCTGTACATACTACCCCTTTTTTGGAAGATAGGCCCAGGATACGGGGTCAGGCACGGCCACCACTCCCCGTGACAACCGGAGCGTTAACCCTTGCAGCCTGACACTCGGGTACCCCAAAGCCTGGACGCAACATTCCTTTATGTGGATGTTGGCATGAACGGCCGTATCTCAGATGGGGGTGTGTTTGGGCACAGCTCCTTTGGCGAAGAGCTGAGGAGAGGTGCTCTGAACTTACCCTCAAATGATAAGACAACCAGTCATCTCAACTTTGCATTTGTGGGGGATGAAGCCTTTCCACTTCATGCTCACCTACTTTGGCCATATCCCCAGAGGACTGTTACTTCTGCGCAGCGCATTTTCAATTACCGGCTATCCCGGGCTTGCCGTGTGGTGGAAAATGCGTTCGGGATCCTGGCCAATAGATTCCGCATCTTTCATACACCTTTGAATATGAAACTAGAATCTATAGATATAGTAGTGCTGGCATGCTGTGTGCTTCATAACTTCCTGCGTCGTAGGGATACTGCATCATACACGCCGTCAAGTTATGTAGATTCAGTGGACTCCACAACAGGTGAAGTCAGTTCCGGGGCGTGGCGTGCAACCGACCCTGGTCTGGCGCCACTCCAGCCGCTGAGCCAGGGTCAAAGTCCGCAGGATGCCAGGAGCAGCAGGGACAGCTACTGCTCCTACTTCAATGGCCCTGGGGCAGTGGCCTGGCAGCAAGAACACGTGTAGTGTGGCTGGGGTTGTCAGGCACCACCAGCAGGAGGAGGGTGTAGGCAGCAGTGTGGCTGCACCATGATATTATTTTTTTATTATGTTTTCCACTTTAATAGTAATTTTTTAATTCCCATTTTTTTGTTTTCATTTTGTTCTTTTAATTTAATTTAATTTTCCTCACACAGGAATCCCATTGTTTTATCCAACATTTCTATTATGTGTGTGATGTTAACACTTCGGTTTTCGTTCATTATGTTCTTGTATTTTTTGTTAATGTGCACAAAAGGCCTAAAAAAAAAATCTGATCAGAACTACCTGTGTCTGTCTTTACGTTTAAATACAGGGCAGTTTCACATAGCATTTAGCTGTGCACAGGGGTATGTGACACCCCAATGGTCGTTAGGGGTCCCAGGTGCATTGTCTGCTAATGTCCAGTACACAGGTCCAGCCCATTGGCCAACACTCTATGCACACACTGTGTCTCCTTCAGAATATGTTATGTATTTAGACATACTGTAGTTATGTGTCAACACACATGCACATTTGTATTGTGTTTGTGGAGGATGGAGGTCGACATCAGTAAGCACACACACATGTCTGCACACATGTAGTTCAGCCTGGACCACACACAATCCATGTACATATGTCCAGACTGTTGTTTTCAGCTTACCTACGCAAACTACAGACGCGCACATAGCCATTCATGGTATTCTCCACAGTGCTACAGACAAGCCGTCCTGTGTGGCAGTTTAGCAAAGGCAAAGTGTCTTTTGGAAGCCATAACACATGACACGAGCGTGCAGTAGCGAGATAGTAGCAAGGGCAAATGAGTCATGTAGTGGGCAGACTTCCTGACAAGGTTGACCAAAGGCGACGCAGTTGTGTTGGCCAATCGGATTGGTAGGGGCGCGGTGTACAACACTCTGCCACGCCTGTCTCCTCGGCGCGCTCACACTCTACGCCCACATCGCTGATGGGGCGATGGGGGTATGTGAAATTGCTTCCAGTCTGCGGCAGGGGATTTCCGGAATGCAGGATCGCCGAACATCGCACGAGAGATGTCTATGTGTGACAGGGCGAAGGCCATGTGCAAAAAAGTGCCCGGAAGGTATACGCTCACGTCAAATTGCCAGCCATCTGGCGGCGATATTGCTACGTGTGACGGTACCTTTAGACTCATCAAAGGGGCCACAGTAAAGATATCAGATGGCATTCACCGAACAAGCTTTTCTTTTCACTTTATTTTATTATCCACAGATAGACACGGGAGGGAGGGGGAGCTAGATTACGAGGACAATAGCAGCTATTTCGCACCCAGCTGTTGCTTCCACAAGGCCTGATTTCTTTACCATGGCCCACAAAAAGATTTTATACAGAAATTGTATTGTATGTTAAATTGTGTTTTATAATAGATATACATGAAGATAAAATCAAAGTAAGATTTTTACATTAGCATTTACTGTTGGATAAACTGAATAACAGTATTCAATTGGTTAAGTCACATATATAATTAGCTGAAAGTTAACATAAAGACAATGTAAAATATTTTCTGACTTTCCCCTTTGCGCCATATACATTGCACAGGAGGACACTGTTAATGTCTACCATGAAGCCCGAGCTTTGAAACATGTTAACATATCCTTTAATGATCATTCCTCTAAGCCAATTAGGGTGCTGGGATCCTGGTTCTTAACATATGGTAAGCCTACTAATCCAATTATTGTTTGTGATCCTCTTTACTAAAACAAGAAGTTTATATTTTTGTCATACTTAAATTAATGGATTTAAATTAAATTGCCTAATTTCAAACTAGACTTTTTTTTAACTTATTAATTTTGAAATTTCAGGAAAAATAATAATAATAAATTCACAACAATTAATGGTGGTTCTGAGTGCTTAAAATTGCCATAAAACAATCACATCCAGTAAGGAGAGATCTGCTGTACCGGCTAAAGACAAAATATTAATTTTAATCAATCCTCCAAAGTGGAAAAATAGAGTTTTGCATGTTGTCCTGTTTTCAAGAATTTCTTAGATTTTATTGAAACTCCCAGATGCCTTAATGCTACATGAATGAAACACATTCTACATACCCTGCATGTTTTCCTATGTAGGAAATCTAAAAATAACCCCTAGTAAATCCTTATATAGACATCTGTGAGTCACAATTAGGTTCTGTCTATGCTTTTTGCTGATAGAACACATACTCATTATAGCCTATGAGGCTGTTCAAATGTCTGTGAATTTTTTGCAGACCGAATGGCCACAAAAAAACACTGAGACATGTTATTAAATCTTGATCTGTGAGCTCATGATAGAGGAAGCTTGAGAACCTGAATACACTTTTTTTTCATCAGAGAAAAATTAATGTCATTGTCATGAAGACTTAGTCAGGACCTGCAGCTCTCTGGCGCCCCTTATCCTGCTGGCCAAATCCGGTATTGCCAGAGGATAAGAAAGGAGCCCAGCTGCCCTAATTTATGTGGTATACTGCAGAGCGTAATGTGACAGGATGTATATATACCACCAGTTCCTGCCAGGAACGTATATACACCTCGATCCCATCACACTCAGGCCCACAATATCACATAAATACAAAAACATTATGCTGTCACCACCGATCTCTTTAAGGTGGATCGGTCACCTGTCTGGTAACGTGTAAAAGCGGGTTTGCGTGTCAGATGATCATAGAACATGAAGAACGAAACTAGTAAATTATAATATTTTACTCCCAAAAGTTGACAGTGTTTACACAAAGATATACAAGATATTACAAAAGAGACAATTTACATATATGCTTAAAACAGTTATTAAAATAAAAGGAATAAAGTAAGAAATTGCAAGAACTACACCATGCGGTGATGAACCTAGATCTTGAGGGGGTATCGGCTCCCCAGAAGAGTAGTATTGATTCCTCCACGCAGCAAGGAGTGCTTGCGTTTGCCACCCAGGGTGAAATGACTCCCAAAATGGATGCATTGGTTTTAGTAAATGAGGCAGCAAGGTAAAACACCCCCACGTTGGTTACCTCACCCAGGTGCTGTTTTTTGTGGATCCTCCCAGCTCCACCAGACTTAATAAACCTTAATTTTTCATATCAGGGTATGTGGTGGGCCCACATCCAAGATAAGCACCTCAGGTTTACGTTCATTTAATTCCAAGAATATTGATATCAAATATGACATATTTATGATGTTCACAAAGCTAGAACTAATTTCCTAGGTTCCTGAGTGTTACATAGATATAATTGTACAAAAACTACTAGAAAAAGCAGCATCAAAAAACTTACCATCAATGCCATAGACAAAAACCAATACTGCACTTGCAGGACGCAGTCAGACCACACTTGTGTAGCGAGCCCAGGTGCAGGCTGATAAATCACCTCAACCTACAACAAGGTGTGGGAGGCGACTTGCCATGCAACTATGGGCCTGCATAGGGCACCATTCACACTGATACATATGGTGCCGAATGTCTGAAAGCTACCCAAAAGCTCTGCTGCCTGAGCCATGGGCTGCACAGTACAATGTTTCTGCACCACTAGTTGAATGGCGCCCCCTAGGAGCCCAACTACACCCTGAAATGAATAAAAAAGTGCAGAAAAGTTTTTTGTATGATGAACAAAAAACTTTTATAAATGGGATAGTGGTTCATGTGTTGGCCAATACACTTAAGCTCATGATCCACGTCACGGATTCCAATGCTCATGAGTCCTATCAAAATTGTACAAAAACTACTAGAAAAAGCAACATCAAAAAATTACCATCAATGCCATAGACCGCACCAGAAATGCAACATGTCGAGTCCCTGGTGCGGACGAGACCGTGTGATTTGTGCGCAGGCATCCGCCTGCGTACAGATCACATATGGCAGTGAATGGGTGCGCACGGTCATGCGCAGTCAAGCGCAGCACCGTGCGCTCCCATTATAAAGATAGGGGCTTGCAGTAATGCGGTCACATTGCGGCTCCCCTCCCCAGAACGCTGTGGAGGGGATCGCAAATGTGAAGGTAGCCTAATGGAGAAGTTCTTTAAGTGGAGGAGGTTCATTGAACGAAAATGCTCCCAAGATGAGATAAAACAGATCATGACCCCGTTCCTGCATGTGTATTGGGATCTAGTGAATGACCTTCAGGGTACTTTGGGGATATTAAAGGTTTAAACCTCTTGAATGCTGTAATCTTAGTTGGATAGGGTGGTGCTATTCAGTTTAGTGACATGGTAACAGATATGGGGGCGGATTGTGGGATGTTCTGAAAGTTGTTCATATGTATGGGTTTGTAATTATGTTGATCTTTGTAATTGTTTTGATTTAAGAAAATAAATCAAAAAGATTTGTTAAAAAAACACTGATAAAATTGACAGATTTTGACTTATGAGAAAAAAAATCAATGATGTCTGAATGAACTCTAAGAGTTGTTATAAGTCGGAGAAAATGTCTAACTTCAAGAAATATGCGTTAAATCAATCACACAGCATGAACCACGATTCCTTGCATTAGGCTTATGATGGTTTACTGTTTGACAGGATTAGTAAAAGTGGGTCATTGTGTGCAGAACATTTCATATTTCAAAACAGGATGAAATTTGTCATTTGCTGTATTTTTTATTCACTTTTACTAAAGTCAACGTTGCCATCATTTGCAACAAATTACTTAAACTCTTGTGTTTTGGGGTTTTTCAGCGCTATAGTGGTGCTTTGAATCGAAGGCCCCTGCCCCCGGTCTTATACTCACCCTCCAGCATTTTCACCCTTTTATGAACACTACTCTGGCCCTGCAGCGCCATCTTGTGATTGCAACTTCTGAAATGCCGGATGTCAAAAGTTACATAACAAGCTCTTAATACATGTCTATGGGAGCCAGAACAATGCTTCAATAGACTTGAATTAAAGAGTGACCTACAGTTCCATGAAACACTGGAAAGATCCTGCAGGTCACGAACTAGAGAAGACCAATGGGAATAGTGAAAATGCAAAAGGATATACAGTGCCTTGTGAAAGTATTTGGCCCCCTTGAACTTTTCAACCTTTTGCCACATTTCAGGCTTCAAACATAAAGATATAAATTCTAATTTCTTTGTGAAGAATCAGCAACAAGTGGGACACAATCGTGAAGTGGAACGAAATTTATCGAAATTTTTAACAAATAAAAAACTGAAAAGTGGGGCGTGCAATATTATTTGGTCCCCTTGAGTTAATACTTTGTAGCGCCCATTTTGCTGCGATTACAGCTGCAAGTCGCTTGGGGTATGTCTCTATGAGTTTTGCACATCGAGAGACTGAAATTCTTGCCCATTCTTCCTTGCAAAACAGCTGGAGCTCAGTGAGGTTGGATGGAGAGCGTTTGTGAACAGCAGTTTTCACCTCTTTCCACAGATTCTCAATTGGATTCAGGTCTGGATGTGACTTGGCCATTCTAACACCTGGATACGGTTATTTTTGAACCATTCCATTGTAGATTTTGCTTTATGTTTGGGGTCATTGTCTTGTTGGAAGATAAATCTCCGTCCCAGTCTCAGGTCTTTTGCAGACTCCAACAGGTTTTCTTCCAGAATGGTCCTGTATTTGGCTCCGTCCATTTTCCCATTAATTTTAATCATCTTCCCTTTCCCTGCTGAAGAAAAGCAGGCCCAAACCATGATGCTGCCACCACCATGTCTGACAGTGGGGATGATGTTTTGAGGGTGATGAGCTGTGTTGCTTTTACGCCAAACATATCGTTTTGTATTGTGGCTAATAATTGCCATTTTGGTTTCATTAGACCAGAGCACCTTATTCCACGTTTGGTGTCTCCCAGGTAGCTTGTGGCAAACTTCAAATGAGACTTTTTATGGATATCTTTGAGAAATGGCTTTCTTCTTGCCACTCTTCCATAAATTTGTGCAGTGTACGACTGATTGTTGTCCTATGGACAGACTCTCCCACCTCAGCTGTAGATCTCTGCAGTTCATCCAGAGTGATCATGGGCCTTTTGGCTGCATCTCTGATCAGTCTTCTCCTTGTTTGAGATGAAAGTTTAGAGGGACGGCTGGGTCTTGGTAGATTTGCAGTGGTCTGATACTCCTTCTATTTCAATATGATCGCTTGCACAGTGCTCCTTGAGATGTTTAAAACTTGGGAAATCTTTTTGTATCCAAATCTGGCTTTAAACTTCGCCACAACAGTATCTCGGACTTGCCTGGTGTGTTCCTTGGTCTTCATGATGCTGTCTGCACTTGAAACAGAACCTTGAGACTATCACAGAGCAGGTGCACATATACAGAGACTTGATTACACACAGGTGGATTCTATTTATCATTACCAGTCATTTAGGACAATATTGAATCATTCAGAGATCCTCACTGAACTTCTGGAGTGAGTTTGCTGCACTAAAGTAAAGGGGCCGAATAACATTGCACGCCCCACTTTTCAGTTTATTTATTTGTTAAAAAAGTTTAAAATAACCAATAAATTTCATTCCACTTCACGATTGTGTCCCACTTGTTGATTCTTCACAAAAAAATTAGAATGTATATCTTTATGTTTGAAGCCTGAAATGTGGCAAAAGGTTGAAAAGTTCAAGGGGGCCAAATACTTTTACAAGGCACTGTATAAGATCGGGTCAGGGACCTTAGATTAAAAGCACTACTCCAGTGGTGAAAAAAAACAATAACGTTGGAGTGGTGCTTTAAAATATCCCATATGAGTTGAAAACTCATTAAATATATTCACTGATGTCTTCTCAATGTTTAGTTTACCAACCCAATGACGGTGCAAAAATTTAGCAACTTTTAAAAAAAAAAATTTATCTATAAATATATCAAAATCTAAGCAGCAAACAACACAAACGTTTCACTACAAACTATAGAGCAAGGAGTAGTAAAGAAGTGTAAATCCTGGTTCAAATAACTGGATTACAGAGCTGATTTGACATTATGTTCAAGTAAAGTGCATTAAAAATCGGTATAAATAACATTAAAAGCTTTATTATACAGTTTTATTAAAATTATCATAATATACAAAACAATACAAAGCAAGTGTTGCTGAAATATACAGAGTCCTGGTCAAGATATACCAGACTCAAATGTATTCAGATTGTAGTGAATTATAACAATAGTAATGGCTATGTGAGCATAGGTGGAATCAAAGTTAACGTACTACTGCCTATCAGGGCACAAGGACATGAAATAGTCAAAGTACAATTGTAAAAATGTAACATTGAGATGACGGTATTTGCCAGGTCCTCACCACCTCAATGCGCGTTTCGCTTCCTTTTTTGTCAGGAAGTGCACATTGAGGAGGAAGGGGCAATTTAACATGCAGGCTGACCAATCAACATGTGAAGCATGTAAAGCAATGGCACAGGTGCAGATGCCTGGAATTGCCCTTTACCGAAGAACCAGGGGATGTTCTATTTGAGTCTGGTATATTTTGACTAGGATTCTGTATATTTCAGCAGCATTTGTTTTGTATTGTTTTCTATGTTATGATCATTTTAATGAAACTGTATAATAGAGATTTGGGCTTTTAATTTACTCTTTTGTTAGGATTTATTTACATCCTGATATTAGTGTAACTATTTACTTTGATGCATCAGATGAGGGGCTATATCCCAGGATGGGTTGTCACATCCAGGATGGGGGGCTATATCCCAGTATGGGGGGCTATATCCCAGGATGGGGAGCCATATCTAGGATAAGAGGCTGTAAACCAGGATGGGGCCATATCCAGGATTTGGGGGCTGTATACCAGGATGGGAGGCCAAATTCAGGATGGGGGGCTATATACCAGTATGGGGAGCCATATCCAGAATGGAAGGCTGTATACCAGGATGGGGGCTCTATACCAGGAAGGGGGGGCCATATCCAGGATGGGGGGCTGTATACCAGGATGGGGAGCCATATCCAGGATGGGGAGCTGTATACCAGGATGGTAGGCCATATCCAGGATGGGGGGCTATATACCAGGATGGGGTACTTATCCTAGCATGGGGGACTGTATCCCAAGATGGGGAGCCATATTCAGGATGGAAGATGCTATATACCAGAATGGGAGGACCATATTTTGGATTGGGTGCTATATCCCAGGATGAAAGCCTATATACCAGGATTGAGGACCATATCCAGAATGGAGATTATATACCAGGATAGGAGGCCATAAATTAACTGGAAGGGGCTCAGGATGGGGATATTTCCCCCATAAGTGTCAGCAGCACATCCCCCATAGCAGTGCATTATATAACCACATTTTTTGCTTAATTTTTTTTCTCTATTTTCCTCCTCTAAAATCTGGGTGTGTCTGAAAAATACGGTAATGTATGCGTTTAACTTTTTGTATTGAATTACTGAAATAAATGATCTAATTGATGATATTCTAATTTCTGGAGATGCACCTGTATATCACTGGATTCAGAGTCTATTTGCCAACCTTATATTGCTCTCCGATGATGTAGCAAAAACCTGCTGACAGATTTTCTTTAAGAAAAGTTTGTCATAGACTTTAGGTTACATTCTCATGATGAGCTTTTGGGGAGTTTTTAATGTTGCAAAATTTCTTTAATTTCATCACCTACAAGTATTATGTAAGTTAGGGTACTTGCATTTGTTCCCACGCGTTTTTGTGTGTGTTATTATCATGCACTTTTGTTGCTGTGTTTTTTTATCTCTTTATTTGTCCCTTATTAAATAAAGCTGCTTTGTTGTTGATACTTCGTGCTACTTAGCCTTGACAAAATGTATTGATACACTTACGGTATGTGGAGATTATGTGTGCTTGTGAGTTTCCACAACAGAAAAACACTAAAAACGTATGTCTGTTTTTACCTATATCTTTTTCACATCTAATGCAAGTCTATGGGGAAAATCTGAAATTAAAAATCAGTGTAAAAGCAAGAGAAATTAACATGTTGCAGATTAGATACATGTACCTACCTCACGTGAGGTTACATTGAGTGAAAAAGAAGCACAGTGGGCATGAGATTTGTATAATGTCATGTGTTGGGTATTTGGTGGGTTTTTTAACTTCAGTATTTATAAGCCAAGACGAGGAATGGAACAATCAGAGGAAAAGTATAATGGTGGAAACACACTATGCGAGATGCTTGCGAGATACTCACATGAGTCTCACATGACTCACCTGGAACAGCTGCCAACTCTCTGGATGGGAGCACGTCAGCTGCTTGTGTCTCTATGCAGCTGACGTGCTCCTGTCCAGAGAGTTGGTAGCCATTCCAGGTGAGTCATGCGAAACTCATGCGAGAATCTGGCATGCATCTCGCATAGTGTGTCTCCACCCTAATAATAATGTCAACTCCTGGTTTTGGCTTTCAAATACTGAACATGCACACTTGACCTCAAGCCGATCCACTGTGTTGGAACTGTAAAATGCTGTGAAAAAATAAAGCGTTGAAAACTATTGATGAGCGAGCAGTAAAATGCTCGGGTGCTCGAAGCTCGGGTCGAGCATATCGAGATGCTTGGGTGCTTCACCGAGAACCGAGCCCAATGCAAGTAAATGCCCACAGACATCCAGCTATAAAACGATTGTTTCTGGGAAAAGGCGGGAGGGGGGGGGGCTTTTTCAAATTGTCGCAGCATACAACACCTCGCAGTGCCCCACAGAGTGACCCTAAAGGTACCTTGAGACGAAATTGCGGCGTGTAAATGTTCAACTTTCTCGTGATTTTCGAAGTTGATCCCGGTTGCAGTTTCAGGGCCTTGTTCTAAAATCAGAGTCAACCCAGAAGGTGAATTACCCTGGTTGTGGCATGTAAACGTGGTATCTGGCACGAATCAGCGTCGCCTTGTGATTTTCCAGAGGCGTGCCACAGCATGCTGGATACCGCGCCCCATCAGCGATGATTGGTGGGGGCTACTGTGTAACCATTGGCTGTCCCTGCACAGGGCGCCATATTTAAAGAGCTGTCCATTCACACTACACAATTGCAATGGTGTCATGTATTAGCCAGCCTTCCTGCGCAGGCTGGCCAATCATGACGCTATTGCGTTGTCTAATCAGCGTGTTTGGGGTACAGAATACACAACTTGCGGCGCTGAAGATGTACGCTCACATTCCCTTGGTGGTTGCGGCATGTAAAACGGCGACGGCATTCAACCGGATGTTTCCTGCAGGATCTGTCTCAACTTCCGGGGAACCACGTTCCCTTAGGTTGAGGGCGCAATTGCGGCGTGTACATGCAGCATCGTCGACCGTTATCAACCATTAAAAACGTGCATGCGCACGTTCGGTTGATACCGATCGCAGGTGATAGTTGCGGCGTGTAAAGGTACCTTAACAATCAATCTTCTCTCTGTGAGGTGCAAGCTCATTTTGTGCATTGAAGGGAGCTGTGTACTTTTGACACATCATGTTTAGTGATGAGTCCGAGCACCTCGGAGGTACTGAGATACTCGTGCGAGTACCGAGTAGCGACGAGCATGCTCGCTCATCGCTACTGAAAACTCATCAAAAGCTTATTCCAGGGACACAGCCTTACAGCCGAAGTGCTTGATGTAGATGGCTCTAAGGCCCCTTTCACATCAGCGTTTTTGTTGATTTGCGGCAGATCCAGCAGATTTACCACATCTGACGCGAAACGGCTGCACTTGTGGCACACTTGCGGCAAGCCCCATTCATTCTCTGTGGGACTTGCGGCAGGTGTGGCAAATGCATTTTTTGCCATGATGTGGCATATATAGTAGCTGTAAACAGGCGACAGTGACGTATAGTGTCGCTGTCGCCAGGCTACGTGTACGGCCGCAGCGACTCCCGGCACCGGTACCCCGCCGCTTCCCTTCTCACCTCCTTCCTCGCCTCTCGCCTCCCTCCTCCCCTCCCGCTGTTCTCACCCGTCTTCTCCCTCTGTACATCGGTCATGTGACAGGGCGGGTTGATGTGACGTCACACAGACCGCCCTGTCGCATGACCGCTGTACACAGAAGACGGGTGAGAACAGAGGGGGGCAAGGGGGATCCTGCCCCCCCGGCTCTCTCCTGCCCCGGCTCTTTCCTGCCCCCTTTGGCTCCATCCTGCCCCCCCCCGCATACATCCTGCCCCCCCTGCATACATCCTGCCCCCCCCCGCAGCCATCCTGCTCCCCGACTCCATCCTGCCCCGCTCGCTCCATCCTGCTTCCCCGGCTCCATCCTGTCCCGCTCGCTCCATCCTGCTCCGCTCGCTCCATCCTGCCCCCCGGCTCCATTCTGCCTCCCCCCAGCTCCATCCTGCCCCCCCGGCTCCATCCTGCCTCCCCGGCTCCATCCTGCCCTCCCCCTCAGCTGCATCCTGCCTCCTGGCATCTATCCTGCCCCCCCGCATCCATCCTGCCCCCCCCTACAGCCATCCTTCCCCCCCGGCTCCATCCTGCCTAGCTCGCTCCATCCTGCCCCCTGGCTCCATCCTGCCCCCCAGCTCCATCCTGCCCCCCCCCGACTCCATCCTTTCTCCCCCGGCTCCATCCTGCCCCGCTCGCTCCATTCTGCGCCCCGGCTCCATCCTGCCCCCCCTGCTCCATCCTCCCCCCCCCGACTCCATCCTGCCCCGCTCGCTCCATCCTGACCCGCTCGCTCCATCCTGCCCCCCGGCTCCATCCTGCCCCCCCTGCTCCATCCTCCCCCCCCGACTCCATCCTGCCCCGCTCGCTCCATCCTGACCCGCTCGCTCCATCCTGCCCCCCGGCTCCATCCTGCCCCCCCTGCTCCATCCTCCCCCCCCCCCCGACTCCATCCTGCCCCGCTCGCTCCATCCTGACCCGCTCGCTCCATCCTGCCCCCCGGCTCCATCCTGCCCCCTGGCTCCATCCTGCCCCCCGGCTCCATCCTGCCTCCTGGCTCCATCCTGCTCCAACTCCATCCTGCCCCGCTCACTTCATTCTGCCCCCCTGCCTCCATCCTGCTACCCAACTTCATCCTGCCCCCCACCTCCATCCTGCCCCCCCGGCTCCATCCTGCCCCGGCTACTTCCTGCCCCCCTCGGCTCCAACCTTGCCTCCCCCGCATACATCCTGCCCCCCTTGCATACTCCCTGCCCCCCCCCCCGCAGCCATCCTGCCCCCCAATTCCATCCTGTCCCACTCGCTCCATCCTGCCCGCTCGCTCCAACCTACCCCACTCACTCCATCCTGCCCCCCGGCTCCATTCTGCTCCCCCCAGCTCCATCCTGCCCCGCTGGCTCCATCCTGCCTCCCCGTCTCCATCCTGCCCTCCCCCTCAGCTACATCCTGCCTCCTGGCATCTATCCTGCCCCCCGCATCCATCCTGCCCCCCCCTGCAGCCATCCTGTCTCCCCCGGCTCCATCCTGCCCCGCTCGCTCCATCCTGCCCCCCCAGCTCTATCCTGCCCCACTCGCTTTATCCTGCCCTGCTCGCTCCATCCTGCCCCCTCACTCCATCCTGCCCCCCTCGCTCCATCCTGCCCCCCCCCCCTGACTCCATCCTTCCTCCCCCGGCTCCATCCTGCCCCGCTCGCTCCATTCTGCCCCCCAGCTCCATCCTGCCCCCCCTGCTCCATCCTGTTCCCCCGACTCCATCCTGCCCCGCTCGCTCCATCCTGACTGGCTCGCTCCATCCTGCCCCCCGGCTTCATCCTGCCCCCTGGCTCCATCCTGCTCCGACTCCATTCTGCCCTGCTCACTCCATTCTGCCCCCCTGCCTCCATCCTGCTACCCCAACTCCATCCTGCATCCCCTGCATCCATCCTGCTTACCCTGGCTCCATCCTGCTCCCCCACCCCCATCCCGCATCCATGTTGCTCCCCCGGCTCCATCGTGCCCCCCGCATACATCCTGCCCCCCCCTGCATCCATCCTGCAATCCCCCCCGCAGCCATCCGGCCCCCCGGCTCCATCCTGCCTTACTCGCTCCATCCTGCCCCCCCGGCTCCATCCTGCCCCGCTCGCTCCATCCTGCCCCGCTCACTCTATCCTGCCCCACTCGCTCCATCCTGCCCCACTCGCTCCATCCTGCCATACTCGATCCATCCTGCCCCCCGGCTCCATCCTGCCCCCCCCAGCTCCATCGTGCCCCCCCTGCTCCATCCTGCCCCCCCCGACTCCATCCTGCCCCGCTCGCTCCATCCTGACCCGCTCGCTCCATCCTGCCCCCCGCTCCATCCTGCCCCCTGGCTCCATCCTGCCCCCCGGCTCCATCCTGCCCCCTGGCTCCATCCTGCTCCGACTCCATCCTGCCCCGCTCACTCCATTCTGCCCCCCTGCCTCCATCCTGCTACCCCAACTTCATCCTGCCCCCCACCTCCATCCTGCCCCCCCGGCTCCATCCTGCCCCGGCTCCTTCCTGCCCCCCTCGGCTCCATCCTGCCCCCCCTGCATACATCCTGCCCCCCAATTCCATCCTGTCCCACTCGCCCCATCCTGCCCGCTCGCTCCATCCTACCCCCTCACTCCATCCTGCCCCCCGGCTCCATTCTGCCCCCCCCAGCTCCATCCTGCCTCCCCGTCTCCATCCTGCCCTCCCCCTCAGCTACATCCTGCCTCCTGGCATCTATCCTGCCCCCCACATCCATCCTGCCCCCCTCTGCAGCCATCCTGTCCCCCCCCGGCTCCATCCTGCCCCGCTCGCTCCATCCTGCCCCCCCGGCTCCATCCTGCCCCACTCGCTCTATCCTGCCCCGCTCGCTCCATCCTGCCCCGTTCACTCCATCCTGCCCCCCTCACGCCATCCTACCCCCAGCTCCATCCTGCCCCCCCCCCGACTCTATCCTTCCTCCCCCGGCTCTATCCTGCCCCGCTCGCTCCATTCTGCCCCCCAGCTCCATCCTGCCCCCCCTGCTCCATCCTGCCCCCCCGACTCCATCCTGCCCCGCTCGCTCCATCCTTACTCGCTCGCTCCATCCTGCCCCCCGGCTTCATCCTGCCCCCTGGCTCCATCCTGCTCCGACTCCATTCTGCCCTGCTCACTCCATTCTGCCCCCCTGCCTCCATCCTGCTACCCCAACTCCATCCTGCATCCCCATCATCCATCCTGCTTACCCCGGCTCCATCCTGCTCCCCCACCCCCATCCCGCATCCATGTTGCTCCCCCGGCTCCATCGTGCCCCCCCGCATACATCCTGCCCCCCCTGCATCCATCCTGCCATCCCCCCCCCGCAGCCATCCGGCCCCCCCGGCTCCATCCTGCCTCGCTCGCTCCATCCTGCCCCCCCGGCTCCATCCTGCCCCGCTCGCTCCATCCTGCCCCGCTCACTCTATCCTGCCCCACTCGCTCCATCCTGCCCCACTCGCTCCATCCTGCCATACTCGATCCATCCTGCCCCCCGGCTCCATCCTGTCCCCCCCCCAGCTCCATCGTGCCCCCCCTGGCTCCATCCTGCCCCCTCCTCGGCTCCATCCTGCCCTCCTGCATCCATCCTGCCCCCTGCAGCCATCTGCCCCCCCCCCGGCTCCATCCTGCCCGCTCGCTCCATCCTGCCCCGCCCCGGCTCCATCCTGCCCCACTCGCTCTATCCTGCCCCGCTCGCCCCATCCTGCCCCACTCGCTCCATTCTGCCCCGCTTGCTCCATCCTGCCCCCTGGCTTTATCCTGCCTTGCTCACTTCATCCTGCCACCCGCTGCCATCCTGACCCGCCACTATCCTGCTCCACCAGCTCCATCCTGCCCTAATCGCTCCATCCTGCCCCCCCGCCACCATCCGGTCCCCTGGCTCCATCCTGCCCCCTGGCTCCATGCCCTGCCGGCTCCATCCTGCCCCCCGCCTCCATCCTGCCACCCTGGCTCCATGCCCTGTCGGCTCCATCCTTCCCCCTCTTCTCCATCCTGCCCCCCTGGCTCCATGCCCTGCCGGCTCCATCCTGCCCCCCCTCCTCCAACCTGCCACCCTGTCTCCATGCCATGCTGGCTCCATCCTGCCCCCCCTCCATCCTGCCCTCCGACTTCCATCCTGCCCTCCCTGCCTCCATCCTGCTCCCCCGCCTCCATCCTGCTCCACCGGCTCCATGCTGCCACCCCAGCTCCATCCTGTTCCACTGCATCCATCCTACCCCCTCCCGCATCCATCCTGCTTCCCCAGCTCCATCCTGCTCCCCCACCTCCATCCTGCTCCCCTTGCTCCATCCTGCTCCCCTGGCTCCATCCTGCCCCCCTACATCCATTCTACCCCCCCCACATCCATCCTACCCCACGGCTCCATCCTGCCCCGCTGCATCCATCCTGCCCCACTCCCGCATCCATCCTGCCCCCCCCATCCATCCTGCCACCCCCGCATCCTAGACCCTGGCTCCATGCCCTGCCGGCTCCATCCTGCCCCCCGGCTCCATCCTGCCCCCTGGCTCCATGACCTGCCGGCTCCATCCTGCCCCCCTGCCTCCATCCTGCCCCCTGCCTCCATTCTGCCCCCTGCCTCCATTCTGCCCCTGTCTCCATCCTGCTCCCCCCGCCTCCATCCTGCTCCCCCCGCCTCCATCCTGCATCCCCAGCTCCATCCTGCCCCTCCACATCCATCCAGCTCCTTCCTGCTTCCCCGGCTCCTTCCTGCCCCCGTATCCATCCTGCCCCCCTGCATCCATCCTGCCCCCCTGCATCCATCATGGCCCCCCGCATCCATCATGCCCCCCACATCCATCATGCCCCCCATCCATCCTGCCCCGCTCGCGCCATCCTGCCCCGTTCACTCCATCCTGCCCCACCCGCTCCATCCTGCCCCGCTTGCTCCATCCTGCCCCGCTTACTCCATTCTGCGCCCCTCTGCCTCCATCCTGCCCGCACCCCCCCTCCATCCTGCCTCCCCCCTCTCCATCCTGCCTCCCCCCCGCCTGCATCCAGCCCCCCGGCTCCATCCTGCTCCATGCTGCCCCGCACGCTCCATGCTGCCCCTGTGACGACCATCCGCTGTGAGGCTGAGCTGCTGGTAAGGCAGCACCCCGAGAAACCCCGACACCCTTAACCCCTATACAGGGATCTGGAATTACAGCGGAGCCCAGGGGGTAGCTGCCTATTATGAGCAGCAGAGCAGGGAGGTCACCAGGAAGGTAAAAATCAGGATCCGAAGAACGTAGTCAGGAGTCTGAGTCAAAACCGAGAGGGCAGCTAAGGTACAAAATCGTCAGGCGGTAGCAGAGTCGAAAATCCAGGCAAAGGTCAGAGTCAAAACCAAACACACACTATATCACTGGGGAACCAAAACTATATCTGGCGGCCTCCAAGACAGGCTCCAATGTATTTGAAGGGCGCGGTTACCTCCCATAGGCTGGAGCTCACAGCCTGATGATCTCATCCGGACTGCCCCTAGAACCAGGCCAGATGGTCATGCACGACTGGCACCAACCACCCCACTTCTGACAAAAGAACGAAGGCTGCACCTATCAGACACCTCTGCAGGGCTCGCTACTCTGGAAACAACATCACTCAAAGGAGAAACATGGCGGCGTTCAGCGACAGAGGCTGACGTCGAAGGAGCAGGTCCATATGAGGACAAGGCCCTCCTATTACCGGCACCATCAGCCAAAGGAATCTGGCGCCTCCCAGCGGCCGAGGCAGGAACACCAGCCACAGAGTCCAGTGGCGATGCGACACCCGCTCACTTCATCCTGCCCCCCTTGCCACCATCCTGCCCCCCCATCACCATCCTGCCCCCCTGCTCCATCCTGCCCCCCCAGCAGTTAGCGGTCATGTGACCGATCAGCTGATCGGTTTCCCAGGCAACGACAGGTCCTAAAGGCCTGTAGGACCTAGAAGACGGAGGTGGAGCGAGCCGTGGGATGGGTGAGTATCCTCACTAAGGTTTTTTTTATTTTGTCTTTTACTGTGGAGGAGCGGGAGGCCGCGGGGAGCGGAGTACTGCCATACACCATAGTGCTGTAATGTGCTGTAATGTACCATATACTATAGTGCTGCTATACATGTACTGTAATGTACTGCCATATACCATAGCGCTGCTATACATGTACTGTAATGTACCGCCATATACCATAGTGCTGCTATACATGTATTGTAATGTACCGCCATATACCATAGCGCTGCTATACATGTGCTGTAATGTACCGCCATATTCCATAGTGCTGCTATACATGTACTGTAATGTACTGCCATATACTATAGTGCTGCTATATATGTGCTGTAATGTACCGCCGTATACTATAGTGCTGCTATACATGTAATGTAATATACCACCATATACCATAGCGCTGCTATATATATATATATGTAGTTCACTCACGTTGACTGAAAAAGTTCTGTCAGTCACAGTATGTCAACTACATACATGTTCTAGAATACCCGATGCGTTTGAACCGGGCCACTATCTAGTAGTTTATAAATGTGGTACAGAGCAGATTAGACATTATTTTTAAGTAAAGTTCAGTAAAAATAAGTGTGAATACATTGAGAAATGTGGGCCATAAACTTAAAAGTAGCATCTATCTAAAAGAAACTGTGACAGAAAACTGTTAAAAACATCACTGAAAATGTCCACGAAAAATACATAAAGCCAACCCAACACATAAAGTAGATAAGGTATATTTTAGCAACCTTGAATGCAAAAGTATTTCAGATGGGTTAAAAACATATTTTTATAATTAAATAAAAAAGTTCTAAATAACTAATGTTGCGTCTTTAACTAAAAGTAAAAATTAAGTACAGTACCAGTCCAGCTACCCCAATATCAGTACTTTCCTTTACATTACACAGATAATGATTTTTTCCGCTTTAAACACACGGTTCATTGTGCCTTCTAAGCATTGGTTAACAAAACAGAATTACTTAACACATCTAAAAAAAAGGCAGCTCTGAGCTAACATGGAACTGTATGGACAACTTATAAAGGAGAACCTTGTGCAGAAAGGCCGGGTGTGTGCTCCTACATAGACAGTGACCTCACCCACTGCAGTGCAGAGCCCCAGTAACCACGGAAAAAAACAAACCTGATGCAGACATGACATGGAATATTACTCTACAAGACGTTAGTAAATCAATATTTGGAGCATGTAAACCTCATTGGAGCATCCAGGTCAGAGCCGCACTGTGCTCTGGTTGCTTACATTAGGAAACATTCTCATACATTTATATTTTTAGTATTTGATGAAGAGTCCTCACGGTGCTTTCATAGGTGCCATTTTATTGAATTTTTTTATGTCATTTTTAAAACAATTGTACTAGGTGATAAAGTGGGGGAAATGTTATAGGAAAAACTCTGTTTCCATTTTTAAAATTGCACCTTGTTTTGGCTTCTAAAACCTAAACAAAATGGGACATGTAAAATCAGCATCAAAGTTTCATGTTAGACTGGACCCAAAATGCAATTGGGGCTGCTGAACTGAAAAAAATATTTTATTTTTATTTTTTTATTTTCACCTCTCCATTGCTGAGATTTTAATAATCAAACTATTTGACACCTAATAAGTTAACTTTTTAAAGCAAACTGTTTGACGAGACAGTTTTCACTGAGGGAGTGCACTTCTTCTCCCTGTATTATGTTGACCAATTATAGGCAGCCAGCGACATTGAGATATGTGCCCCTAAGGAGTTTTTGGCGGGTTATTATGCTCTGTATTTTCGCTGCAACAAAAACACAGCATCTTATAGTTTCAGCAAACTGGATGGGATTTATAGAAGTCTCAAGCCCACTGTTCTTATTTTTTTACTCAGCGTAAACTGACTTGTGGTGCATATTTCAAATCCACAACATGTCAACATCTCCCAAATTTTATTTGCAGATTTTTCCCATAGACATGCATTAGATGCAGATAGTTAGTGTGGGGGGAGTACACCAGAGCTACCAGTACTATAAGAAAAAAAGAGCTGAAAGAAAGGGTTGTAATGTAACACAGCTAAACTCAGCTGTGCTATCCCTCCCTCAACAGGGACCATCTCTGAAAGCTGTTAGTTATTTGTGCTCTAACCTCCCAGCACTTTTTAATCATGCAGCAGGTTAGACCAGGAGATCAGAGCTGTAATCTTATAGTATGGGCATGTTATTTTTTTCATTCACCCATGACAGCACCACTAGAAATAGGGATTCGCTCTTCAAGGACAGGAATCCTATCGAATAAAATGGGTGGTACCTCTCCCAAACATCAGTTAGTTTTCTTTTCCTTGAAGGGGGAACCTTCGTGGATTTAGACAGCGGCGTCAAGGTGAAGAAACTTACCCAGCCCTGGTCTACCAATGCAGGCAATGGATCCATCATTGCTGCACCTGGCACAAGTGTCTTGGAAGCACCACAGTAAGTCCAGGGTGGCTTCCTCTGTAAGTAGGCATTTGTAATGGCACCATCTTGTGTGTGGCAGGTCATCTGCTGCATGTCCTGGGTCTGCGCATGCACAGCATGTAACCTGGTGTGGCACACTCTGATGATGCAGCAAACTATAAAAGTCAGGTGAAAGTCTGACTGAGGCATACTGGAAGTGGGACGGATGAGAGCTCCTGCTTTTAAATGGCTGCGTGTATGCTCATAGAGTGGTGATGCTCCAGTCTGATCCCTTCAGTAGGATGGAAGAGATGCAGCATCCAGTCCAACAGGTTATTCCTCACCAGCAGAAGTGGCTTCAGAGGTAGAAGGTCCAGCAGCCACTCCAACATCATTGCATCATTGGGATTGTAGTGACACTGGTTCTGGTGGGAGGCATTCTGTGAGGAGTGAGACCAGAGCCATCCATCTTAGCCACAGTTCGAGCAGAAAGGATCCCAACAAAAGAGATTCTTCAGAGATTCTACTATGGCTAGGGTCAAACCTGCCTCAGCCCTCAGGCTAACGATTCCGTTTAAAACTTCATTTTTCTCAGCCTGAGTGCATTGCATTAACGGCATGTAATGCTATGCACTGGCTGCCTATTCATCACTATGGATACCTGATGCTTCACGCCGCTGCCGGCTCCACACACAAGGACCAGATATGCATGGAACACCATCTTGTTCTTTTGGCCACTTAACACACCAACTTATCTGTCCAACTTCTGAGCAACGTGCTGGTTGCAGTGAAATCATGGACACATTGTTCCATTGTACACAGTCACAAAATGGAGCAATGTGTCCATGATTTCACTGCAACCAGTAAGTTGTTCAGAAGTTGGACAGATAAGTTGGTGTGTGTAAAGTGGCCCTAAGCACACCGTCACACGCGGCAATATTGCTAGCAATTTCACTGGCAATTTGCTGGTTGCAGTGAAATCATGGACACATTGTTCCATTTGTACATGGCAACAAAATAGAACAATGTGTCCATGATTTCACTGCAACCAGCAAATTGCCAGTGAAATTGCAAGCAATATTGCCGCGTGTGACGGTACCTTAACAGGTTCATTATTAGTAAAATGTTTATCACTGAAAATAGTCATCTTACCAGCTCTAACATCAACCTGTAGGGTAAGTGATATTCAGGTTCTTTTAGTAGACCACTCTTTTACACAATTTTTGGAGAATAGAGTAATTTTAAAGCGAGATCCAGCATATTTCCCGAAGGTGGTTTTGAAGTTCCATAGATCTGAGGAAATCGTCCTTCCATCATTCTGTGCTAATTAGTGATGAGCGAGCACTAAAATGCTCGGGTGCTCGATGCTCTGGCCGAGCATCTCAAGATACTCGTGTACTCGGCCGAGCACCGAGCCCAATGTAAGTCAATGAGTGACAGGCTCCGCCCACAGACTTCCTCCGGTTATAAAACGAGTATTGCTGGGAAAGGGCGGGAGGGGGGGCTTTTTGAAATCACTGCAACATACAACACCTTGCTGTGGCCCCCAGAGGGATCCTAACAATGAATCTGCTCTCTGTGAGGTGCCAGCTCACTGTGTGCACTGAAGGGAGCTGTGTACGTGTGTCAGATCGCTTATTATTACCGAACAGTCCGAGCATCTCGGCGGTACTCGGTGCTCGCCGAGCATCCCGAGTACCGGGATACTCGTGCGAGTACCGAGCAGCGCAGAGCATACTCGCTCATCACTAGTGCTAATCCTAAAAGCCCTGTTACACGTTGCGACGTACCAGCGATCCCGACAAATATGCCGCACAGGCAGACTTACCAGCGATGACCTAGTGATGCGCCGACAACCCGACGGTCGTTGGAATCCGTCAGGTTCTCAGCCGCAGAATTGGGATCACTGGTCGTTACCCATGTCACACACAGCGATCCAGCATGCCCAGCGGGAGATCGCCGATCAAAAAATGGTCCCCAGCGGGGGGCCGATCGCTGCTAAGTATCACACACAGCGATATCGCTGGCGAGGTCGCTGCTACGTCACAAAACCTGTGACATTGCGGCGATGTCGTTAGCTATATCACTATGTGTAACGGGGCCTTTAGAATCATAAAGAAGAGAAGTTGCATTCTTTAGGCTGCTTTCACATAATGTTTTTTTTTCCTGTCCGTGGGATCCTACTTTTTGTAGGACCCGACTGACATGAAAGGACACCACAGGGGGTGACCTATTCTGTGTCTGGGTCTGTGATTATCACGGATCTGGACACAGCAAGCCACTTTCAGTTCCGCAATGTATAATATACATTGCGGAAGTGAAATTTAGTAAAATAAAGAGTTAAAAATAAAAAATCAATATTTTCACCTATCCGTGATCCACCGCTGCCTCCAGCAAGGTCCAGGTGCTTATAGGACCTGCAGTGACATCACAACCCGATCAGCTGATCGGGTCACATGACCGCAGTTACCGCAGTAACTGCGGTCATGTGACCCGATGACGCTGCTGGGTTGTGACATCACGACAGGTCCTCTCCGGAGCTTGTTGGAGGCAGCGGTGGATCGCGGATAGGTGAGCATACAGATTTTTAATTTTTAACTCTTTCCTTTTCTATATTTCACTTCTGCAATGTATATTATACATTGCAGAAGTGAAATTAGACGGTTAGGAGCAATTTTAGTGTACTGAGCATGCTCAGTACACTAAAATCGGGTCCGAGGAACAATCAGCTGTTTCCTTGGACTCGCGCTCATAGGCCCCCATGTTAAAGGCCGAGGATCGGATCAAATTTGGCCTAATTGCCATCCGATTTTGTGAGATCCGATTTTTTTCTGTGCCCAAAATCGGAACAGTGTCTGATTTTGGGTATGGCAAGAAATCGGACACAAATCGGATCCCACACAATCGGATGGCAATAAGGCCAAATTCAATCCGATCCGACCCCCATAGGATAACATGGGGCCAAATCGTATCCATGGCTGTTCATTTTACAACGGACAGCCACAGATCCAACAAAAACGTGATGTGAAAGCACCCTTAGATGTTAGAAGGAATGCTTGAAGGAATATTTATTTGTTATTAATTCTTGGAGGAAAGACAAATCATCATTTGTGACCTTTAAGGGTCATAAGAAAAAAATACATATTTACTGTATTTATCGGTAATGTGCTTTTTCGAACCCATGACAGCACCCTTACATTCCCTCCCATCACCTGGCGTGTTTCACTTTTTATATTTGTTTGTTTTAATTTCTCACGCTTGCATAAGGTGGAATTGTTAATTATAGGATTATTATCTCTACTCATGTTAGGGTGGAGGCACACTGGCGCGAGACTCGCGCGAGTGCAATGCGTGAAAAAAATGCATTGCACTCGGGCCAGTGTTGCCCTATCAGGCAGGGCACACTGGTGCGAGTCCTCCGCACCTAACTCGCACTGCGAGTCAGAAGCGAGTGCAATCGCAGCATGCTGCGATTGCACGCAATTCTGACGCGCGTGAGGGCAATGCAAGTGTATGGGGGCGAGAAAATCTCACCCCCATACAGCACACTGTGCGAGTGTGCAGCCAAAAACGCTTTAAACTCGCCGGCTGTCAAAGCCGGCAAGTTTAAATTTCCCGCTGTACTGTACAGTAAGCTATCATCTTGTACCACTGTGACAGCAGCGGTACAAGATGTTTAGCTAAGACAATGATGATTGTAGTAAAATAATGTAGTCTGGGGTTATTTTACTGATTAACCCCATCAGCATCCTCTGCACCGCATGTGTGCGCCGAGGATGCTGAGGCTGTAAACCCAGTGCTGAAGGGGTTAATATGCAGCTGGTGTAGTGACACCATGTATGTGAAGAGTGTCCTCACTCTCTGCAGACATGGTGTCATTACACCATGTGTGTGAAGGGGTTAATTTTTATGCATAATGTGTTTAAAGAAGTGTCGACATAACACCCGACATACACTTGAACCTGGTTTACAGAATAATTAACCAATTCAGACACATGATGTCATGTCACCATGTATCCAGGGGGGAAGGACAACCCCTGGACAGATGGTGTCATGATACCAGCGTCTGATTAACCCCTTATTCACCGGGTTAAAACCCCCTCGGTAGCACAGTGCAGAATGAAGTCCTGAACAGCCGACATGGTAAAAACATGTCAAATCAAGCTGATAAGTGTAACTTTGCAAAAAATAATAAATTATACATACAATACTGCTTCACTGCTGCTGTCACAGCAATAAAACATTATTGTAACTATATGGGGACTGCGGGGGGCCAGTGATTTTGACAGCACACGGCTGCGACTCTCGCACCATGTGCTGTATGGGTGCGAGCTAGACTCGCACCCATATACTTTTAATGGCCCCTCGCGCGAGGCAATCGCGGTGCAATTGCAGCATGCTGCGATTGCACTCGGATTGCTCTCGCAAAGCGAGTTTAATGTCAGAAACTCGCATTAATGTGACCTGTATCATTGAAAGATACAGGTCCGAGTTTAATGCGAGTTCAACGCCAGTGTGCCTCCAGTCTTAGATCTGAGAAATTCTTATCTGCTAAAGGCGTAAGTAGTGCCGGGGGAATTCTCTGCTGTTTGCTTTCTCCTCTTATCACATGTTATGGGGAAGCCTATCACAACTGCTCCCCTCCTCTTTATGCCATTGGAATCCTTCTAACCATGCCATCTATTATGGCCACTTTACACGCGGCAACAGGAAGTTAGAAACCGGCAGGTGTCGGAGACAATTGTACCTTTTACCTTCAAAACACCTTGAAGTGGCTGCGTGTAATTCAGGTATCTGCAAGGTGTTTTGAAGATAAAAGGTACAATTGTATCCGACACCTGCCGGTTTCTAAAAGTGGCCATTATAGTTTATCCTATGTTGTTTTGTGAGGTGTGGTGTCTCAAACTCTGGTGAAAGTTGCGCTATTTGCTTGATACGGTTGTGGAAGTTCTCTCCTGTTGTTTTGTTGCTTCCTACCTGCCCTTGTTTTTCCTCCTGCAATTTTTATTGTATCTACTTTTACGTGGGTGTGCTTAGTGACAAAGTTTTTGTATTCTCTTTTATGACTTTATCTGTGAATTTAATGACTCCGCTGTCCTGGGGGAGGGGGAGTCAGATCAGGGCTTGTCAGGAGCAAGACCATGCTAGAGATTAATATACTAAGTAAACTAGGCACACCTTCTTATTACATTATATAAATCTTAAAGAAACAATCTCAATTTTTTTGTTGCAAAAGTCTTTTTATTGTTACTTGTTCACATTGAGTGTCAAAAATTTGATTGACGTTAACGTTTCGTCCTTTTACGGCCTTCTTCAAGAATCTTAATACAAAAAAAAGTCAATACATAATATCAGTACAGGAAAAACAAACATATATATCTATATTTCTTACAATACACTCATGGACAGTAACATATAGTTCAATGAAACTATAACTAAATCGATGGCATGGCCTAGCGGAGCATGTGAGTGGACGTGTTGTGAGGAGCTCCCGCCGAACACCGATCTATTATCCTGATTAGCCTGCTTTACACCGCCACAGCAAGCCCTCTGTAACGGTGGGCACACTGCCTGGGAGCATAGGATTGAAACCGGAGGCCCCGGAGCGAGAGTATGCCCCGCCACTGGCAACAAGAGCTGGGAGCAGGAGGAGGAGGGAGCTCTCAAGATGGCGCCGCAGCGCGCTTGGAAGCAGAGCAGGAGAATGCGGCCTGTCAAAGACGCATGACGGCAGCTATGAAGCTGCAGAAATTCGCTCATCACAGTGAAGACCTTGAGGTGGGTGAGGAGGAGGGAGAAGGCCAAGTGGAGGAGGATGGCAATGGATCCGAGGGAGAGGTGGAGGTGAGGACTGAGGCTGCAGAGAGGGAGGAGGGGACGGATGAACAGCAGCAGGGACTGGAGGTCCCAGAGGAGCCCACTATGAAAGACTTGTTCTCCTTAGTATCATCTATGAAAATGACTCTGAACGCTGTTGCTGACAGTGTTCAGGGATTAAAAGGAGAAATCGCCAGCATTAATGTGGCTTTAAAGAAACCAGACGCACGTATGTCGGAGGTAGAGGAGAGGGTTGGAGCCACAGAGGATAAAGTGCAGCAATTGCAGCAGTCTGACAACAAACATACTAAACTGCTGGCTGAAGTACTGGCAAAAAACGATGACTTGGAGAATAGATCACAGAGGAATAATCTCCGGCTAGTGGAGTTCCCTGAGAAAGCGGAGGGAAGGGACCCCACTGCGTTTATTGAGCAATGGTTGAAGGATAAAATTGGAGAGTCATCCTTAACTAAAGTATATGCTGTGGAAAGAGCTCACAGGGTTCCGATGCAGCCCCGGCCACTGGGATCGGAGCCTCGTACGATCCTGGCCCGGATCTTGAACTTTAGAGATAGAGACATAATTTTGAGAAAGGCAAGAGATGCAGAAGACATGACATACAACGGCCAAGAGATAGCGATATACCCAGACTACTCACCAATCGTACAGAAGCAACGGAGAGAATTTACTGGTGTTAAAAAGAGAATGCGAGAGTTGGGAGTGCAATATTCAATGTTCTTTCCCGCCAGATTGAGAGTGGCCGCGCTGGGGAAGGTGCAATTTTTCGTTTCACCAGAGGAGGCATCACAGTGGCTGGACTCGAATGCTAAACGTCTCAGAGCGAGTGATGGCTGAGTTATACATAGTTTGATTGATGTTGGACTGCCTATGACCATTCCATAATGGAGGGAGTGGGAGAGACAGACGAATACTTGGACTTGGTGCTGGACTGTTCTTGTTAAGGGGGTTTGTATTGGAAACCTTTTTTATCCTCTACACACCAGTTTTTCTGGCCTTTTCTGTGCGGTAGCACTGTTAGATCTGCCGTCTGCTGATGATATTGCCAGACTGTGATCCGGTTTTTTCAGAGTATTGGAGGCTCGATATATCTACTGTTCTTAATATTTTTGCCTTAATGTGAGATAAGTGGGCATGGGATACTATGGTGTAATTCCTCAAGGTGTACTGCCATGAGGGTAGAGGGGGAAAATGCTCAGAGAAGTGGGAATGTATGTTATGTGTTTATGAGGGGGGAAAATGTTGGGCTGTTACCTTATTGAGGATTGTGCGGTGTTCAACAAGGCGGGAGGAGGAAAGGATGGAAAAGTTGTCGTTGACTGAGAAGAGGGGACGACGACAGCCACTAGGATTTGGAGACCCAACTGCCCGAAGATGGCGGACATATTGGGGCAGAGAGGGAAGACAGGGGGGTGGGGGGAGATGGGGAAGGGAGGGAGGGAAGGGAGGAATTGGAATCTAGACTGTGGGGAACGGTTGTAAAAATGCAGATTATATGGAATGGCTGACATTAAGGTATTGGGCTGGAATGTGAGGGGGATGTCTGATGTCACTAAGAGGGCGGCTATATCCCAATACATTCTAGACCAGAAACCAACGATTATATGTTTAATGGAAACGCATTTGGTGAAAGAAAAGCTGGCTCTTGTGCAGAAAAAATGAAATCAGGAGTCCTATCATTCTATGCACTCTTCCTACTCGAGGGGGGTGTCTGTGTTGATTCCCAGAACCACCAAGTTTGAAGTTATAGACAACCGTGTGGATACAGAGGGACAATATGTTATATTGGTGGGTAAGATACAGGGATGACTGATGGCTGTGGTGGCTATGTATATCCCTCCACCCTACTCGAGTGTGAAGATCAAAGAAGTTATGGAGTGGTTGGGACCAGGCCCGGACTGATAGGCGGGAGATGCGGGACTTTTCCCGATGGGCCGGTGGTTGTGGAGTGGGCGGGGCCACAGCACCCGCTCCTCCAGCTGCAGACCAGCTTTCAAATGATTTTGTGGCTCCCGCTACCCGCCGGCATAGCAGGGACTGTGGAGCTGCACTAGCCGCCAAGTTGCCCAGTACACGTCATCAAAGTAAGAGTGACTCACTCGACGCACAGCCACAGAGTGACACAACCCAATCTGCGTGCGGGCAGCACAGACAGCAGCTCATAATTATTGAAAAGGAGAGCGCGCCTGTACGTTCTTTGTGGGCCGAAAGAGCCACACTCTGCTGTCCCGCCCAGGAAACGGAAGCATGGCCACCCCAGCCTTTACCAGGTCCCTGTGCACTGTGTGCAGGCAGTGGAGCTGGCCTGAAGGCAGCGGTCAGCAGCTGGTGACTGTCTCAGTCTGGGACTGAGTTTCCTCTTTACTCCTCCAGTGACCTGTCTCAGCTACAGACCCGGGGGCCGGGCTGTCAGTGCGGCAAGCTAAAGCTGAGGCAAGTTACTTTCACTATCGTCGGCCTGACTTGTCTGTGTGTGTGGTGGGGGGTGCAGGGCAGGCTGCTGTGTATTTGTGTGATTGTGTGTGAGGGCAGGTTCTGTGTGTGTGTGTGTGATTGTGTGTGAGGGCAGGCTTCTGTGTGTGTGTGTGATTGTTTGTGTGTGAGGGCAGGTTCTGTGTGTGTGTGTGTGTGTGTGTGTGTGTGTGTGTGTGTGTGTGATTGTGTGTGAGGGCAGGTTCTGTGATTGTGTGTGAGGGCAGGTTCTGTGTGTGTGTGTGATTGTGTGTGAGGGCAGGTTCTGTGTGTGTATGTGTGTGATTGTGTGTGAGGGCAGGCCTATGTGTGTGATTGTGTGTGAGGGCAGGCCTCTGTGTGTGTGTGTGTGTGTGATTGTGTGTGAGGGCAGGTTCTGTGTGTGTATGTGTGTGATTGTGTGTGAGGGCAGGTTCTGTGTGTGTATGGTGTGATGTGTTGAGGGCAGGTTCTGTGTGTGTGTGTGTGTGATTGTGTGTGAGGGCAGGTTCTGGTGTGTGTGTGTGTGATTGTGTGTGAGGGCAGGTTCTGTGTGTGTGTGTGATTGTGTGTGAGGGCAGGTTTCTGGTGTGGTGTGTGATTGTGTGTGAGGGCAGGTTCTGTGTGTGTGTGTGTGTGATTGTGTGTGAGGGCAGGTTCTGTGTGTGTGTGTGTGATTGTGTGTGAGGGCAGGTTCTGTGTGTGTGTGTGTGATTGTGTGTGAGGGCAGGTTCTGTGTGTGTGTGTGATTGTGTGTGAGGGGCAGGTTCTGTGTGTGTGTGTGTGATTGTGTGTGAGGGCAGGTTCTGTGTGTGTGTGATTGTGTGTGAGGGCAGGTTCTGTGTGTGTGATTGTGTGTGGGGCAGTTCTGTGTGTGTGTGTGATTGTGTGTGAGGGCAGGTTCTGTGTGTGTGTGTGATTGTGTGTGAGGGCAGGTTCTGTGGTGTGTGTGATGTGTGTGAGGGCAGTTCTGTGTGTGTGTGATTGTGTGTGAGGGCAGGTTCTGTGTGTGTGTGTGATTGTGTGTGAGGGCAGGTTCTGTGTGTGTGTGATGTGTGTGAGGCAGGTTCTGTGTGTTGGTAGTGGTGGCAGGTTCTGTGTGTGTGTGTGATTGTGTGTAGGGCAGTGTTTGTGTGTGTGTGTGATTGTGTGGTGGAGGGCAGGTTCTGTGTGTGATGTGGTGCGTGTGTGTGATTGATGTTGTGAGGCAGGTTCTGTGTGTGTGATTGTGTGTTAGGGCAGGTTCTGTGTTGTGTGTGATTGTGTGTGAGGGCAGGTTCTGTGTGTGTGTGTGATTGTGTGTGAGGCAGGTCTGTGTGTGTGTGATTGTGTGTGAGGGCAGGTTCTGTGTTGTGTGTGTGATTGTGTGTGAGGCAGGTTCTGTGTGTGTGTGTGATTGTGTGTGAGGGCAGGTTCTGTGTGTGTGTGTGATTGTGTGTGAGGGCAAGTTCTGTGTGTGTGTGTGAGGGCAGGCCTCTGTGGTGAGGCAGGCTTCTGTGTGTGTATGTTTGTGATTGTGTGTGAGGGCAGGCCTCTGTGTGTGTGTGTGATTGTGTGTGAGGGCAGGTTCTGTGTGTGTGTGATTGTGTGTGAGGGCAGGTTCTGTGTGTGTGTGTGATTGTGTGTGAGGGCAGGTTCTGTGTGTGTGTGATTGTGTGTGAGTTCAGGTTCTGTGTGTGTGTGTGTGTGATTGTGTGTGAGGGCCGGTTCTGTGTGTGTGTGTTGATTGTGTGTGAGGGCAGGTTCTGTGTGTGTATGTGTGTGAGGGCAGGCCTCTGTGTGTGTATGTGTGTGATTGTGTGTGAGGGCAGGTTCTGTGTGTGTATGTGTGTGAGGGCAGGCCTATGTGTGTGTATGTGTGTGATTGTGTGTGAGGGCAGGCCTCTGTGTTTGTATGTGTGTGATTGTGTGTGAGGGCAGGCCTCTGTGTGTGTATGTGTGTGATTGTGTGTGAGGGCAGGCTTCTGTGTGTGTATGTTTGTGATTGTGTGTGAGGGCAGGCCTCTGTGTGTGTATGTGTGTGATTGTGTGTGAGGGCAGGTTCTGTGTGTGTATGTGTGTGATTGTGTGTGAGGGCAGGCTTCTGTGTGTGTATGTGTGTGATTGTGTGTGAGGGCAGGCTTCTGTGTGTGTATGTGTGTGATTGTGTGTGAGGGCAGGTTCTGTGTGTGTGATTGTGTGTGAGGGCAGGTTCTGTGTGTGTGATTGTGTGTGAGGGCAGGCTTCTGTGTGTGTATGTGTGTGAGGGCAGGCTTCTGTGTGTGTATGTGTGTGTGTAAGGGCAGGCTGCTGTGTGTATGTGTGTGTGAGGGCAGGCTGCTGTGTGTGTGTGTGTGAGGGCAGGCTTCTGTGTGTGTCTATGTGAGGACAGGCTACTGTGTGTGTGTGTGTGACTGTGTGAGGGCAGGCTTCTGTGTGTGTGTATGTGTGTGTCTGTGTGAGGACAGGCTATTGTGTGGATGTGTGAGTGTGTCTCTGTGTGTGAGGACAGGCTGCTACATGTGCATGGGGGCAGGTGTGTGTGTGTGCGTTGGGGCCTGTGCTATGTCTGAATGGGGCCAGGATAGGCTGCTAGGTGTATGTAGACAGTCTGCTGCATATGTGAGGGTCAGGGTAGGCTGCTGCATGTGTGTGTTTGAGGACAGACTGTTACATGTTTGGGTGCAGGGCAGTCTGCTGCATGTGCGTGGGGCCGGCGCAGGTTGCTGTGTGTGGACAGACTGCTGCTACGTGTGTGGGGGCCAGGGCAGGCTGCTGCATGTGTGTGTGTGTGTGTGTGAGGACTGGCTGCTATGTGTGTGGGGACCGGGACAAGCTGTTGCATGTGTGTGGGGGCCTGGGCAGGCTATTGCGTGTGTGTGCGCGAGAGAGAGGGCAGGCTGCTGTGTGTGCATGGGGTCTGGTGCAGTCTGCTACACGTGTGTGGGGGCCCCGGGGCAGGCTGTTCCGTGTGTGTGTGTGTGGGGGGGCAGGCTTTTGTGTGTGTGTGTGCTAGCACAGGCTGCTGTGTGTGCGTGGGGGCTTGGGCAGGCTGTTGTGTGTTTGCGTGTATGAGAGGACAGGCTGATATGTGTGTATGTGGGCCGGGGCAAGCTGCTGTGTGTATATGGACAGTCTGCTGCATGTATGGGGGCCAGGGTAGACCGCTGCATGTGTGTGTTTGAGGACAGGCTGTTACATGTGTGGGTGCGGGGCAGGCTGTTGCATGTGTGTGTGGACAGGCGGCTGCTACGTGTGTGTGTGTGTGTGTGTGTGTGGACAGGCTACTGTGTGTTTGTGTGTGAGGACAGGCTGCTGCATGTATGTGGGGGCCGGGGCAGGCTGTTGTGTGTTTGCGTGTATGAGAGGACAGGCTGATATGTGTGTATGTGGGCCGGGCAAGCTGCTGTGTGTATATGGACAGTCTGCTGCATGTATGGGGGCCAGGGTAGACCGCTGCATGTGTGTGTTTGAGGACAGGCTGTTACATGTGTGGGTGCGGGGCAGGCTGTTGCATGTGTGTGTGGACAGGTGGCTGCTACGTGTGTGGTGGCCAGGGCAGGCTGCTGCATGTGTGTGTGAGGTCTGGCTGCTATGTGTGTGGGGGTCAGGGCAGGCTGTTGCATGTGTGTGAGGGCCGCGGTATGCTGCTACGTGTGGTGGGGCCTGGGCAGGCTGCTACATGCGTGTGGGGCCTGGGCAGGCAACTACGTGTGTGTAGGAGCCAGGTCGGGCTGCTACGTGTGTATGGGGGCCGGGGCAGGCTGCCACATGTGTGTGTGTGTGTGTGTGGGGAGGGGGGGCGAGGGCAGGCTGCTGCATGTGTGTGGGGGCTGGATCACACTGCTACATGTGTGTGGGGGACGGGGCAAGCTGCTATGTGTGTATGTGGGCAGGCTGTGTGTGTGAGGGCAAGCTGTGTGTGTGTGAGGGCAGGCTGTGTGTGTGTGAGTGAGGGCAGGCTGCATATGCGTATGTGTGTGATCCTCAGTATCTGCATTATTCTGTGCATATACACTGCACAGTACCACTTCTCCTGCCCTGTATACTGGGTGTAATCCTCAGTATCTGTATTATTCTGTATATACACTGCACAGTACCACCTCTCCTGTCCTGTATACTGGGTGTAATCCTCAGTATCTGTATTATTCTGTATATATACATTGCAGAGTGTATATTACACCCAGTAAACAGGGAGGATTACACCCAGTATGCAGGACAGAAGTGGTACTGTGCAGTGTATATACACACAGAATAATACAGATACTGAGGATTACACCCAGTATACAGGACAGAAGAAGTGGTACTGTGCAGAGTATATATACAGATCTTGAGGATTACACCCAGTATACAGGACAGGAGAAGTGGTACTGTGCAGTGTATATATACAGAATAATACAGATACTGAGGATTACACCCAGTATACAGGACAGGAGAAGTGGTACTGTGCAGTGTATATATACAGAATAATACAGATACTGAGGATTACCATTTATCCTGTCCTGTATACTGGATGTAATCCTCAGTATCTGTATTACTCTGTATATATACACACTGCACAGTACAATTTCTCCTGTCCTGTATACTGGGTGTAATCCTCAGTATCTGTATTATTCTGTATATACACACTGCTCAGTACCACTTCTCCTGTCCTGTATACTGGGTGTAATCCTCAGTAACTGTATTATTCTGTATATATACAGTGCACAGTACCACTTCTCCTGTCCTGTATACTGGGTGTAATCCTCAGTATCTGTATATATACACTGCACAGTACCACTTCTCCTGTCCTATATACTGGGTGTAATCCTCAGTATCTGTATTATTCTGTATATATACACTGCACAGTACCACTTCTCCTGTCCTGTATACTGGGTGTAATCCTCAGTATCTGAATTATTCTGTACATATACACTGCACAGTACCACTTCTCATGTCCTGTATACTCGGTGTAATCCTCAGTATCTGAATTATTCTGTACATATACACTGCACAGTACCACTTCTCCTGTCCTGTATACTGGGTGTAATCCTCAGTATCTGAATTATTCTGTACATATACACTGCACAGTACCACTTCTCCTGTCCTGTATACTGGGTGTAATCCTCAGTATCTGAATTATTCTGTACATATACACTGCACAGTACCACTTCTCCTGTCCTGTATACTGGGTGTAATCCTCAGGATCTGTATTATTCTGTATATATACACTGCACAGTACCACTTCTCCTGTCCTGTATACTGGGTGTAATCCTCAGTATCTGAATTATTCTGTACATATACACTGCACAGTACCACTTCTCCTGTCCTGTATACTGGGTGTAATCCTCAGTATCTGAATTATTCTGTACATATACACTGCACAGTACCACTTCTCCTGTCCTGTATACTGGGTGTAATCCTCAGTATCTGAATTATTCTGTACATATACACTGCACAGTACCACTTCTCCTGTCCTGTATACTGGGTGTAATCCTCAGGATCTGTATTATTCTGTACATATACACTGCACAGTACCACTTCTCCTGTCCTGTATACTGGGTGTAATCCTCAGTATCTGAATTATTCTGTACATATACACGGCACAGTACCACTTCTCCTGTCCTGTATACTGGGTGTAATCCTCAGTATCTGAATTATTCTGTACATATACACTGCACAGTACCACTTCTCCTGTCCTGTATACTGGGTGTAATCCTCAGTATCTGAATTATTCTGTACATATACACTGCACAGTACCACTTCTCCTGTCCTGTATACTGGGTGTAATCCTCAGTATCTGAATTATTCTGTACATATACACTGCACAGTACCACTTCTCCTGTCCTGTTATCAGAGAGGTGGTATTGGACTTTGATTTTCAGCATTTAAATGTTGCTTAATTTATTATCCCTAATATGGAAGTCATCACTTCTCTTCTGTATAGGTGATGACTTTCCTTCGCTCTGGATTTGATCCCACAATCCTGGCAAACGTAGCTTTGAAGATAACTATGTGAATGGAGCTGCAGTTGATTTTTCCCTCAGCTGCACCATTCACATTTGGCTCTTCAGATAAACGTAAAACTTAACAACTTAAAAGCAAACTTCACTGATCAGGGCTGATGGGTGTTATAGTGTGTGGGCTGGTGGGGCTTGTTTTCCAGGGCTGCTTTTTGGTCCCAGTCCGGCCCTGGTTGGGACACTTAGGCGAGATACCTACACTGAAGCCAAAGAATATGAGTCTGCACACATTGGAAGCAGCAGTGTGAACTGCGACCAATCCCCACCAAAAACATGAAAAACCAATGCAAAAACCGTATAAGTGTCACACAAAAGGCGCTCTGCTGTAAAAATTATAAATAGCCAGTGCCGTGACAAAAAACAGGGCCTTTTGGTTTATACGTTTTTGCAAAAAACGTACAGTAAGCTGCCTCACCAACTTCACGGTGGGCCCTGGTAGAGACTGTCCTAACTCTGTCCCTAGATGCTACGTTAAAAACCTGCCTGTGTGTACATACCTCTGGCCAGGGCGCGGGAGAGCACCTACACTGTTAGTGGGAGATCTAAACAATATCCAAGATGACTATTGGGACAAATTTAAGTGTAGCCCTCTTAGGACGCAGGGACATATTACTTCCTTTGGGATACTTCTTCAAGAATTAGGGTTAAGAGATGTTTGGAGGGAAAGGAATCCAGGTGTCAAATGCTTCTCCTGTTACTCAGCTACACATAATACACTCTCACGTATAGACATGGCGCTGGGCAATGGTCGCATAGACGAATTGGTGTTGAATGTAGACTATTTGCCCAGAGTCATTTCTGACTATAAACCTGTATGTGTCACGATAAGGTCTGGGGAAGTGCTGACGGGCAGTAAGGCGGGCTGGAAGCTACACCCGGCATGGATGCAGTCAATAAATATGATACAGATACAGGAGGTTGAGGAATTTTTTATGTTTAATGATCAAACGGCTAGTCCGTCAATAATTTGGGACGCAATGAAGGCTTATTTAAGGGGACTGTTAATTAAAGAGATAAATATACGGAAAACTATAACACGACAAGAGGAAGTAGAGAAATTGGAGGCGGTGAGAGACTGGCTGAGGAGACTCTGATACAGGGGGGCGGGGGAGGAGCAGCGACTAAACTGTGGACTGCTCAGGAAGAGCTGGATGGGTTCAAACTTGACAAGGCGCTTAAAAGAAATGAATTTAGACGTATGGCCTTTTACGAGGAGGGAGAAAAGGTTGGACATTTGCTGTCGTTGGTGGCCTCGGCGCAGAGGAAAACTCCATACGTTTATTCGATGTATAGTCCTGATGGGTCTAAAACAACAAACTCCACTGATATTGGAGAAATTTTTCTGGACTTCTATGGGAGGTTCTATTCCTCTGGGGCGGAGGTCAGCATGGATAGTATTGAAGCGTATTTGGCTGACTTGAAACTAGCTAGGTTGTCAGAAGCAGACAGATCTAGCTTGGAAGCTCCGATTACATATGAGGAATTAAGTATAGCCTTGACATCTATGGCCAATGAAAAAGCATCTGGGACAGACGGACTACCAGTGGAACTTTATAAACTTTTGGAAAAGGTATTGCTGCCAAAACTGCAGGAGGTGTTAGAATGTTCAAGGGAGGAAGGGGTACTGCCTATGTCGATGAGAGAGGCGACAATTGTTGTTTTACCCAAGGAGGGCAGGGACTTGGGATTTCCGGAATCCTATAGACCTATTTCTTTACTATCCGCAGATATTAAGATATTAGCTAAAGCCCTGACTAATAGACTGACGGGTGTTGTCAATAACTTGATACATCCTGATCAGTCGGGTTTTATGCCTAACAGGTCCACCGCTGTGAATCTAAGATTGTTTCTTAATATGCAGCTACCGGCTGATAATGCGGGTAGGAGAGTTATAGCATCTCTGGATGCCCATAAAGCCTTCGATTGTGTCAGTTGGCAATTTCTGTGGGCAGTGCTGGAGTCCCTGGGTTTTGGACCTGTTTTTTTATCATGGATACGTCTGCTGTATACCCAACCAGTGGCTAGGGTGCAGGTTAATGGGGCACTATTTGGGCCGATAAGTCTGCAGAGGGGTACTAGGACGGGGTGCCCTCTCTCTCCACTCCTATTTGCACTTGTTATAGAACCGCTGGCTACCAAATTGAGGAACGATAGGGAAATGACTGGGTTTAGATATGGGGAGATGGAAGAGAGGGTGGCACTCTATGCAGACGATGTCCTGCTGTTCCTTGAAAACTCCGGAGTCTCACTGACAAGAGCTATGAGTATTATTGACCAATATGGAGATATGTCAGGACTTAGAATAAATTGGCACAAGTCCACATTGTTCCCATTGGACGAGGAGCTGTCATCTGTGATGGAGAGTGGGGGCCTTAGAGTAGTGGATAGATTTAAATATCTTGGAATTTGGGTGTCGACTCCCATTACAAAGTTCCTGGATCTAAATTTAACACTAGTATTGAAGTCTATTAAAGATAAAATGAAAGCATGGAATAAGTTACACCTCTCAGTTGTTGGCCAGATAAACTTGATTAAAATGGTGTTAATGCCTAAACTGCTTTATGTTTTTCATAATGCACCACTGTCCATTTCCCGGGCCAGGTTCTGACAGATTAACTCTCTGTTTCGAAGCTTGATTTGGGGCAAAAAACAGGCTAGACTGAGACTGGAACTTCTCCAAAGACCCAAGGACGAGGGAAGACTGGCTTTGCCTAATCCCTATTTATATTACATTGCGGCACAGAGTCAACATGTGAGGGGGTGGGCACAGAGGGCGGAAAGCTATAATATTCAGAAAATTATGGAAAGAGTGACCAATAGAAGCCCATTGATACTGAGTGTAGAAGACGGATCAATGGGAAGAATGGAAAGACAATGTCCTACTATGCTATTGATGCAGGAAATTTTATTGAGGGTATTGGCACCCTCAGCCTAATACTTGGTTGCACAACCTTTAGCCAAAATAACTACGATCAACCGCTTCTGGTAACCATCAATGAGTTTCTTACAATGCTCTGCTGGAATTTTAGACCATTCTTCTTTGGCAAACTGCTCCAGGTCCCTGATATTTGAAGGGTGCCTTCTCCAAACTGCCATTTTTAGATCTCTCCACAGGTGTTCCATGGGATTCAGGTCTGGACTCATTGCTGGCCACCTTAGAAGTCTCCAGTGCTTTCTCTCAAACCATTTTTTAGTGCTTTTTGAAGTGTGTCTTGGGTCATTGTCCTGCTGGAAGACCCATGACCTCTGAGGGAGACCCAGCTTTCTCACACTGGGCCTTACATTATGCTGCAAAATTTGTTGGTAGTCTTCAGACTTCATAATGCCATGCACACGGTCAAGCAGTCCAGTGCTAGAGGCAGCAAAGCAACCCCAAAACATCAGGGAACCTCCGCCATGTTTGACTGTAGGGACCGTGTTCTTTTCTTTGAATGTATCTTTTTTTCTCCTGTAAACTCTATGTTGATGCCTTTGGCCAAAAGAGGAGAACATTCTTCCAAAACGTTTTAGGCTTTCTCAGGTAAGTTTTGGCAAACTCCAGCCTGGCTTTTTTATGTCTCGTGGGGTCTTCCTGGGTCTTCTACCATACAGTCCCTTTTCATTCAGACGCCAACGGATAGTACGGGTTGACACTGTCGTACCCTCGGACTGCAGGGCAGCTTGTACTTGTTTGGATGTTAGTCAAGGTTCTTTATACACCATCCGCACAATCTTGCGTTGAAATCTCGTCAATTTTTCTTTTCCGTCCACATATAGAGAGATTAGCCACAGTGCCATGGGCTTTAAACTTCTTGATGACACTGCGCACGGTAGACATAGGAACATTCAGGTCTTTGGAGATGGACTTGTAGCCTTGAGATTGCTCATGCTTCCTCACAATTTGGTTTCTCAAGTCCTCAGACAGTTCTTTGGTGTTCTTTCTTTTCTCCATGCTCAATGTGGTACACACAAGGACACGGGACAGAGGTTGAGTCAACTTTAATCCATGTCAACTGGCTGCAAGTGTGATTTAGTTATTGCCAACACCTCTTAGGTGCCACAGGTAAGTTACAGGTGCTGTTAATTACACAAATTAGAGAAGCATCACATGATTCTTCTAACAGTGCCAATACTTTTGTCCACCCCCTTTTTTATGTTTGGTGTGGAACTATATCCAATTTGGCATTAGGACAATTCGTTTTGTGTTTTTTTTCATTGAAGACAAATTAAATGAAGATAATAATACCAAAGTATTTGTGATTGCAATCATTTTCAGGAAGAAACTGAGTAGTATCTGACAGAATTGCAGGGGTGTCAATACTTTTGGCCAACACTGTATATATGCATAATCTTTAATACAAAAGCCATTTGAAATAAATCTCCAAGAAGGAAAAAGGAGTCAGTGTCCTTATCATAAGGTAAATCTCCTTGGAGCGCTCAATCATCTGGATACCTTGATTACTTGCTTTAATACAAAAGGAAAGGAGATTATAAAAAGTTAAACTCTGTCTTCCAATACACTCGTATATTATATATTAATACAAAGAAAAATTGACAATACCTTGGAAGTCATATATGGAATATATGTTCTTAAAATTCTATATAGCTCTTTGGTGGTTGAGAACAATGTGTCTTTATGTAGAAAAAATCAAATTATAATCGCTACTCAAAATTAATTCTAAATACATATATAGCGATATTAATGAATTACGAACCACTACCTGTATCTTATTCTATGTAATACACAAGGGTAAGTTCCGTGATCTACCAAGAAAAAAAAGGAATCCTTAAGAAAGCAGAATCATTTGATCCATTAAAGTCTCAATCCATAAATGTCCTGCACATACCTAAGTAAAGGGAAATTCCCGGTGAAATAACCTAATAGAAAAAAACTTTCTATCAGTTTTATCTACCATACAAAAAAGTGCCTATGCTCAAGAGAAACTTGGTGGTTAGATTACCTGATGTGGACTGTGTAGTGCCTCGCTGTGATGTGTGACGCCGCTCAGTGCGGCGCTAGTATTTAAAGGTAAAAGACGGGACATAGACGTGATGTCACTTCCGCCCAATGAACCGCAAGGAAGTGTATTGACACGCACGCTGCGCATGCGCAGTAAGAAAATTGGGAGTTTCCATCAAAAAAGAAAGTAAACAGTGCGTCACATGATACAAAATATGGGAAACCCGTTTCAAAGCCATCAACCATCGCTCACATTGATCAGTCAATAGTGCATCTGGAACAGAAAGCAGAAATTGGTATCCAAACTTTATAAATGTCGTAATACATGTTTATAAAACATTGTTAAATGAATTCAAACCGCATTACTTGCTACATTGTAATAAGGTTTGTACATTCCCATGTGATTATAAAAAGAGAGATAAGGAAAGAAGGACAAGCCCATAATTATAATTAAATAGAACCCCACCACCAAGATCGTTAGATCAAATGCATACAAATGAATATAACTGCAAATCCAAAAATGAATCTTGCAATAATAAAATTATTATTAATGATAACTAGTATAATCATTCCATTGTGTTCACACAATAACCATCCAGTGGTGGAAACTCTACTCATTACATTTGTAAGTGAATTAAACAAATGTCTCATGTTCACGGTTCAAACCGGCCTGTTCCAAGGATTGACGGGTATGGATCCAGAAAGCTTCTCTCTCCTTAAGCCTCTGAACACTATTGCCTCCCCTTCTTATTGGAGGTACGCTCTCAATAATCTGAAAGCATAACTGTGATACCCTACAGTTGTGTTGCACAAAATAGTAGGGTACAGGTAACAAAGTATGCCGAATTGTGGATTTGTGCTTGCTGATACGGTCGTGTATATGTTGGGTGGTCTCCCCCGCATACACGCGTATTGTGCGTGTCAATACACTTCCTTTGGGGTTCATTGGCGGAAGTGACGTCACGTCTATGTCCCGCCTTTAACCTTTAAATACTAGCGCCGCACTGAGCGGCGTCGCACATCACAGCGAGGCACTACACAGTTCACATCAGGTAATCTAACCACCGAGTTTCTCTTGAGCATAGGCACTTTTTTGTATGGTAGATGAAACTACATAGTAACATAGTAACATGGTTTTTAAGGTTGAAGGAAGACTTTAAGTCCATCAAGTTCAACCCATAGCCTAACATGTTGATCCAGAGGAAGGCAAAAAAAACCCATGTGGCAACACTAAGCTCCACATTGGGGAAAAAAGTTCCTTCCTGACTCCACATACGTCAATCAGACTAGTTCCCTGGATCAACGCCATATCAGAGAATCTAGTATATATAACAGGTAATATTATAGTTTTCAAGAAAGGCATCCAGACCCTTCTTAAATGTTAGTAGTGAGTCACTCATTACAACATGTGGCAGAGTGTTCCATAGTCTCACTGCTCTTACAGTAAAGAATCTACGTCTGTGATTATGATTAAACCTTCTTCCCTCCAGACGTAGAGGATGCCTCCTTGTCTCAGTCTCAGGCCTAAGAATAAAAAGATCATTAAAAAGGTCTCTGTACTGTCCCCTCATATATTTATACATTATTATAAGATCACCCCTAAGCCTTCGTTTTTCCAAGCTAAATAACCCCAAGTTTAATAACCTGTCTTGGTATTGCAGACCCCTCAGTCCTCTAATGACTTTGGTTGCTCTTCTCTGGACCTGCTCTAGTTCAGCTGTGTCTTTCTTATACACTGGAGACCAGAATTGTACACAGTATTCTAAGTGTGGTCGCACTAGTGACTTGTATAGAGGTAAAATTATGTTCTCCTCATGAGCATCTATGCCTCTTTTAATGCATCCCATTATTTTATTTGCCTTTGCAGCAGCTGCCTGACACTGGCCACTAAATGTGAGTTTGTCATCTACCCATACACCCAGGTCTTTTTCAGTGACAGTTTTGCCCAGTGTTTTACAATTAAGCACATAATTATACCTTTTGTTTCCTCTGCCCAAGTGCATGACTTTACATTTATCCCCATTAAAGCTCATTTGCCATTTATCAGCCCAAGCTTCTAGTTTACATAAATCCTCATGTAATATGAGGACTGATGAAAGTAAACTTGCTCTTTTTGGGTGCAAGGACCGCAGACAGTTTATCAGACGACCCCAAACTCTAAATTCAGGCCACTGTACACTCTGAAGATAGTAAAGAATGGTGGTGCAAGCGTCATGATATGGACATGTTTCTTTTACTATGGTGTCGGGCCTATTTACTACATACCAGGGATCATGGACCAGTTTGCATATATCAATATATTTGAAGAGGTCATGTTGCTTTATGCTGAAGAGACAATGTCCTTGAAATGGGTGTTTCAACAAGACAACATTCCTAAACCCACAAGTAAAAAAGCTAAATCTTTGTTCCAGTCCAACAAAAGTTGAGTTTATGCAGTGGCCCAGTCCGATCTCTGGACCTTAATCTGATAGAACACTTGTGAGGTGACCCCAAACATGCCATTTCTGAGGCAAAGTCAACAAATACAAATACATTGTGGGATGTAGTCAAAGCATCCTGGGCTGCAATAACTATTCACAGGTACCAGAAGTTAGTTGATTTCATGCATAAATATGAAGCAGTTCTAAAAAAAAACTGTGGTTATACAACTAAATATTAGGTTAGTGATTCACAGGAATGCTAAATCCTAAATAAAAAGAATAGAGTACATATTTTGAGTTTGGAAAGACAAATGCAGACACTGCTATTTTTTGAACAGCCCAAAGTTCATTTTTTGTTATTAACTGTAAAGTAGTTAAAATTCTGTACATTTCTCTTCATGTTTGATTTAGAAAACAATGTGCAATGTTCATAATGTATGTAAATAATAACTACTATAAAGGTTTTGGGCTTTTTTGGCCGAACTCGTGTCTTTGAACACACTGCTATTGTTTTGAACACAACTTTAGATGGTGTATATGAGAATCATAACAGCATATGTACTTTAACCACTATATGCATCCCAGGTCAAGGATACTGTCCACCAAGGGATATCAGTAATGTGCAGTTGATGAGTATAGTAAAATTCTACCTCGACTGAACAGTAAAGTCCTTAATGTGGTGAGGAGCCCAGGGAAGTGGGCACAGACTATAATGAGGGATGTTAACATATAGTTGTGGCCAAAAGTATTGACACCCCTGCAATTCTGTCAGATAATACTCAGTTTCTTCCTGAAAATGATTGCAATCACAAATTCTTTGGTATTATTATCTTCATTTAATTTGTCTTCAATGAAAAAACACAAAAGAGAATGAAGCAAAAAGGAAAACATTGATCATTTCACACAAAACTCCAAAAATGGACCAGACAAAAGTACTGGCACCCTCAGCCTAATACTTGGCTGTACAACCTTTAGCCAAAATAACTACGATCAACCGCTTCTGGTAACCATCAATGAGTTTCTTACAATGCTCTGCTGGAATTTTAGACCATTCTTCTTTGGCAAATTGCTCCAGGTCCCTGATATTTGAAGGGTGCCTTCTCCAAACTGCATTTTTAGATCTCTCCACAGGTGTTCTATGGGATTGAGGTCTGGACTCATTGCTGCCACCTTAGAAGTCTCCAGTGCTTTCTCTCAAACCATTAGTGCTTTTTGAAGTGTGTTTTGGGTCATTGTCCTGCTGGAAGACCCATGACCTCTGAGAGAGACCCAGCTTTCTCACACTGGGCCCTACATTATGCTGCAAAATTGTTGGTAGTCTTCAGACTTCATAATGCCATGCACACTGTCAAGCAGTCCAGTGCCAGAGGCAGCAAAGCAACCCCAAAATATCAGGGAACCTCCGCCATGTTTGACTGTAGGGACCGTGTTCTTTTCTTTGAATGCCTCTTTTTTTCTCCTGTAAACTCTATGTTGAAACCTTTGCCCAAAAAGCTCTACTTTTGTCTCATCTGACCAGAGAACATTCTTCCAAAACGTTTTAGGCTTTCTCAGGTAAGTTTTGGCAAACTCCAGCCTGGCTTTTTTATGTCTCAGGATAAGAAGTGGGGTCTTCCTGTGTCTCCTACGATACAGTCCCTTTTCAATCAGACGCCGACGGATAGTACGGGTTGACACTGTTGAACCCTCGGACTGCAGGGCAGCTTGAACTTGTTTGGATGTTAGTCAAGGTTCTTTATCCACCATCCGCACAATCTTGCGTTGAAATCTCTTGTCAATTTTTCTTTTCCGTCCACATCTAGGGAGGTTAGCCACAGTGCCATGGGCTTTAAACTTCTTGATGACAGTGTGCACGATAGACACAGGAACATTCAGGTCTTTGGAGATGGACTTGTAGCCTTGAGATTGCTCATGCTTCCTCACAATTTGGTTTGTCAAGTCCGCAGACAGTTCTTTGGTCTTCTTTCTTTCCTCCATGCTCAATGTGGTACACACAAGGACACAGGACAGAGGTTGAATCAACTTTAATCCATGTCAACTGGCTGCAAGTGTGATTTAGTTATTGCCAACATCTGTTAGGTGCCACAGGTAAGTTACAGGTGCTGTTAATTAAACAAATTTGAGAAGCATCACATGATTTTTCTAATAGTGCCAATACTTTTGTCCACCCCTTTTTTATGTTTGGTGTGGAATTATATCCAATTTGGCTTTAGGACAATTCTTTTTGTGTTTTTTCATTGAAGACAAATTAAATTAAGATAATAATACCAAAGAATTTGTAATTGCAATCATTTTCAGGAAGAAACTGAGTAGTATCTGACAGAATTGCAGGGGTGTCAATACTTTTGGCCACAACTGTAAGTAGCAGAGATTACCTGTAGCCATTATGTCCCGCTGTGCTGGCATCAAATCCCTACACGTGTTTCGGTGTGCCCATTCCATGACGAAGGCAAACACTTCAACTGATATCCTTTTGTAGACAGTATACTTGACCTGGCATCAGGGGCGTAACTACAATAGGTGCAGGGGTTGTGAACACACCCGGGTCCTGCAGCCTAGAGGGGCCCCAAAAGTCCCTTTGGCCTATAGAAAAAGTGTAATACTATTAAAGATTTCCAATAATTGGGGGCCCTGTTGGAGCTGTCGCATCGGGGCCCCTGGGCCTACAGTTACGCCAATGCCTGGCATGCATATAGTGGTTAAAGTACATATGTTGTTTGATACTCATATGCACCATCTATTTTGTTTAAGTATTAACTTATAAATACATATGTACCATCTAACCTTTTGAATATAGATTTAGCCATTTTTTACACTATTTGATATTGTATTTCCGGCTCTGCTGTGCTATTTTTTTTGTATTTGTTAGACTTTCTGTAACTTGCTTTAATGTTTTTAATGTATTAATAAAGATCATAAATTTGTATTATTGGATTATTTTGGGCCATTTTTTATAAATTGGCTTATACTTACTTTATATATTTCTGGTTGTCTTATAGTGTTTGGGTTTTGTTACAATTATTTATGTATCTATAATAATACCCAATTGGTTATTGGTAATTTTGGTTTATTTTCCAAAAACTATTTTTTGTATCAGAAACTGAGCAGAATTTCTTCAAATTCTCAAATACTCAAAACTTGCTTCTGGTGATATATTAATGTACTGCTGGTGGCTCTGGTGATGTATTCATGTAAGTACCCCTTTCAATTCGGTGCAGCCAATGGGATTGTTTCAATAAGGCAATGCGAACCAAACAATGTGTTCCCCTGTTAAAATGCGTTGTGCTTCACTATCAGTGATTCATATCTCTGGGCAGGGAGCTTAGCTGGAGCTCCGCAGCTGGCAATACAGTATAGCAGCCCAGCTCCATTGGTGCTCCCATTGCCTTTTTGCAACGTGTCAGTGCAATGACGTTATCAACAAGAAGAAGTGGATCTCCAGGAATGGGATATGTAAGGTTTCATTCTGTTTATAGAAAGGCTGTGTGGGCTCTTACGGTATATAGAGGATGTCAGCATACTAATTTCTTTTATGCAATTTATATCAATATGAATTAATAACTTTAATTTATCTGTTAATATTAATATTCAGCACAATTAATTTCAGTCTGTTGGCTGGCCTCAATATCTGTCACGGTCTCTCATGTTGACTCTTGGGAGAAACATATTTCTCACCTCTGCTCTATTATGCATAGTGCTATGTTATAGATAGTGCTGCACATAAGGGAAAAAGTGTTCATGGTGCATTATGTCCACTTGGGGGGATGACGCCACACCATGTGAACTGCCCGAAGCCCAGGCAACTCTTAATACGCCCCTGGGCACAGAAAAAGAAAAATTGATGTAGAATCAATGGAACAGTACCTCATTGGAGGGCATATCCAGCATAGATTAAAAAAATACAGTGAAAGGTCCTTTAACATTCCCTTTTGGAGATTTCACCCACTGATCTTTCTTCCTTATAGTGGGTGAACAGAATATATTTTTTCTCTCTATTTGCAGTTTACACAATCTCAGTACTGAATCAGCTTTAAGAAGATGAACATACTGATCCAAAGTAGAACATTCTGTTCTTTCCTCACTGCATGCTAACTGAAACAATATAAAAGCATACAAATACAATTTAGTAGCTGAATTGTTATAAAATGTAAATATGATTATTTGGCTGTGATCCTATTAATCAGCTGATATGGTACAGTTGAAGCAAGCTTATGCTTACAAGCAATTTGGTATTATTTCTTATTGCAATCTGTATTGTTTTCATCAAATCCTGTTTATTATGTCTATAGTTCGGAAATAATTTAAATCAAACTATTACATGAAGTGTTATCAGTTTTACTAAAGGGTGATTTATTTGTTTCAGCCAAGGTAACACACAGCAGCTGCATTCTGCACAGTGCTACTACAATGCTGACGAATTATACAATCATCTGTTTTTTGCTCTTTGCATGTTTTTTTGCAGTTAAAGGGGAACTCCGGGGAGAGAATCTTTTTAGTACAATCCCTGCCCTCCTACATAATGAAGCAGAGCTGTACACTGCAGTTCTAGGATCTATAGATTTCTTATGAATTAATAAAATCCTACCTGCTCTTTTGATCTCCCTCCTCCCTCATGGGACAGAAAATTGAGAGCTTCATTCAGCAGCAGAGAACAGAAGGTGTGACAGGGGCGTGGAGCCTGGGAGCTGCAGGATCATCCTACATTCCAGTGAGTGATGATGATGATCCATTGAAAGTTGTAGGGATAGGAAGATACCATGTTCCTATGGGGGAGGGGAGACCATGCAGAGCTGAATCGATCAATGTAATGCTTTGCTTGTGCTCTCAGCCTCACAATAACAGTACACACTATGCATCATCATACGGCAGAGGATGACAGCATGTATTTGTATCTGCTTGATGACATGATTGCTATTTCAAGCCTGGACCCCCTTGTCACATAGGATTGTATATCAGGGACAGGATTGTAGTGTGAGCATGGGGCCGGAAGCCATGCCCCCTCCCTATACAGAAATGTGAGGGGGCTGGAATGTAGGATGATCCTGCAGCTCCCAACATTCACGCCTCTGACACAACTCCTCTTCTCACCAGCAGCATGAGACTGTCAGGCTGAAAATTCTTTGTCCTTTGAGGTGGGGTCAGAGCTATGGAGCAGTTATGATTTTATCACTTTATAAGAGATCTATAGATCCCAGAACTGTAGTGTACAGCTCTGCTTCATCATGTAGCAGGGCAAGACGTCCCCTTTAAAAAGGACCTGTCACTCAAAAAAGTTGACCAATACATCTTGTAAAAAACTCTCTATGCTCTGTTGATTCTGATGCTTTTTTTCATGTTGTGATGATTAATTGCAGTCACATGTATTGCTTTTGGAATTAATTTTGTGAAATCTCTGCTTGTAAATCAACTAAGCATTTCTTCAGAGTTGTTCTCTGAGATTGCTAGATCAGCTGATGAGCTGTGATTATTAGCAACTGGTAAGGAGGGGTGAAAGTACATACAGTGCTGTGCAAACTAATTGGGACAAAGCATTTTTCAAGTAAAATTGTAAGTTGGTTACCAGTCAGTGATTGAAACCAGTTTTAACTGCTTTGAACAGGTGTGAGTGTACAACCTTGAGTAACAAAATGTGGTTTGACTGGTTTTAGTCAGAAAATAACAGCTAGCTACCCCCTCAGCTTCAGTTGAGAGCTTGTTTCTGTGAGGAGTGGTTTAGTGTACTTTTTCTCTCAGTGTGATTCGTGCTTGTAAAAATGGATGTTACTCACGGAAGAGGTCTAGAATTATTACTCTTAATTAACATACAAGTCAGACTGTAAGAGAAATTGCTTCCACCGTTGGTATTGGAAAATCTACCGTTTCAAGAATAATTTGCGCGCACAATGAAACTCGATAGTTTTCTCCAAAACGAAAAGGGAAATGTGGAAGAAAAAGGAAAACGACACCAAGAACTGATAAAACACTGATCAGAAATGGTAAAATAAATGCAAGAAAAACTTGCTTTGTCCCAATTAATTTGCACAGCACTGTAGAATTCAAAGGAGTGCCAAATTACTTTCTTTTGTTATAATTGTGTAGAATCCATACATAAATATCTGTATGTCTGTAGAGTAGTGTGGTGCCCCTCCGGTCCAGTCACCATAGTCGTATCACCTCCCTAACAGGTGGTGGTATCATGCCCAGAGGTAATTGGAGCTCCCTCCACTAGGTAATCCATGCATTATACACAGCCTGATCCTTGATCAGAAGGGGGAGCATGAACACCTAGTTTGTAGGTTGGCTTACTCTCCTGGCTGGGGGGAGGGGTTAGAGTAGTGAGAAGGGAATGGAAGAAGAAGCACGAGGAGAAGGAGAGAGAACATGTCTGGAGCTGGAGCTGTATAAGCTTGCTCTAGGACTACGCCAAACAGGACACCAAAGTGCTGAGCTTCCAGGGTTTGCAAACCCTCGAAGCAACATCTGGAGACAGAGGCACTGCAGATCCTCTGGTCACCCGTGCAGCACCAACACAACCGCATTATAGTGAGCTCAGGCTGGGACTTAAAGAACAGCTTACAAGGGGCGGTGCATTTTGTCACCTATTCGGCAGTGGCGCTTTTTTGCAAGCATTTACGCATAAAAAAGCGCTACTGCATGCCGACATTGTGCTTTTCTCGGCGCACTTTCCCCATGGCAATGTTAACATGTAGCCTATGGGGAAAGCGCGCCGAAAAAAACACAAAGAATTGGCATGTTAATTCTTTTTGTGAGGGCGTTTTTGCAGTGAAAATGCCCGTGCAAATATATGCGGCAAAACGCCGTATCTGCACGCCTTCCAGCAAAAGTCATAGCTTTTGCTGGAAGGCGTATCCAGCTTTCTTTAGCACTGGTTTTATGCGAGCACTCAAAAGCACCGCGTAAAAGCAGGAATACGCCTGCATTACGCTACATGTGATTGTAGCCTTAGGCTAGGGACATGCTTGGTAGCCTGCATCCATCTACTGGGTCCGTTAACGGATCCATTTTTTAAGTTGTCATTTTTGAGCCATCTTTACTGCATGCGTAGATCTCGATGTTAAAAAACCGCATACATTTTTCACAAAACACAAAAAAAACATTGCAGACCCTATTTAAAAACGGATTTCTCAAAAACGCAATGCGTTAAACAGATTGCACTTTTGCACACTTTTGCAATGTGTTTTTTGCATTGGGGTCTATGGGTGCGGTAATGGAAGCGTTTTTACACATTTCCACATGTCAAAAACGGATCCAGTAGCAGGATTGCAGACGCAAGTGTGGCCCCTGGCCTAACACTGCTTTTTCTTATGACTATGCATTAAATTACCTTACATTAGCAAACATTACTGTACATCATACGTATTACAACATATTATCTTCACATTACATTTCACACAATACAATATATATATAAAAACGCATGACACAGTACACATTGCAATACAACAGTGCTATTGGTGTCTTCAAAGAGGAACGTAACTACCAGTCAACCTCCTTACATGTCTCTGTATGTAAATGGAAGCATACAGATGCTTTTTGGATGCCCCAAGGATACTATAAAAGTTACACTTTATGTGGAAGACTGGTAGGTTTTATTAGGGTTACAACATTAAAGCTCTCGTCACACACAACGATGCACCAGCGATCCCGACAACGATAACGAGTGTGTCATTACCTGGTCGCTGGGGAGCTGTCAAACAAGCAGATCTCACCAGGGACCAGGGAGCCACTTCCGCACGCTGCCTAGATACCCGGTGTTTATCATAGTTACCAGCGTCCTCCCTGCTTACAGGAACGCTAAGCAGGGAGGACGCTGGTAACTATGATAAACACTGGGTATCCAGGCAGTGCACGCTGCCTGGATATCCGGTGTTTATCATAGTTATCAGCATCCTCCCTGCTTAGCGCTGGTAACCATGATAAACACCGGGTATCTAGGCAGTGCGCGCTGCCTAGATACCCGGTGATTACCATGGTTACCAGCCTTTGAGATCGCTGATCACTGGTCTCTCGCTGTCACACGCAGCGATGCGTGCTGACCAGTGGGAGACCAACGATCAAAAAATGACCCAGAGCACTTTGTAAGATTCAGCGATCTCACAGCAGGGGCCTGATCGCTGCTAAGTGTCACACTTAGCGAGATCGTTAGCCAGATCGCTGCTACATCACAAAACCTGTGATGTTACAACAATCTCGCTAACGATCTCATTATGTGTGATGAGGGCTTAAGGCTTTGTACAAACTACTCCATTGTGGTACCAGAATCTCTGAACTTCACCTTTTAACATTTGCACAGGGATGTAGGCTTATGCAAGGCCCCCTGTTGTCTGGTGAAGTGGACTAACAGAGAATAATTGTGAAAACCAAGGTTAGGGACAAAAATCTTGAGAAAATCAGGTAGTCAGAAATACATGCCAAGGTCAGGAATGAATAACCTGTATATTCAAGATAGAGAGTTAAACAAAGCAGAAGACCATGGTCAGTAACCAGTTATAAATGGTAGCTTGCAGCAAGATGCTGAAACCTAGCAGCATAGGCAAAGGTCATAGTAGACATGAACATAATTCATATCAAGTAAATCTATAAAATAGCTGCATACATGAGGCCTTAACACCTTCATGACATCTGGCGTACATGTATGGCGCAGACCGACGTACATGTGCGGCGCCGTAGGTACCAGTCAATGCGCTGCATCGCACAGTGTCTGAATTAATATGGCTGCTATCTCTGATGGCAGACCATCTCAGCACATCGCCATGGGGGCTGTACTGCCCGTGCATTGGGGATAGCTGTGATTGCTAATCACAGGGTTTTACAAAAAACTTGTAAAAAAAATCAATGTGACATGTTCTGATTGGTGCTGTCTAACAGCACAAATTACAGCAGTCAAAATGTATGGGCTGATTGCAATATCGCCGCTCTTGGTTAACCCTTATACTGGCAATTTTCTGATAAACAGTACCCTTTACACATGTCCCACATAATACACATGTAAAAGCACCACTTCCACACACATTCCAGAATAAAATAAAAATGACTCTTCGTCAAGATGTTATTCAGCAGTGGGGGCATATGCTTTCCTTGAGTCCGACACAGATTGAGGCAGTGACGAAGATCCCACATTCCTCTTTTTATCTTCATCCTCCTCCTCCTCATCTAGTTAGAAGAGACCCCCAGTAAGACTCCCTAGACTGAGGCAACCACTTCAGCATTTGATCCCATATGGACTCCATCCCCTAAAAATGATAAGCCTGTTATTCCAGATTTCATGGACAGCTCAGGAATCCAAGTTCATGCTACAGATCTTACTGAAATTGACTTTTCCAAAATCCTTTTCTGTGAGTATATAATAAATGTTATGGTTCCCCTGACAAATCTATATGCCCATCAATTTTTCTCCCAAAATTCAATGTTATCATATGCCAGATGGACCCCTGTAAATGTAAAAGAAATTATAACATTTTGGGGCATTGTGCTGCATATGGGCATATTGAAAAAAATAGAGCATTGGCAAAACTGAAGTACTGATATTCTATATAGCACACCAGTATTCCATATGGCCAAGAGAGGAACATGATTTATAGCAATCCAAAAATGTTTCCATTATAGTGATAGTGAATTTTTTATAGTGATAATGCAGTGTCTTCCCCAAGATAAACCCAATTTTGACTGTCTATATAAAATTCAGCCAGTACTTGAACACTTCAGCAGAAAATTTGCTGACGCGTACCACTCCTAAAGGGCCATTGGTGCTTTGCTTTATATCAAAGGGAGGAGAAAATTCCAACAATACTTGTCCAATAGGAGGACAATTATAATTATGGAATTATACTGTACATTTATGTACAATTATGGAATTATATTGTACAAGCTATGTTAGAGTTCCTCATGGTACACACTCAGATTTAGGGTTTACGAAAGGAGCGACACCCAGATTTACCCCCGCCCCCCACACACATACCCGCGTGCACGCCCCCTGTCCTGGGGGTTGACTGGAAAAATTGTCAGGGAAATGGTGAACCCACTGCAGAAGAAAGGTTATTACCTGTACGTAGATAACATTTACTCCAGCATCCCACTCTTTGAGATCCTGTTTGCTAGAGGTACCGTTGCATGTAGCACCTTGCAAAAAAATCAGAGAGGCCTCCCTAAGATGTTAACTGGGCAACTGCCGAGAAAGGGTGACAGCAAAGTACAATGCAGCGACAAAATGCTGGCGTTGAAGTATAAGGACAAGAGGGATGTCCTTATCTTGACCTCAGTACACCATAATAATTGCACCCTTGTCATTCCCTGAGGTACCACAACAGAAGTCCCAAAGCCAAATTATATCCTGGATTATAATAAATTCATGGGGGTGTAGAGCTCTCAGATCAGGTCCTCCTCAAATTATACAATTCCATGCAAAAAGCAAAAGCATGCTACAAAACAATGGCCGTACACACTGTAGAGATGGCACCGTACAATGCTTTTGTGCTTTTTAGATGTCCAGGCAATACGAGAGCCTTCCTTTAATGTTCAGATGGTAGTCATCAAGACCCTAATGTTTGGTGGTCAGGAAGGTGAGGGGTAAAGTACTTCTGAAACTGTTGCTGCCCGTATTCTACCAGATCAACATTTTCCTGGTGAGGTTCCCCAAACTGTGAGCAAGGAAAGAAAACCAAAAAAGAGCAGAGTATGCTCCAAGAGAGGAATACAAAAAGACACAATTTACAACTGTGGAACCTGCCCATTTTTTCCTGTTACCCTCGTGAAAATAAAACATTTGGGCTAAAACTAAATTTTTGTGGACAAAAATGTGATTTTTTTTTATTTTCGACGCTCAACATTATAAAGTTTGGTGAAGCACCTGGGTGTTCATGATGCTCACCTTACATCTAGGTACATTTCTTGAAGGGGGCTGTTTCTAAAATGGGGTCATTTGTTGGGAATTTCCACTGTTTAGGCACATAAGGGGCTCTGTAAAAGTGATATGGCGTTTTCTATCTATTCCAGCCAATTTTACACTCAAAAAGTCAATTGCTACTCCTCCACTCCTTCCCTTCTGAGCCCTGCCGTGTGCCCAAACAGTAGTTTTCTACTACACATGGGGTATCTGCATTCTCAGGAAAAATTTCACAACAAATTTTGTGTTCCATTTTCTCATGTTAACCTTGTGAAAATAAAAAATATTGAAGCTAAAACAATATGTTTGTGGGAAAAATGTGATTGTTTTATTTTCATGGCCCAACATTCTAAAACTCTGTGTTATTTAAAGTAACGTTTTTATCAGAAAAAGTAACATTTTCATTTTTCCTTCCATAATGCTATAATTCCTGTGAAGCACCTGAAGGGTTAAGAAACTTCTTGAATGTGGTTCTCAGGAGCTTAAGGGGTGCAGTTTTTAGAATGGTGTCACTTTTGGGTGTTGTCTGCCACATAGGCCTCTGAAAGACACTTCAAATGTGATGTGGTCCCTAAAAAAACTAGACTTTTACATTTTGTTGGAAAAATGAGAAATTTATGATAAAATGTTTAACCCTTGTAATTTTGTAACAAAAAAAGCTTAAAAAAATTATGATGATGTAAAGTAGACATGTGGGAAATGTTATTCATTAACTATTTTGTGTGACATAACTCTCTGGTTTAAGGGCATAAAAATTAAAAGTTTGAAATGTGCCAAATTTTCTACATTTTCACCAAATTTCCGGTATTTTATCAAAAAATGTCATCCTAAATTTACCATAAATATGAAGTACAATATGTCATGAAAAAAACATTCTTAGAATCACTGGGATTCGTTGCAGCGTTACAGAATTATAACCCCATAAACAGACACTGGTCGGAATTTAAAAACATGACCTGGTCAGGAAGATGAAAACTGTCTGGGTGGTGAAGAGGTTTGCCTGTGTTTACTGCGTCCTCTCCTCCTCTGCAGCCCTGGTGTTGGCGGCTGTGTGATGATGGCCGCTGCATGAAGGCCACAGGACTCCTGCATCGCAGCTGATGGACCTTTGGTGAGTCACATGACTGAGATGTCACCAAAGGTCCTTCTGCAACTGCAGAAACTGAAGTGATAGTACAAAACTTGTACTATCACAAGTTTAGTACAAGATCTGCACTATCTCTGCAATTTGTGTTTGACAACAGAGGGTGGGGGCCCTGTACAGGTGACCATTCTGCCCTCTCATAAGGTTGGCCCTGCACAACATATAAAAATAAAACAGTCATTGCATTTATTTTTAACTTATTGATTTTTTTATATCGTGTGCCCTAAACATTTTCCCAGCTTTAAAGGGAACCTGTCAGCTAGTTTATGCCCCCCCCCCAGCTATCACAGTCTGTCCCTACAGCTTCATAGTACTATTCTAATAACTAACGGTTTATGACTCAGCATAACTGTAAAAGGTCACCATTCAACAATCAATCAATCAAAATAATCCAATAGTCTTTTAATGGTAGGGTTTAAAATACAAATTCATTACACACAATAAAAATATATAAAAATGGGATATAGAGTAAAAATAGATTAAGGTCTAATACAAATAAAAATTAAAAATAAAGAGAGGTTTTTGTTGCTGTCTTGCTCACAGCAGTGGGATGCTAGGTCCGGGGAAGGATCTATCCTTTAGTGCAGTGATTCCCAAAGTGGTCCAGGTTAACCCCCAGGGGTCCACGGGAGACTCGATGGGGGTCTACGTTGGTGTGAAAAAAAAGGGGGTTCACAAGTTGTAAGTGGGGGTCCACGAAAATGTATCTTGTTTCGATAGTAAAGAACAAAAATGTTGGCTTGGCTTTACCTATCAATGTAAGCAGATAATATTTTAGGAAGGTCAGCTACTGTTACTTTTAAAAACGTGCATATTCGATATTCAGTACAACGCGTGTCGAGACTTGCAAAGCGCCACCCGCCCGCAACGCTTGTTCAGACGTGCAATGGGACGAAATACAACTTGTGCTGTGCTTGCAATCTTGCATGAACTTGTTTGATTCTTCACCAATATAAATACGAATGCCAAGGACAAACGTTACTCATTTGTTTCCGGAATTTTGAAAAGAAAAGTGTAAATGAATTGATGTCAGTGTTTGCCAGTGCCAGAAAAAGTAAGTACCTGCCTATTTGTTATACATACTTTTATTTTATAGTGTAATCTAAATACATAATCACCAATCGGCTCTGTCACAGGCTTCCGACGCTTATGTCGCTGTCCCACAATTCCGTGCTCCAACCGGAAGTCATTGATCTCTGAATATGGCGATGGCTGTACTCCCGCCCATCACCTCCGCTGCACACATCTCCACAGCCCTATTACCACTGCCAGGTCCCCGCACCCTGCAGTCCATCCCCCCACCCCGGTGCCCCCCAAACCCGTCGCCGCTGCAGATTAAACACAATCTGAATCTGGAGGACCTGTCATGATGTAAGAGTCTTGGACGGAGTCACATTTTTTGACGAGTTTTGGAAATATGGTAGAAATGTAGCAGCAGGGGGTCCACCGAAACCAGTAAAATTTTGAAAGTGGTCTACGAGAAAAAAAAGATTGGGAACCTCTGCTTTAGTGTGTTGGATCTAGACTTGAGGGTGATAGTGAGTTGGGTTGATCAGAGTTCAAGTCTGCCGAGATCACTCCTCTTGTTATCTATAAAAAGTAATGGTGTCGTATTTAGGGATAAGATAGCGATACCTGAAAAGCGTGGCTGTTAGACTCGTGCAGTACAAACCTTTACCCTTGCTAGGAGAGGTTGTGGCTGGCGAGCACAGAAGGAATTGATTGTACCGTGTTTCCCCGAAAATAAGACACTGTCTTATATTAATTTTTGCTCTGAAAGGTGCACCATGTCTTATTTTCGGGGGTGTCTTATATTAGCCAAAAAAAAATTGACAGAAAAGCAGCCTCCCATCCCAGTACCGTATCCCACTGCAGCAGCCTCCCATTATCCCAGTACTGTATCCCACTGCAGCAGCTTCCCATGCCAGTACCGTATCCCACTGCAGCAGCCTCTGTGGCGCCCCACAACGAGTGCGTCACAGGAGGGTATTGCAGAAGACAGCAGCAGCAATATTCTCTGACTAGGCAATGACACAGTTAAAACTCAGAGCTCTATACCCTACATGCACATCAGCATAGAGGGCCAATAAGGTCCTGGTGGGCAGAGTGTAGTGGTAGTGTGTAGTGGAAAAGTGGGACTTTCGAATTGGCAACGTAGGAGAAGGGAGCAAAAACAACAAGCTCTGCAACCTAGGAGAGGGGGCCTGCACAGTCCCGTGCAGCCCCCTGGCCATCACCCCGGTTGGGCGCCATTACCCCGGTGCCTCAACAACCGGACCCTGGGCGAATGCATACGGGTCAAAACATCACCGTGCCCATCTACATCTACTACTGGTACCGAAGCTAGTAGTTGTTCAGCACTGCTATGCGAACCAGGAGTGGAGGGACCGCTTTACAGGAGCACCCCACCACCGCCGCACACACAGAGTCGTCTAGCCAGCGGAGTACCCACTAAAAGGACCCAAGGCCCCCCACAAATCCGGCAAGAATTCCCCGGTAGGGCAATTGAAGCAGCCTCCTTGTACCCGATCTGGCATTCCATGGCGACCTCGGCAACACAGCTTAGTTAGAATGGAGGAACACCGCGGAGCTCTGAGAAACACTGGTCATTGCTGAGTCCACCCGGTCCGTTACCCGTCACTGTATGCCATGTATCACCTGCTGGTTACAATAAAGTACCAGTTACAGAGACTTTCAATGTCCGTGCCTTCTTATGAACTGTCTCTCTCCGCACACTAAGGTAACCGCAGCTGCCTCAGAACATCTTGTGTAGCTCCTGGCTCCGGGGATCATCACCCAGCCTGTGGGGAGCGTTCCATCTTGCTGCATTCCAATCCCCGGAGGCCCAAGCAGCGCCGGTGGACATCACCGGAACACTCATAGGTGGTGTCACAAAACGATTAACCCCTTAATCTGTTCAACCAACGACGTCTTTTGAATCTGGACCACCGGGCCCCACTACCGGCAGGCGCGGTTCCCGTGACAAGGAGGAAGAAGACAATGCCTGTTCCTCGGAGTCCCGGCCACGGTGAGTCACCTCCCATTATCCCAGTACCGTATCCCACTGCAGCAGCCTCCCATCCCAGTACCGTATCCCACTGCATCAGCCTCCCATTATCCCAGTACTGTACGGTATCCCACTGCAGCAGCCTTCCATTATCCCAGTACTGTACGGTATCCCACTGCAGCAGCCTCCCATTATCCCAGTACTGTACAGTATCCCACTGCAGCAGCCTCCCATTATCCCAGTACTGTACGGTATCCCACTGCAGCAGCCTTCCGTTATCCCAGTGTTATGGATTAATATTTTATAATATTAATGTTAATAAGTTGCCTGCCCCTGTCCTGATTGATATGGACTGATGCATGCGATGAAAGAAATACACCGATAACACAATCAGGTGTAAGCTCTCCTCAGCCCTCCACAAGGCACAGCTCCAAAGTGAGTCCTTTATTGATCACACATGGGTTTTAACAAAGCTCTCTAGGGGGCTCGGTTTACACACACACAATGGGGACAAATGGAATGCATTTATTGGTGGGACATGGTCTAGTCCATGGAGGGGGATTGTTCATGAGGTCATCAAGGTGTCCTTCAGGTCTCCAAAAGTTAGTTTGATCTGTGAAGCCATCTGATGAGGTGTCATTCTGTGATTGAACACGCTTTGTCTTGACTGCAGCTTTGTCTCAGAACATGTGGTGATGTGGCAGGAAATGGGAGCCATCTTTGTCTGATACAAACTTATGTAAGGTGGAAATAATACACTCTATAGATCATTTCTCCCATGCCCTTATGTCTTAAGCTTAATGAAGTATTTTGATCTTAAGGCTCTCCTTAACAGTCCCCCCTAAATACTTTATTAACCAATTCCTACCAGAGCCTATCACATCTGCCCAATGTGCCTTCAACTCTGCCCGCTAGCTGAGAATTGATAACCATTAAAACCCCCCTTGGTACAGACTTTGCAATTATAAACCATGTGACCCCCCTTGGTACAGACTTCACATATGTGAACTATTATTTGATGTGTCTACCCTACCTATTATAACTTAGAGGCAGTGGCGTAACTACCGGCATAGCAGCCGTAGCGGTCGCTTTGGGGCCCGGCGCTAGTGGGGGGCCTGGACCCAGCGCCGCTACGCAGCCGCTGCTATACCGGCAGCTGCGCCTGCGATACAGATACAGGGGCGGACTGGCCCGGCGGGCCCCGACACTTTGGAGCCACGCCCACTAAGTCCCACCCCCATACCCCCCTGGGTGCTGTAGGGGGGGCCCGGACGGAAAGGGGGGCCCATTGGTCCCCTGAGCGCCACATGTCATACAAGGGGGGCTTAGGGGGCCCCTGACCGCTGCCCCCACACGCTATCCTCAGGGCCCCCTGACCGCTGCCTCCATTACTGCTGCCGCGCTGCGTCCCCCCGGCCGCTCTCCATTACCGGCGGGCAGTCTCGCTGATCTGCCTGTCATGTGGGTTGTAGCCGGCGCCGCTCTATTTCCTGTATCGCCGGCTACAGCGTCACACTACATGACAGGCTGTGGCTGCGATCAGCGGCGCGACTGCCTGCTGCAGGTAATGGAGAGCGGGGGGGCCTGTATATACCACACCACCAGGGGCTCTGTATACTACCACCAGGGGCCTGTATATACCTCCACCAGGGGCTCTGTATACTACCACCAGGGGCCTGTATATACCTCCACCAGGGGCTCTGTATACTACTACCAGGGGCCTGTATATACCTCCACCAGGGGCTCTGTATACTACCACCAGGGCCCTGTATATACCACACCACCAGGGGCTCTGTATACTACCACCAGGGGCCTGTATATACCTCCACCAGGGGCTCTGTATACTACCACCAGGGGCCTGTATATACCACACCACCAGGGGCTCTGTATACTACCACCAGGGGCTCTGTATACCACCACCAGGGGCTCTGTATACTACCACCAGGGGCCTGTATATACCTCCACCAGGGGCTCTGTATACTACCACCAGGGGCCTGTATATACCTCCACCAGGGGCTCTGTATACTACCACCAGGGGCCTGTATATACCACACCACCAGGGGCTCTGTATACTACCACCAGGGGCCTGTATATACCTCCACCAGGGGCTCTGTATACTACCACCAGGGGCCTGTATATACCACACCACCAGGGGCTCTGTATACTACCACCAGGGGCCTGTATATACCACCACCAGGGGCTCTGTATACTACCACCAGGGGCCTGTATATACCTCCACCAGGGGCTCTGTATACTACCACCAGGGGCCTGTATATACCACACCACCAGGGGCTCTGTATACTACCACCAGGGGCCTGTATATACCACCACCAGGGGCTCTGTATACTACCACCAGGGGCCTGTATATACCACCACCAGGGGCTCTGTATACTACCACCAGGGGCTCTGTATACTACCACCAGGGGCCTCTATATACCACCACCAGTGGCCTGTATATACCACCACCAGGGGCCTGTAAATACCACCACCAGGGGCCCTGTATACCACCACTGGGGCCTGTATATACCACCACTGCGGAGGCTGCTATAATACTGCTGGGGCCTGTATATACCACTGAGGAGGCTGCTGTATACCACTGGGGCTGCTGTATATACTACTGGGGCCTGTAAGGGGGTGCGTCTTGAAGGGGCGTGTCATTTGGGGGGCGTGTCTTGGAGGGGGCGTGTCATTGGGGGGCGTGTCTTGGAGGGGGCCCCGTTCAAAAGTTTGCTATGGGGCCCTGCCAGTTCTAGTTACGCCCCTGCTTAGAGGAATGGGGGACAGCCTAATTGGATACTCGCTGTTCTGTGTCTACAGAAAGACAAACCTTGTGAGCCAGGAAAAACGGACATTGAGGTCTACTCCTTTCTCAATCATGTTCCTTGCATAGGAAAGACACAACAAACAATAATATCTACAATAATTTAAGACAAGGATTCTAATTTGGAGCACCATTATTGATGTAGGGCCTAGTTGGTCTGCTAAACCTTGAAGGTCTTCTGTAGTATAATTGACAAATCCCGGTTAATCATAGATGTAATTTATCTAGACTGTATTCTTACGTACGGCCACTAGGGGTGAGATAAAGGATTCAAAACCTACTTTAACTTGATCTCTGGATTCAAATACATGCGATATGAACAATTCTATGAACAATTCTTATGAACAATTCTCATGAACAGTTGTTATGAACAATTTTGGGTATATCAGGAGGTATATAGGATCGCGCTATCCGCGTCCTCGGGACTTTCCTACCTGCTTCACCTCAGTTCCCTACCTGGATACCCAGAATTGTATCACAACACTCATGGATGGACATTTCTGTCTCAGGGCCATATTCTACCACCAGAGATTATTTGGTAACATTTTCCCTTTACACATTAACCCAATTACCTTAAAAATAACATAAAATGACGTGAAATAGCGCTTTTATGGCTACATATACCAGTTATTAGAGTAATGTCAGTTATACTCAGTGTTATCTACCCTTGAACTAATGGTTTGCTCAGGAACGTGAATGTTTCTCCCTCACTGAGTCCTCATTTATATCATGTTCCTGTAACCATTTTGCCTTAGTTTGGATATTCCATATGTATATCAGACATAATGTGGAGTTATAAGGTCATGTATGTGACAGTGTATCACTATGTGGTGTATGTCAGTGACTATCATTATCGGAGTTCCTCATCTGCTGGTGGGGAGTCTCCAACAGTTGCCGCGTCCTTTTCCCTCAGTCTCCACTGAAGTTGCTGTAATTCAGAGACGCTGGATCGGCCATCTAATCTCGGCTCACGGCTCTTTCTCGCATCTTTTCAGGATCACCCGGTCTACTGACATGAGACCATGTGCTCCTGACACTCATTTATTATCTGGAATTGAAGAACACATCTCTTTATCACACCATTTAAACAATTATTTAAGGCTTGGACATCGCTGGTGATTTCATCTGTGGGAAATAAAACACAAATTCTGAAGAACATTGCCTGTAATTCTCCTTACTTGAAGATAGCAACGCAGTGTTTAACCCTTTCTTAACTGGATACTCATCTCCCTGATGCTAATATTGCAGCAACTATCTATTGACCTGTAGTTCTTACCCCCCCCCCTAGGTGAGAGGCTCATCAGGTTCCATTCATTTAATATCAGACTAATCCCTTTTACACTTGTGTCCACACTTAACTTTTATAGAAAATACAATCCTGTCCTAGGTGTTGGATCGAGAATTATCTTATTTTAACTTATTTACTGAGGAGGAAAATTAAACAAAAACAAACATTTCATCTATGTCTTGCATCTTCTCTACCTTGCACCTTTAATGTCAATCTCCCATTCATATTGTCCACTGTCTTATGCATGATACTGTAGATATTGTAGAAAGCTGCTGACTCCCAGATACTGTAAAATACCCTTAATGACCTTCAGTATAACATATGCAGCTTTACCTCATCAGAAGCCTCATTTCTACATACCACCTTCATCGGGAGTTTCTCAGAAGTAACGTAGTTTCTGCACTGGATCCTGAAAAGAGCTTACCGCAACAGGCACACCCATATACACCTAATGTGCAGCTGTATTTATTGTGGAGCCCCAAGGGACGTGGGGTACTCGGTACCGGACCGATCTGCTGCTGGGGATGTCACTGGTGGCCTGGTCCGGACCGTGTCCCTGGCTCAGCACAATAAAAGGGGAATATTTACAAGGGATATTGTCACGGGTGACGCCACCCACTTGATGCGGCCAGCGATGGGGCCGCCGCTGCTGCAGAACCTCCGGGGGTGATGGAATGGCAGCGGAGGTGGTATAGTTCCAGTGGGGGGAACTGTATCCCCCGGGGCAGTAAGGAGTTAAAGTCTATTTGGTGTAGTGGAGCACACTTACTTTGCAGCTGCAGGGATCTCTCCTCAGCGTTGGTGCTGACAGGCTGTAGCTCTGCAGGTTGTGGTCTTTCCAGTGCAAGCCTGTATGGGAGGAATGGTCTGCAGATGGAAGCAGGCAAGAGGGGCAATGCAGGGTTTCCAAAGCTTTACTTAGTTGTTCTCCTTCAAGCAAGTTACAGGTTATTTGCAGTTCTTTACACAGCTCTTAACATTCAGTTGCATTCTCCCTTTCCGGGTTCCCTTCTCTCCTGCAGCCAGGCTCCTCTCTCCTCGTGACCCCTCACACAGTCTTTAAGTGTGCCTTTCCGGGCTATTACTCTCTCTCTCCGTCTTACACGGGTGTATGCGGACGCTGAACAGTATAGCGGTGACTCGGGCTTCTGTGAGTCCTAGTGTGTCACTGAGCTGCCTGTTCTTTGGGTTAGGAACTCCAGCTTGAAACTAAAGCTCCCCGTCAGTGAATCTGGGGATACCGGGTGGATCGTCGGTCCCCTTCAGAGCTGACACTCTGCCTTTGCCCAGCCTGCAACAGTCCTCCAGCATGAGGCTCTGCCAGGCTCCTTCCTCTGTTTCCTTCGGTATCTAGGAGGGCTTCTCCACCTGCTGTTAGTAGCTTCTGCTGCTGTCCAGGGCACGGGTTACACCGTCCCTTCTCTGTCTATCACACTCCTGGTGGTTTCAGCATCTTGGACGGGCTTTCCCCCCATCTGGCTCGCATTGGCTCAGTACGGGTCTGCGCTCCTCAGCTTAGGCTCTTCCAGGACCTGCAATCTCTTTCAACCTTTTCATCTCAGCACCATGGCTTACTTCTAGGTCTTGGCATCTCAGCTACTTCAGCCTACTGAACTCCTTCACTCCTCCCCCTCTCTATATACTGTCAGTCACCTGACTTTCTGGTGTGCCCAACCCACTCCTCATCCACCACTCCTCTGGTCTCATATAGTGCCTAACCTCAGAGCTGGATGTGAACCCTCTCTATGCGTGGGGATGTGGGCTGTGAGGGTGTAGTGTTTACTAAGTCCTAACTGCCTGGCTGCAGTTCCCTTCTGTGGCCACCTGTACGCAGGGCGCCACATTCTCCCGGAGTTAAACAGCGCGTCCGCGCGCGACTCGACATTGGTTACCCTGAAAACATTTTTATATTATATAACAATAAACATTATGAATTCTTGGTTTCTTCCCTTCCGGGAGGCACGATTCTTGGAACTTTGCTTTAACTATAAACATAAGTGCATGGGTATATACTCGTCATTACCCTCTTTTCTTTAAAATAAACATTATAAACATTACTTCGTATAAAAGTATAAAATCTCTCTTCTTTTCAAAAAGTGCTAAAACTTTCAAAAATTCTCAGAAAGTGCAAAAGTCTCAAAAAAGCAGCTTCAAAACAGTCAAAGTCTCGTGCACTACTTCTCATGTGCAGCTGGTCTTAAAACCAAAGGGGAGCACACAAGTGTGCTTAACTATTTACAAGAAAGTTAGTATCACGTCATTGTTCATGATGCAAATGTTCAGGTAAACACATAAGACAGACAGGGGAATGCTAGCATTCACTCAGGTAAGGTTGGGGGAGCAATAAGGAACAATGTACATTCACACTTACAGTTTCTTCATCTGTACTTCTTGATGCAGGACACGGGTCTTACTCCTGATCCTCCTTCTCCATCTTCTGGATCATCTGGGATGCCTTCCCTCCTGGATGCAGATCCTGCGTTTCTATTCTTTCTTTTGCTTGCTTCCAAGGCAACATCTGCGGCAGCTTCAGAAATCCTTCTGGCAAAGCTCCGAGTGGATCAGCTTCTTTCCATGTCTGGTTAAGGATAGCTGGCGGGGTGGATACATCTACTAGTATGGCTGTATGGCCTTCGGCGTCGCTTGCGGCACGTCCGTGCTCCTCGACCCAGCCGGGTCGTCGCTGGACTTGGGCCTCATAGCCCTGGCAGTGATCTATGTCACTCAGGATCCGGGTCCTGTTCTCCTCCTGGGCCCGTGTCATCCTTGGGGGCAGCCGCCGCAATACACCCCTCCGGGTATCTAGGACGTAGGGACGTTCTTCTCCTCCTTCAGCCATCTCTCCTCGGTCACACGGGGTCTCTCCTCGGCTGGGTTCCTCCACTAAATCTTTCTGTGGGCCCTCCGGGATCACGCGTGGTCTTCCGGGTGGAGCGCTAGTTGCTGCGTCCTCCGCTTCCGTCCTCGTGTCTCTGAATGGCGACTGCTTCTCTTCCGGTTGCCTGCTCCGCCCCCTCCTGATGACGATTTCCTTCTCAGTTCGCGCCAGCTTCTTGGTAGGAGGGTCTAGGGGCGGCGGCTCTTCTTTGAGAGTGACAGCTGGCTCTCCCGGTGTTAAGGAGAGCCAGGGCGGGACCTTCTTTTCGCGCCTTGGACCGGACCGGCCCACGATGGGAGTCTTGGGAACGCCTCCCCTGCACATGGCGCTAGTCCCTTGTGGCCGCCATTAGGGTCAGATTTTGGCGGGAAAAGTCTAGTAACAGTTCTTTTGGCGCACAAGGTCCAATTCTTTTGGACCGGGTAGATCCTGTTCGTGACGCCAGGTTGTGGAGCCCCAAGGGACGTGGGGTACTCGGTACCGGACCGATCTGCTGCTGGGGATGTCACTGGTGGCCTGGTCCGGACCGTGTCCCTGGCTCAGCACAATAAAAGGGGAATATTTACAAGGGATATTGTCACGGGTGACGCCACCCACTTGATGCGGCCAGCGATGGGGCCGCCGCTGCTGCAGAACCTCCGGGGGTGATGGAATGGCAGCGGAGGTGGTATAGTTCCAGTGGGGGGAACTGTATCCCCCGGGGCAGTAAGGAGTTAAAGTCTATTTGGTGTAGTGGAGCACACTTACTTTGCAGCTGCAGGGATCTCTCCTCAGCGTTGGTGCTGACAGGCTGTAGCTCTGCAGGTTGTGGTCTTTCCAGTGCAAGCCTGTATGGGAGGAATGGTCTGCAGATGGAAGCAGGCAAGAGAGGCAATGCAGGGTTTCCAAAGCTTTACTTAGTTGTTCTCCTTCAAGCAAGTTACAGGTTATTTGCAGTTCTTTACACAGCTCTTAACATTCAGTTGCATTCTCCCTTTCCGGGTTCCCTTCTCTCCTGCAGCCAGGCTCCTCTCTCCTCGTGACCCCTCACACAGTCTTTAAGTGTGCCTTTCCGGGCTATTACTCTCTCTCTCCGTCTTACACGGGTGTATGCGGACGCTGAACAGTATAGCGGTGACTCGGGCTTCTGTGAGTCCTAGTGTGTCACTGAGCTGCCTGTTCTTTGGGTTAGGAACTCCAGCTTGAAACTAAAGCTCCCCGTCAGTGAATCTGGGGATACCGGGTGGATCGTCGGTCCCCTTCAGAGCTGACACTCTGCCTTTGCCCAGCCTGCAACAGTCCTCCAGCATGAGGCTCTGCCAGGCTCCTTCCTCTGTTTCCTTCGGTATCTAGGAGGGCTTCTCCACCTGCTGTTAGTAGCTTCTGCTGCTGTCCAGGGCACGGGTTACACCGTCCCTTCTCTGTCTATCACACTCCTGGTGGTTTCAGCATCTTGGACGGGCTTTCCCCCCATCTGGCTCGCATTGGCTCAGTACGGGTCTGCGCTCCTCAGCTTAGGCTCTTCCAGGACCTGCAATCTCTTTCAACCTTTTCATCTCAGCACCATGGCTTACTTCTAGGTCTTGGTATCTCAGCTACTTCAGCCTACTGAACTCCTTCACTCCTCCCCCTCTCTATATACTGTCAGTCACCTGACTTTCTGGTGTGCCCAACCCACTCCTCATCCACCACTCCTCTGGTCTCATATAGTGCCTAACCTCAGAGCTGGATGTGAACCCTCTCTATGCGTGGGGATGTGGGCTGTGAGGGTGTAGTGTTTACTAAGTCCTAACTGCCTGGCTGCAGTTCCCTTCTGTGGCCACCTGTACGCAGGGGCGCCACATTATCATCTATCTGCAATCACTGTAATGGTAGAGTGGACGAGGGGTGCATTCGTGGTTCTGCAGGGTCACTACAGATTCTCTTCCATTATATCAGTCACACATCAAAAAAGACTGGGTGTAGTCGGCCACCTGGGTACTGACCCCTGATGCCACCCAAACCTTGTCCAGTAAAACACAGGTAGCAGTTAATGACAAATGTGTTAGTTCTTGGGTTACCTGAGCCATCATTGAGAAGAGAGTCGTGGCAGAGAAAGCTTACCGCCTGGTGTCTACAGACCTTCCTCAGCTGGCTCCCTGTGTGTTGCACTCCTTTCCATTCGATCACCTGTTTCTGCGGGAATAAGAACATCAGGAGTGACAGGGGCCCCTGGTGCCCGGTTCTGCCCTGGTGTCAGGGTCTGCACTGGTGCCCGGGTCTGAGACTCTCGACTCTAGGCCTCTTCATAGCTTCTGGCAGCTACACCTGTGTGAGCATTACCTCTGGCTTGAGCACCAGCTCAGGTGTGAGTACCTGCACTCTACCAGACTTATCTGATCACAGGAGAGCCTCCATACAGGCTCATTCACTCTGTGCGGTCTCTGTAGGTCTTTATGTGACTCTAGGAAAGATCTGCAGATCAGCTTACCCTTTGCAAGCTACCCATTCCAGTGATTGCAGATCCCCATCTACCTCCTCATGGCGATATGTGAAGAGGGAGTGGTTTTGCTTTATTACCTCCTGTTGTATAATCACAGCACATCCAGTGGTAGAATCCACGAACATCTGTAAAATAACTCAAGATCTGCATTAGTAATGAGCTCTTATGAAACCTGTTCACACATCAGAGCAGTACAATCATGAAGTGTGTGTACTGTCTGCTCTAAGACAATATATATATATATATAGAAAACACTTACATTTTAACAACGACTTAAAAATTAGACTATTGAAAACTTTTCATATCACCTGTCCATTCCCCCCTTTAGAATTCTATATAAACATAAAGCATATATGGATTCTAAAGCTACGTTGTCAAAGGGGTTACACAAAAAAAACAAATAATAAATACATTTTTCATTCTCTCCATGATACCTAACTGGATACAATAATGCTGTGTGCACATAGGAAGCTGCAGTGTGTATATTTTCTGTATGTAATCTGCACAAGAAAAAAAAAAAAAAAAATCTGAAAGAAAAATAAAGAATACTAGATAATGTGCACAACCTTCAGAAGAGGCGCCCAGGTTTGTGATTATACAACAAAAAAAAAAAACACATTAATTTAGAACTCACTATCTGTGTGCACAGCCTGAATATTGTGTGTAAAACTCCTGAGTAAAAACGCCATTCTGTGACTGTTCTTTCCAACCCCCCCCCCCCCCCCTTGTTTACACTCTCCAGGTATGAGGCTAACTACAGAAACACAGGCTTTTTGCTCCTGTCTCTACAGTATCATGAATAATTCAGATCCATCAGAGAGCGGTGCGATTTTCGAGCTTGTGGTGGTTGACCGTAGTATTGGTCAGGATAATGGAATCTGCGATTTTTCTCGTTGTGGTTCCTGAATCTGTGTTCTTGAAGAGGGGCCCTGCAATCCCGTTTATAGTGCCCAGGGTTACCACAATTGAAGCAGACATCTTTTGTACGAGGTACTGAGGATCGTCCCTGGTTTTGCTGAGTGGCCACAGTTCTGTACAGGTGTGCACTTGGCTGTGAGAGAACCTGTGAGGTACCAGGAGTAGTGTTATGTAGACTACGTATGTGTGTTATTACAGCGGGAGTGTTAGGAGGAGAGGTCGCTGCTTGGAGTAACTCATGTGGGTGTGCAGCTGAATTGCCAGTGGAAGTGACAGTGGAAAGGGTAGGTGTTGGGTGTGATCCAGGTGTGAGGATTACTGGATTCACAACAGGAGTGTTAGGGGAAAGGGTTGGTGGCCCACCAGACACCGTTGTGACAGGAAACATAGGTAAAACCTGTTAACTTCCTGAAGGAGTATAGTACTGGTCATTTGTGGTCATCACTGGGTAAACAGGGTCTGGTTTAGACAAATTTATGTCAGTCACATGATTTTGTTTAGTTTGTATGATCTGGGGCAATGTTGCAAAATGGCCACCAACTGTAACACATTTGCCCTCCGCAAAATGGCTGCCAGAGGTATTGTCTCCCACAAAATGGCCACCACCAGAGGAAGTCTGAGATCCACCAACAAGATAGCCGCCACCAGAGGAGGTCTGAAAACCACCAACAAGATGGCAGCCAACAAAAGAAACATGTGCTCCACCAACAAAATGGCTGCCCCCAGAGGAGGTCTGGGAACCACCAACAAGATGGCCACCAACAAAAGAAACATGTGCTCCACCAACAAAATGGCTGCCCCTAGAGGAAACATGTGCTGCAGCAGAGGGAGCACATGGCATTGTGCCTCCATTATACGGTGGTGGGAATTCACATTGTACATTTCTATAATACACATAACTTAAACTTTTGTCTTTCTTTTTCCTTTCCTCTTCTATCCAATTTTCTCTATACAAACTTTGAGAAACTCTCTCCCATGCCCTGGCAGCAGACAACAACCCATTATCTTCTAGAACACCTTCCCTCTCTCTTAAGACTGAATTCCACTCCAGGGGTTGCAGCCTTCCTCCTTCTACCATCCCACACAACTTCATAAGCTTCTTGCATTGTTTAACATGACTTTTCCCTTCCCGAATTGCAACTGAATTGCATCTGAATTAGGCTTAGGGCCTATGCGACACAACTGCATTAACTTCTCCATCTTTCTCTATATAGACTAAGATGATGGACACACAAACACTTAAGACTGGGGAGATGACAAGCCTGGCACAAGACCTTCACAGCTGTCTACACTTCCTATCTGTCCCTGTCTGATTTCCGTGTTCTGTAGACTACTATCAGGGCATGTACTGAATCACTCTAAGTAACATGCCCCTATGGGAGTCAAGTTACTCGACCTATTCTCTCCAGAACCAAAAATCATATATTATCAGGCTATGTACTGAGTCAAGTTACTCTAAGTTACATGCGCCTATGGGAGTCAAGTTACTCGACCTATTGCAGCACAGGTGACCACTTTGATCTATCTCATCTCCAGACACTGCTCAAAAACCCTCTTTCCTACCAGTCATCTCCCCTAACACAACAAATAGCAGGCAGCAGCAACTTAACATGACGGTTCTTCCGCAATCAAATGGCCAATAGCGGAGAAAAACCCCATCTGCCGTCTCAGAGACCCTAAAGATCGGACGCGGTCAGGCAATCTGCACAGGGTACCCCGAAAAACAGGTAAAGCCAACAGATTATAATAAAATCAGCAGACTTACCGTTTTTGTTAGGGAGGTGATCAGTCTCCTGGCTCGGGGTACTCAGTGCATCCTGCCGTCTCCTTCACCGGTCATTCAAGGTTTGGGGATTCTCCTCTGTTGGCCCACGTTGGGCGGCCAATTGTTATGGATTAATATTTTATAATATTAATGTTAATAAGTTGCCTGCCCCTGTCCTGATTGATATGGACTGATGCATGCGATGAAAGAAATACACCGATAACACAATCAGGTGTAAGCTCTCCTCAGCCCTCCACAAGGCACAGCTCCAAAGTGAGTCCTTTATTGATCACACATGGGTTTTAACAAAGCTCTCTAGGGGGCTCGGTTTACACACACACAATGGGGACAAATGGAATGCATTTATTGGTGGGACATGGTCTAGTCCATGGAGGGGGATTGTTCATGAGGTCATCAAGGTGTCCTTCAGGTCTCCAAAAGTTAGTTTGATCTGTGAAGCCATCTGATGAGGTGTCATTCTGTGATTGATCACTCTTTGTCTTGACTGCAGCTTTGTCTCAGAACATGTGGTGATGTGGCAGGAAATGGGAGCCATCTTTGTCTGATACAAACTTATGTAAGGTGGAAATAATACACTCTATAGATCATTTCTCCCATGCCCTTATGTCTTAAGCTTAATGAAGTATTTTGATCTTAAGGCTCTCCTTAACACCAGTACCGTACTGTATCCCACTGCAGCAGCCTCCCATCCCAGTACCGTATCCCACTGCAGCCTCACATGTGTGTACACACACACACACCACACACACACACACACCACACACACACACACACACTTTCTCACCGTACTTCTTTCTTTTCACTTTCTTTCCTCTGCGGTGCTGCTTTGGTGGTGCACAGTGCAGGAGCCCTGGGCCAATCAGGGCGCATGAGGCCTGGGCCAATCAGAGCGCAAGAACCCTGGGCCAATCACAGCGCAGGAGCCCTGGGCCAATCACAGCCCAGGAACAATCAGAGGCTACTGACGTCAGCTGGCCTATGATTCCTGCGCTGTGATTGGCGCAGGGCTCATGGGCAGAGACCGGCACAGAGCTCCGGAGCTGTGATTCACGGCTGCGCTCCAGGGCTGTAAGCACTGCAGCATGGCAGAAGAGCGGTACAGAGTGGCGGGCACCAGACAGCGGGGAGCGAGACACAGATGCATGCCCCGTTGTTGTGATCAGTGGCATGCTGAGGTGGTACGCCTTATAATCGGGGGGTGCCTTATATTAGGAGGTGAGGCGCCCCCAAGCTTGCCTTATTTTCGGGGGCGCCCTATTTTCGGGAAAACATGGTAGTTATCTCCACAGAACTTGATAAGAAGATGAAAGCCATTTCAGAAAGGTTAAAGGCCCTGTCACACATAGCGGCCGCTCCAGTGATCCCGACAGCTATAACGACCTGCCGGGATTGCTTGAGTGTCGTTACCTGGTCACTGGGGAGATGTGAAACAGGCAGCTCTCCCCAGCGATCAGTGCCATGGGAGCCACCTCCCACATCGCTGAAGGCGATGTCAGTGTCCTCCCTGCTTAGCGCTGCCTGTAAGCAGGGAGGATGCTGGTAACTATGATAAACAGTGGGTATCCAGGCAGTGCGCGCTGCCTGGATACCCGCTGTTCATCATAGTTACCAACATCCTCCCTGCTTACAGGCAGCGCTAAGTAGGGAGGATGCTGGTAACCATGGTAAACAATGGGTATCTAGGCAGCGTGCGCTGCCTAGATACCTGATGTTTACCATGGTTACCAGCCAGTGAGGTCACTGATTGCTGGTTTCTCGCGATCACACGCAGCGATGCGTGCTGACCAGCGGGAAACCAACGATCAAGAAATTACCCAGAGCACTTGCAGCTATCAGCAACCTCACAGCAGGGGCCTGATCGCTGTTGTGTCACATATAACGACCTCGCTGGAGAGATCCTTGTAACGTCACAGTTACAACGATCTCTCTAACGATATCGTTATGCGTGACTAGGCCTTAGGAGAGAAAGAAAAATCCATCATTACCAAGAAAATTAATAAATTCCAGAGAGACGAAGTGCCGTTTCGAATAAAAAATTTCACCGACAATGAACATTCAAATGAAGATGTTTTTTCTGTATTAATTTCTGTATTAAGCCTTAGTATTATCTCAGATGGCACACTACAGGATTATATCGAAGAGGAGGAGTGCTGGTGGGTACGAAGATGAGGACGAACATGAAGACCAGACGGAACAAGACACGAGCCAGGATACACTGGATTCTTTTTATGATAGCTTACTCATACTAGATGAATATAATATTATGGACCCAAAGGAATCCAGCATCTGTTCAATAGATTCCACTTGGTCAATAAAGACGGACTCCACCAACTATACCCCAGTGGCAAGAAGAACAATACATATGTTGGAAGAAGACCAAACGAAGAAAGAAGACATCACAGACTCTGAGAGATCAACATAGCATCTATCCCAACCAATTGAAACTAATGTAGTCATCAAAAATAGGTTTGATGTACTCATCGACGAGACACCAATCGAAATCAAGGAACCTGAAGGTCAAAAGACACAGAGAGCACAAAAAGACAAAATAAAAAAATTTTCAAAGAAAAGTAAAAAACCAATCAAAGACACCTCCATGACACATAAAGGACAAAACAGTTCAATTACAACAACACCGGGAAGGACAGCAAAACCCTCAGAAAAAAAGTAACCGAAGAAATCAACACACCAAACGTACACAGGACAAAAGAATAAAAAAAAGTCTAGAAAAGGCCAGAAAATTAAATTTTCCCAATCAAATTTAAAGCAGGATTTTTTCAGGGCTATTCTTCAAAAAGGCGTAGGGGTGCTAGAGGACGGAAGCGCACCAAAGAGAAAATAAACAAAACCAATGATGTGTCACAAAAAATCTACAATCTAAGCTCCTATGAATTGAAAAAGAATAGATCACTTTACTACAAATAGGTCTTAAATTTGCCCCCATCCAAAGAAGTCTCTCCATTTAACTTATTCATAAGTATCAAGAAATTTCTGAGGAACCTAAGGATAAAAAAACATTTCCTGAAAAACCATAATAATGCCCAAAATCAAGATGAGTATAAGGGTGCTTTCACATTGCGATTGTTGAGGATCCGTGGCTGTCCGTTGTAAAACGGACAGCGACGGATCCAATTTGACCCTCATGTTATCCTATGGTCACAGATCATATCGGATTTGGCCTAATTGCCATCCGATTTTGTCGGATTTGATTTGTGTCCGATTTTTTGCTGTACCCAAAATCGGAGACTGCTCTTATTTTGGGCAAAGCAAAAAATCAGACACAAATCGGATCTGACAAAATCGGATGGCATTTAGCCAAATCCCATGAGATCCATCACCCATAGGGATACTGTCACGTCCTACTGACGGACTCACACGCGGACCCACTGGACCGCGTAAAGCGGATGCTGATACCGGGTGATAGAGAGGCAGACACGTACCGTAGAGTCAACGGGTTTATTAAACAGAACTATAACACAGAACCACACGCCCCTGGAGAGGGCCACAAGGTCGCAACACCGGGAGCCCAGCGAGGGAGACCCCGGAGCGCTTGACCCCTATACAGGGATACCGCCGGGATCAGCCTCGAAGGGGCCAATGCTACGGACACAAGTGTTCAACCGACCCCAGGCGACGTGGTAATGAAACAGCACCCGGGAATACAATACGAAACGAGAACCGTGAATACAGAGCACCAGGAACACGGGGAACCAGGAACACAGGAGAGATCCAGGAACACGGAGAGATCCAGGAACACAGGGAGATCCAGGAACACGGAGAGATCCAGGAACACAGGGAGATCCAGGAACACAGAGAATCCAGGACCACGGGGGATCCGGAGCCGGGCGAGAACCAGCGATCAGCTTGGAGGGAATCAGGAGACCATCCAGGAACACGGTGATCAGCCAGGAACCGGCAGGAACGAGATCTGGGGGAGGTAACACAGAGCGATCAGGTAACAGACCAAACGGAGAGCGACCTGACTGACCAGAAGTGGCAACTTCACCCAGGGGAAGGTGAAGGTCAAAGTTGCCCTGGCCCCGACTGATTGAAAACAGGAGGTTTAAATCAGAACAGGGCAGTCCTGATTGGCAGGACACAGAGACCTGGTGATTGGTTGAGGGGAGGAGCAAGCTCCCTGCAGTCCTCCCAGCAGAAACTGAATTGAAGACAATTTCATGTGCTGAAGCAGTGGTACCGGAAGTGAGAGGAGCAGTGTTGCTCCAGCAGAGGGAGTAAGGGCAGCAGGCCACGGGCACGGGCGGCAGACCCCAGGGTGGTAACAGTACCCCCCCCCTCTACGCCCCCCCCCTGGACGGAGACCGGCCATGAACTCGCGCAGGGGGTTCGGGGCATCGGCATCCACCTCCCCGGTCCCAAGAGCAGAAGGGACCCGAGGGCGGTTGTTTTGGCATCATGTGACAAGCACAGGAGGAACAGGACGTCATCGGGGGCACCGACAGGCAGGACGTCATCGGGGGGCACCGACAGGCAGGACGTCATCGGGGGCACCGAGCGACAGGACGTCATCGGGGGCACCGAGCGACAGGACGTCATCGGGGGCACCGAGCGACAGGACGTCATCGGGGGCACCGAGCGACAGGACGTCATCGGGGGCACCGAGCGACAGGACGTCATCGGGGGCACCGAGCGACAGGACGTCATCGGGGGCACCGAGCGACAGGACGTCATCGGGGACACCGGCAGGCAAGACGTCATCGGGGACACCGGCAGGCAAGACGTCATCGGGGACACCGGCAGGCAAGACGTCATCAGGGACACCGGCAGGCGGCAGGACGCCATCAGGGACACCGGCAGGCAAGACGTCATCAGGGACACCGGCAGGCGGCAGGACGCCATCAGGGACACCGGCAGGCAAGACGTCATCAGGGACACCGGCAGGCGGCAGGACGCCATCAGGGACACCGGCAGGCAAGACGTCATCAGGGACACCGGCAGGCAAGACGTCATCAGGGACACCGGCAGGCGGCAGGACGCCATCATGGACACCGGCAGGCGGCGGGACGCCATCAGGGACACCGGCAGGCGGCGGGACGCCATCATGGGCATCGACAGGCAAGACGCCATCAGGGACACCGACAGGCGGCGGGACGCCATCAGGGACACCGGCAGGCGGCGGGACGCCATCAGGGACACCGGCAGGCGGCGGGACGCCATCATGGGCATCGACAGGCGGGACGCCATCAGGGACACCGACAGGCGGCGGGACGCCATCAGGGACACCGGCAGGCGGCGGGACGCCATCAGGGACACCGGCAGGCAGGACGTCATCAGGGGCACCGACAGGCAGGAAGTCATCAGGGGCACCGACAGGCAGGACGTCATCAGGGGCACCAACAGGCAGGACGTCATCAGGGGCACCAACAGGCAGGACGTCATCAGGGGCACCAACAGGCAGGACGTCATCAGGGGCACCGACAGGCAGGACGTCATCCGGGGCACCGACAGGCAAGACGTCATCAGGGACACCGACAGGCAGGATGTCATCAGGGACACCAGCAGGCAAGACACCCACCGGATCAAGGCCGGAGACTCCCCAGGGACACGGAGGAGGAGCCGGTCCAGGAACAAGACACGATGGGACGGTACCTGGGCTTCCTGTTGTGCTCGGTAGGCTGGCAAGCCGATCATCCATAGAGGATACCTGGGAAGCCATCTGAGTCTGTAGCTCACGCAGAAGGTCCCACTCCTGGTGGAGACTCAGCACCTGAAAAAGGAGAGTGGGATCAACAGTAGAGGGCGCCCCCAAGCGGGCCTCTAAAGACTGGATAATCGCCACAACCCGGTCGTGGCTCTGGCGGAGTGCGGTCAGATCTCTTTGGGCATCGAACCTGGTATCAGCGGGGTCCATGGCCAGGGCAAAATCTGTCACGTCCTACTGACGGACTCACACGTGGACCCACTGGACCGCGTAAAGCGGATGCTGATACCAGGTGATAGAGAGGCAGACACGTACCGTAGAGTCAACGGGTTTATTAAACAGAACTATAACACAGAACCACACGCCCCTGGAGAGGGCCACAAGGTCGCAACACCGGGAGCCCAGCGAGGGAGACCCCGGAGCGCTTGACCTCTATACAGGGATACCGCCGGGATCAGCCTCGAAGGGGCCAATGCTACGGACACAAGTGTTCAACCGACCCCAGGCGACGTGGTAATGAAACAGCACCCGGGAATACAATACGAAACGAGAACCGTGAATACAGAGCACCAGGAACACGGGGAACCAGGAACACAGGAGAGATCCAGGAACACGGAGAGATCCAGGAACACAGGGAGATCCAGGAACACGGAGAGATCCAGGAACACGGAGAGATCCAGGAACACGGAGAATCCAGGACCATGGGGGATCCGGAGCCGGGCGAGAACCAGCGATCAGCTTGGAGGGAATCAGGAGACCATCCAGGAACACGGTGATCAGCCAGGAACCGGCAGGAACGAGATCTGGGGGAGGTAACACAGAGCGATCAGGTAACAGACCAAACGGAGAGCGACCTGACTGACCAGAAGTGGCAACTTCACCCAGGGGAAGGTGAAGGTCGAAGTTGCCCTGGCCCCGACTGATTGAAAACAGGAGGTTTAAATCAGAACAGGGCAGTCCTGATTGGCAGGACACAGAGACCTGGTGATTGGTTGAGGGGAGGAGCAAGCTCCCTGCAGTCCTCCCAGCAGAAACTGAATTGAAGACAATTTCATGTGCTGAAGCAGTGGTACCGGAAGTGAGAGGAGCAGTGTTGCTCCAGCAGAGGGAGTAAGGGCAGCAGGCCACGGGCACGGGCGGCAGACCCCAGGGTGGTAACAGATACATAGGGGCCAAATCAGATCCATGGCTGTCTGTTTTACAATGGACAGCTACGGATCCCAGAAAAACACTATGTGAAAGCAACATAACCTGGGCAGATTGTGCCTAGTTGGGTATTTTTGATTGATTGTAAATTTGCAAATGTGTATACCCATTTGGGTATTGATTGACATATGTAAAAGGACTTAACTGTATGTGCATAATTTATACCAGATGTATAATAGCCCTCCATATTATCTGTAATATTGTATTACAATCTATGTGCTTCAGTGGTGCAGCCTACCAACTGCTGCTTGTACTGTGGTTGTTTTCCCTTTTTTATCTGACATTAAATTCACTTGATTATTTCATACAATGGACATTTGATCATGTGTGCTCTTTTGATCTAAAAATACACTCCAACCTAGCCAACAAATCGACATTTGATCCAGTCAACCAACAGTCAAAATCTTTTTTCCACGTTTGAAACACTGTCAGTAGAAGACATTGGGAAGATAAAAAAACGAAATCTGAAATACACCTGACAAAACCTATCTATGAAAGAGGGGGAAGCAGTAAAATCCCTACAAGAAAACCAACAAATTGTAATCAGATCAGCGGACAAAGGTGGAGCAATTGTAGTCATGGATTCTACAGACTACCAAAAAGAAGCCATGAATATATTGCAGGATCAGAAAACGTACTCTATCCTGAAAGAAGATCCAACAGAACGATACAAGAATAAATTGTGCAATGTCACTCAAGAAGGCAACAAGAAGGGAATACTAAATAAGAAAGAATACGCTTTCATGAACAATCAAACACCAAGTATTGCAATCTTTTACCACAACCCTAAAATACATAAAACAATAAGAATCCACCAGGAAGACTGATCATTTCAGGGATTAATTCTCTCACACCAAACCTGTCACAATACATTCATTGGTACCTGCAAAAATGCGTCATATCCTTACCGGCTTATTTAAAAGACACCACCCACACCCTTCAACTACTAAATAATATAAAATGGGAATCACACTTTATCCTAGGCACGCTAGACGTCAAATCAATATACACGGTAATAGAACACGAAAAAGGGTGTATAGCCACAGAACATTTCTTACAGAAATCAAAATGATTGAATAAGGACCAGGTCTCCTTCATTGTTAAAAGTATCAGCTTCATACTAACCCACAACTATTTTAAATATAATGACACCTCTTACAAACAAGAGTGGGGAACTGCAATGGGGACGAGGTTCGCACCTGGCTATGCGAATCTGTATATGGGAAAATGGGAAGAAGACAACCTACACCCAGGGAGCATCCTAAGAGAAGGACTTGTAATTTGGAAAAGGTACATAGACGATATCCTGTTAATTTGGAGTGAAACAGAACCGTCTCTCATACAATTCCTGGAGATTAAAAGTTACCCGACTGGTAAGGCAGCGCCTCCTTGGGAGACTTGGTAATCGTTATCAAAATTTAAAAATCAATAAAATTGCAGTACGCGTTCAATAGCGATAGTGTAACCATCAGGACAATTTTGGGCAAACATTGACATATACTACAACAGGATCCCCTATTAAGGAAATCCCTCCCTGATAAACCGGAGATTACTTTCAGGAGAGGGAAAACAATACGGAATTTGATTGCTCCAAGTCGTTTAAAAACAATAAATCCCGAGATAGATTACAAAATACTCCCTCAGACATCGTGTGTATACAAATGTAGAAAGAAACAATGCCAGTGCTGTAAGTGCATTACACATGGGTCCACAGAGATTACGTCACATAGCACGGGAGAAAAATTCCCTGTAAACGAGCGCCTAACCTGTCGAACAGAATTTGCGATTTATGTAATCACTTGTAAGTGCGGATTACAATATGTCGGACGTACAACGCAAAAAAATCAAAATAGACTCAGTGGACACCGACATAACACTAAGATTAAATTGCAAACGCACAGCTTGTCTCACCACCTGTCATCATATCATGGAGGGAAGTTCAAAATTAAAATTACCCTGTTGAATCTGTATCTACCTCTATTACCAATAGAATACAGATGCTCAATAGGAAAGAGTCCTTCTGGATGTATCGCCTGCGGAGTATACACCCGGATGGACTCAATGATAAAATAAAGTATATTTAACACTTTGGCGAAGTGGCTTGATCGAAGTTTTGTAAGTTCGGATCTCGCCTCCACTTGCTGGAAAACCAGAAAATATGTTATATAGGGGCTTTATAGTGGTCATAAGAAAATGAATATACGGGGGTTATATTAAATGTGAAGTTTTGAAAATTCAGGAAATATATTTGAGCTCATGTTCTTCTTATAAAAAAAAAAAAAAAGTTTATTTAAAAGGTTTTTTATATATTTTTACCATAGTCATTTATAAACAAAGATCTCGATAATTTATTAATCTTTTTTGTATATAATGGATGTTTGCTAGCACATATGCAAACAAGAATTTGTAAATTTCTATAATGGAAATAAGGAAAGCTACTCCAACTTGTAATATGGAATGGCCCCATGCCAGACTCGGGCAAACATAGAGCCAATTAATGTAATTAACCAAAGGGGTGGATCCCACTCCCTCCTTCCTAAGTATAGTGTGAGTTATATAAGAAAGCACACAGACACTTATGATATTATATATTTGTACCTGAGGAAGACTCATATTAGAGTTGAAACGCATTGTACTGCAATATTATTGATTTTTAAATATAGAAACCTATGATAATGATTACCAAGTCTCCCAAGGAAGCGCTGCCTTACCAGTCAGGTAACTTTTAATCTACACATTGATGAATCAGAATCCCTTGGTCTGGAGACCTGATCCACCCGGAGAGGCTAAGCTGCATACCCAAGGAGATTTTTTATATACAACCCAGTAAAGACACCGGAAAGGTGAGCAAAAACAAGGCTTTAAACTGCCGATTGTAATAACATCTTCACTTAGATTTGCGCTGGTTCTTTTTCTTTATAGATACCCCTAAAATAGAAGCTTTCTAAAGCAACAATAGCTACCATACAATTCCTGGAAGTAATCAACAACAACACATATGGGCTGGAATTTACAGCAACAGCAAGCAGACAGCATATCAATTCCTTAGATTTACAAATATATGTGGATTGGATAGCCAGATTTGTACCAGAACCTTTAGGAAGGATGTTGACTCAAATAGTTACCTGCCATTGTCATGCTGCCATCTACCAAACTGGCTCAAAAACATCCAAAAATGTCAATTCACCAGGCTAAGAAGAAATTGTACAGAAAAAGGAGAGTTCCTCAAAGAAGCTGAAGAGATGAAGAGACAATTCCAAATAAAAGGATACAGAGAAGAATCTCTAAATAAAGACATTGAAAAAATTGCCATCTGGATAGAACAAAATTTCTAACTAATAAAAATAAAAATTTAGAGTATATCCCGATTCAACACCAAATCAGGGATCTACCAGTCATAACAGATTACCATAATAATCACAGAAACTTCACCAAGATCCTAGAAAAACATTGGCATTTCCTACAAATGGACAAAATAGTAGGTGAACACCTACTGTACCAAGTAAACCGAGGATCATATATAGGAAGGCAACCCCCCTAGGTCTTATGATTGCCCCATCAATCAAACATGGTAAGACAAACTCTACAACAATGGAAAACTTCATAACAAGGAGGCCGGACACTGGTTTCAGGCCCGGCAAACAATGTAAAGCATGCCGTTCAACAGTACGTCTAGAAAAATCATAAGTTTGTTTGAAGGCCCAACCAGCAAGAAAACCTGTTATATCAAGGGACATCTATCCTGTCATACATCCAGCGTAATTTATGCAATAATTTGCCCATGCAGAAAAACATACATAGGTAGAACCATGAGAACATTGTCAACAAGAATAACGGAACACATCAGGAATATTAACAACGGATACATGGGACATCCATTAAGTAAACACTTCAAAGAAGCACATAACGCCTCATGCAAAAACTCTCATTTCTTCGCAATACAGAAAATCAAGAGAAATTGGAGAGGTGGGAACCACATAGAAAAAATGTCTAGAAACACAATGGATTCTTGCATTGAATAGCCTAGCTCCAAACGGCTTTAATCAAGATGCCGAATTTTTCAGTTTTAAATAACTACCACAAATCCACATTTGATACACACTGGAAGAAACAACCAAAATCCTTTGCGCAAGTTAGCCAGTAAAAGGTTACACTAACCACCAAGGAATCCATTACTCCCTTATAGAATAAACTACCAACCACTTAGTAGGTTAAAACCAACAATTTTCATTCATTCTTCACCTACATAGACAAAGAAACCCCAAAATGACAAGACACCGATACAAAGAGTCAACTAGCTACCATTCAGCGAGCCCCAGACCCAAACTCCCCAGAAACAAAATTGTATAGTACCAACTGTTTCAAACTAAATAATTTTTCAGAGGGAGAACTCCATTAGATATATGGCTTTATGGGACACAGAACCTACCAATTTAAAATGGGATATCCTGTGCACGTTGGACTCTAAAAGTACTCACACAGAGACATTAGTTGTATGCCAGTGAGCTTGATTTACAATATATTGTATATTAACTAACACACTGAGTTCCCAAACGCTTTGTGTTAATATGATCAAAGACCACAAACAGCTAGATACAGATAAGGACTTTAATAGCACTATGGAATATCATTGTCACGCTGGGAGCGGGAGAGACACCCAGCGTAGGACAACGACGGGGGGGGATAAGGAGTCCCTAAAGCTATGGGCACAAGAGGGAGAGGGTGACCCCTAGTCTTCCTGGGGCTGACCCTGTCTGCCCTGACGTCCCTATACAGTTTCCTCAACTGTCGCCGACCACGAACCTCGTCCCTCTCTGATCCTAGCACTACCTTATCTAAGGATCAGATGGGGAGGTTCACTAGACCCCTCCACTAACAACTAAAGACAACACAAGGAAAACAGACAATGGGGAAAGAAAACACTTATCTTGCAGCAGAGCACAGCAACCTCCACAATCTCAGCTTCTGCTTGGAGCAAGGATAATGAGTCCACAAGGAAATATCACCTGCACCGAGGGAGGGCAATGAAACTCCTTATAAAGGAGGGAAGAACCTGCTGGGTCCTAGAGACCCAGAATACTGGTGTAGAAACCAGACCGAGCACAAGACCTTCCCAGCCGTCCTCCCATGATAGGGAGATCTTATCATACCTTCTCTTTATCTACACAGAAGGTAAATGCCCCTGAAAGACGGACCGTCCTCAAACCTTATGGCTGATTGGCCAAACGCTGGGACCGTCTGCGCGTGGCCTCTACCCTGTCATCCGTGCCACCCGTGACAGTACCCCCCCGTCCACGAGTGGCCCCCGGACACTCAGGACCAGGCTTATCCGGATGGGAACAGTGAAAAGCGCGGACCAGCCTAGCGGCGGAGACTTCCGACGCCGGCACCCACATCCGTTCCTCCGGACCGTATCCCCTCCAGTGCACCAAATACTGAAGAGAACGGCGCACCCTGCGAGAATCAACCACCTTTGAGATCTCAAATTCCAAATTCCCCGCTACGCAGATGGGCTCCGGGGGCAAAGGAGACGGGTTAGACGACGGCACATACGGTTTGAGGAGCGACCTATGAAATACATTGTGGATCTTAAGAGCGGGAGGCAACGCAAGACGAAACGCCACGGGATTGATAACGGCGGTTATCTGATAAGGGCCAATAAACCTGGGCCCCAACTTCCAAGAGGGCACCTTCAACTTCACATTCTTGGTAGACAACCACACGTAGTCATTCACACACAGGTCCGGACCTGGCGCACGCTTCCTGTCAGCCATACGTTTGTACCTGTCGCCTAAGAGCTTCAAGCTACTCTGTACCCTCCGCCAAACCGAGGAGAGGGATGAGGTAAATCGGTCCTCCTCAGGAACTCCGGAAGGACTAGTACCACTAAAAGTACCAAACTGAGGATGAAACCCATATGCACCGAAGAACGGTGACTTGCCAGTGGACTCCTGAAGACGATTATTAAGGGCAAACTCGGCCAAGGGCAAATAACTCGCCCAAGTCTCCTGATTGTCAGAGACAAAACACCTCAGATAAGTCTCCAAATTCTGATTCATACGTTCGGTCTGCCCATTAGACTGAGGATGAAAAGCAGAAGAGAAGGACAAGGCAATTCCTAAACGTGCACAAAAAGCCTTCCAAAACTTGGAGACAAACTGAGTACCACGATCAGAAACCACCTCGGAGGGAACTCCATGAAGCTTCACGATCTCACTTACAAACACCTGTGCCAGTGTCCGAGCATTAGGAAGCGCGGGCAGTGCCACAAAGCGAACCATCTTACTGAACCTATCAACCACTACCAGCACTACCGTCTTGCCTGCAGGCGCCGGAAGATCGGTGATAAAATCCATTGACACATGTGTCCATGGCCTCTCAGGAATAGACAATGGCAAGAGAGAACCAGCCGGACGGGTATGCGGAACCTTAGCCCGTGCACACACACTACAGGCAGATACGAATTCCGCTACGTCCTTCCTCAACCCCGGCCACCAAAAGCGACGAGATAAAAGATCGAAGGGGCCCTACTGCCGGGATGCCCTGCCAATACGGAGTCGTGATGCTCTGACAGCACTCTGAGACGCAAAGATGATGGCACAAACAGTCTCCCAGAAGGACAGGAGGCAGGGGCGCCCCCCTGGACCTTCAACACCTCCCCCTCCAGATCAGGGCAAAGAGCAGAAACAACCACCCCCTCCTGTAAGATGGGAACGGGACTTTCATGAGCACTACCACCCGGGAAACTACGCGACAATGCATCAGCCTTCACGTTCTCAACCCCTGGACGGTAAGTGACGGTAAAATTAAATCTCGTGAAAAACAAGGACCACCGGGCCTGCCGGGGATTGAGACGCTTGGCGGACTCAAGGTAAGACAGGTTCTTGTGGTCGGTAATAACCGTGATGGGATGGACAGCCCCTTCCAACCAGTGACGCCATTCCTCAAAAGCCAATTTAATAGCCAACAGCTCCCTATTACCGACATCATAATTCCTCTCGGCCGACGACAACTTCTTGGAGAAGAACGCGCAGGGCACCCATTTCCCAGGCGAAGGGCCTTGCGACAATACAGCCCCCACCCCCACCTCAGACGCATCCACCTCCACAACGAAGGGCTGAGAAAGATCGGGCTGACGGAGAATAGGTGCGGAAACAAAACAACGCTTTAGGGAGGAGAAAGCCTGGCGAGCAGACTCCGACCACTCGGAAAAATCGGTCCCCTTCCTAGTCATGTCCGTAAGAGGCGTCACCAGCACCGAATAGTTCCGAATAAATTTACGGTAAAAGTTGGTAAACCCCAAAAAACGTTGCAATGCCCGTAGATTGTCCGGTTGTTCCCAGTCCAACACCGCCCGGACTTTTTCCGGATCCATCCGAAAACCCAATGGCGACAGGAGGTACCCCAAAAACCGTACCTCCTGAACGGCGAAGACACATTTCTCGAGTTTAGCATACAGCTTATTGTCTCGTAATACCTGTAACACCTGCTTGACATGGGACTGATGCGTCTCCAAATCGGGGGAATAGATCAAGATATCATCTAAGTAAACAACCACAAATCTACCCACCAAATGATGGAATATGTCATTGACAAAGTGTTGGAACACCGCAGGGGCGTTAGTGAGCCCGAACGGCATTACGAGACTTTCAAAATGGCCGTCCGGGGTATTAAATGCCGTCTTCCATTCATCCCCCTCTCTGACCCTAATCAGGTTGTAGGCCCCCCTCAAATCCAACTTGGAGAACCATTTAGCACCCACTACCTGACTGAATAAATCAGGAATCAGAGGGAGGGGGTACGGATCACGGACAGTAATCCGATTCAACTCCCGGAAATCCAGGCAAGGACGGAGGCCCCCATCTTTTTTCTTAACAAAAAAGAAACCAGCCGCAACCGGCGAGGTTGAGGGCCTGATGTGACCCGACTGCAGACTCTCGGAAATGAAATCCTTCATCGCCTGTCTTTCCGGACCCGATATAGCAAACATCCTAGCTTTGGGCAGTTTAACTCCGGGAACGAGGTTGATTGGGCAATCGTATGCCCGATGGGGGGGCAGGTCTTGGCACCCCTTCTCTGAGAACACATCCTCATACTCCGATAGGAACGGGGGCAGAGATACCGCAGACACCACCGAAAACGAGGTAACCAAACAATTCTCAGAACAAAAATCACTCCATTCCACAATGTCCCGGGACTGCCAATCCACTACGGGATTATGTTTAATCAACCATGGCAAGCCCAGGACAATGGGAGCGGGGAGACCGTCTAGAACATAGCAAGATATCGTCTCTTGATGTTGGGATCCAACCGTCAACTTAATGTCATGTACGATATGTGTGAGACTACCTTGAGCAAGAGGTGCTGAGTCGATGGCATAGATACGGATGGGGCGAGACAATAAACAGCAGTTAAGCCCATGAGCGTCTACAAACTGAGCATCCACCATGCTGACCCCCGCACCACTATCCACAAACACAGAAATACCCTCCGTTGTGCCCTCCAGCGCCACCTCCGCACTTAGGAGGAAACGGGAAGTACAAATGGAGGATACACACACCTCCCGCTCGACCACCTCCACACCCCCCATAGTCACAGAAGGTCCAGGCCCCCCAGTCCGTGTAGGGGTGTAGGGACAGGCCCCAATAAAATGGTCCCCTTTCCCACAGAAAAAACAGACCCCCTTCCCCTTGCCCCGGGAGGTACCGGCGGAGAACCTCGAGGCCGCCGCACCTCCCAGCTGCATCGGTTCCTCCGCACTCGGGAGGAACGACTCACTCTCCGCGTGACCTCCCGGTAACCAGGAATCACCACGAGAATGGCTCCCAGTAACAGGAGGTCTCCCCCTCCGCTCCTGGAGGCGTCTATCCATACGAATAGCTAACGACATAGCCGCCTCCAGGGACGGAGGGGTCTCATAAACCGCCAGAGCGTCCTTCAGCCTCTCCGAAAGACCCTGACAAAAGTGACTCCGGAGTGCCGGATCGTTCCACTTCGTGTCCGTAGCCCACCTGCGGAACTCAGAACAATATGATTCCGCCGACCGAGTCCCCTGGCGGAGATGGCGTAACCTGGATTCAGCCAAAGCGACACGGTCAGGGTCATCATATATGAGGCCCAGGGCGTCAAAAAATTCATCCACAGAGCGGAGACAAGTAGAGTCCTGTGGCAGAGAGAAAGCCCAGGACTGGGGATCTCCCTGCAGTAGCGACATAATAATTCCTACACGCTGCTGCTCATCACCAGTGGAATAAGGCCTAAGCCTAAAATATAATTTACAGGCCTCTTTGAATACAGTAAACTTATCTCTACCTCCTGAAAACCTGTCAGGGAGGGCAACCTTAGGTTCAGGTCTGGCCTGACCCAATGCTTGATTCCCCAAGACACCATTTTGCGGTTGCGGGCCCTGTAAAGCCGACCGAAGGTCCGCAACCTCCAAAGACAGAGACTGCAGCTGCTGGGCCAAAGCAGACACAGGATCCATAAGGAAAGGAAGAAAATTCGGTTCCTCCCCTGTCCTTCAGTTACAGTATTGGCAGGTGATAATGTCACGCTGGGAGCGGGAGAGACACCCAGCGTAGGACAACGACGGGGGGGGATAAGGAGTCCCTAAAGCTATGGGCACAAGAGGGAGAGGGTGACCCCTAGTCTTCCTGGGGCTGACCCTGTCTGCCCTGACGTCCCTATACAGTTTCCTCAACTGTCGCCGACCACGAACCTCGTCCCTCTCTGATCCTAGCACTACCTTATCTAAGGATCAGATGGGGAGGTTCACTAGACCCCTCCACTAACAACTAAAGACAACACAAGGAAAACAGACAATGGGGAAAGAAAACACTTATCTTGCAGCAGAGCACAGCAACCTCCACAATCTCAGCTTCTGCTTGGAGCAAGGATAATGAGTCCACAAGGAAATATCACCTGCACCGAGGGAGGGCAATGAAACTCCTTATAAAGGAGGGAAGAACCTGCTGGGTCCTAGAGACCCAGAATACTGGTGTAGAAACCAGACCGAGCACAAGACCTTCCCAGCCGTCCTCCCATGATAGGGAGATCTTATCATACCTTCTCTTTATCTACACAGAAGGTAAATGCCCCTGAAAGACGGACCGTCCTCAAACCTTATGGCTGATTGGCCAAACGCTGGGACCGTCTGCGCGTGGCCTCTACCCTGTCATCCGTGCCACCCGTGACAATCATTGAACCACTCAAGGATTAATTTACGGTCTAAATTATTCAATAAACTATGTGCAATATTATGTCCAGCTAATATCTGGTACTAGGAGAACACACAATAAGTTAAAATCCATCATTTACGAGCTGCTGTATGTTAATTGGTCCGATCTGGTCACATGAGAATAGGGGAGGGCTATAAAACAGGAGTGACAAACAAGAGCCAGCCATCCTGATGAAGGGCAGACCCTTCAAAACGCGTTGAGTGACTGACAACTGATGATCACACCTGTAACCACCCACATCCCCTCCTACTGCTTTTAACGACCGGGATCGCCCCATAGTGACGCTACCCGACAGATGGTCAATGACGTGGCTGGACACGTGATCAGTGACGTTCTCCATAATCCCAAAAGCGGAGCTGCCTGCTGCACCAGCGGGGAAAGCCGGCGGGATAGCACCTACCGATCCCTGGAATCTGTGACACCACCGGATGCTCTAGACATAAGACGTAAGTGACCTTATCTGGAACCTGTTTGAGACCAAGTACAATGATAGCAAGCTCATATGGTTTAGATCTTAGTTTAAAACAAAGTCTGATTGTTTACCACTGTAAACCTATAGCATTACTCCTATTTATTTAGGGTTAGCAAAACTGCTAAAAGGTTAGAGTGCACTGACAGGCAATCTACTTTAATATATACACAAACTAGCCCCTAATGGCAACATCACTTAGTTAATTTATAGCAAATGTCAGATATATATCTAGACATATCCCTGACGGCCAGGTCTAGATTTTCTAAGGACTAATTAATAGGCCCAATTATATAGTAATTAATTTTTTATATTTATATTTTTTTATATTGGTTTTTGTTATTTTGGCGCCCCACGGGGTATTGCACTCGTAAAAGTGGTGTAATATTCCCCAACTGCAAGTGGATGCTAGGCTGGTGGGTGGGACCCATTTCTGCACTCCCATACTAGACTAGTGGTGGGAGGTTACCCGGGAGGAATCTAGAAGCTCTTGGGAGAGTAAGGAGTAGTAGGAGTGGAAGAGGAGTCGAGGAGGTGTGTGGAGCGAGGCGGAAGGTTTAACAAGACAGCTCCAGCCTGTTCCTGAGGGAAGATGAAAGGGGATCCTGAGGGGATCCTAAGAGAGCGTGCCTGATATGTGAGTCTGGGCCCGAGAGAGAAAAGGGGAACCCCAGCGTGGAGCGACCACACTCCAGGGAATTCCCCAGTCCACCACGGGAACGCAGGACTCGAGGAAACGGCCAGAGTCTACCTCTGAAGTCGTCAACCGGCTGCTGCGGTCTATTCACCGGCTGCGGCACCCTGCCAGACGGAGCGGTCTGCCTGCTTCTTCACTTCGAGGGAGGGGAGCCCCAAGACTACCTTCAAGGAGTAATTGGGTATAGACTCATCCTAGGCGGGGAAGAAAGGACACGGGTTCGTCAACTAAGGTATACCACGGGTACCACCATTCCACCTGGCATCCACTTGCAGCCACCCGTAGAGCTATCTGTTTCTTAAACAACTTTTGCTGAACTGTGGACTTGTATGCTGATGACTGTTTACAGTAAAGTATCGGGGAGAGTGACTTTGCCTCTGTGTCTTTGTGCTGCAGAATTCAACCTGTTTGCTTGCAGGAACACTGCCCCGGAGGTCCAGCTCCACCTGTAGGGAGCTTTGCCATTCCTGCCACAATACCATCGCCCTCCGGAGGACTGTGGCGGCGCTGGTGATCCCTCACCAGATACTACAGGTGGCGTCATGTGACAATAACTCTTATCCCCTGTACATAACCCCTCTATTGAAGTGTCACCCAGGCCACGGGCTCAGGCGCTGCCACCCGTGACATCCCTGTGAAGCCCCCTCTGAACCTAATACCCGGGTACCCCAGGGCCTGGGGCTCAACATTATCTTACCCCATATTTTCACATAATAGGCAATCAATACAGTGCCTTGCAATTAAGCACAGAAGCCATCCGAAAAGAGCTATCTTAGCAGGTAAATCACCCATCATTAGGAGCCCATTAATTCCTAGAGCAACAGAACCTTTATATATATATTAATTATTACAGGTCCGTTTAAAAGTAAATTACCAATCGTTGGGAGAATATGAAAATATCACAAGTAATACATACTTTGTCAGCCCACAACAAGCAGGTATATAAAAGTCCTAGTCACTGTGTTATTAACTTGAACAACTAAAAATTGATTCTAACAAGTGGTGCTGTTCTTAGGGAGAATCATTGCTTACCATACCAAATACCGTACACCTCTAAGAGGATAACTACAATCAATTCCTTCTGTGCTCCCCAGCCACAACCTCTCCTAACAATGGTAAAGGTGTGTACAGCACGAGTCTTAATCCCCAGTCACACATAACGAGATCGTTAGCGAGATCATTGTAACTGTGACGTTACAACGCTCTCTCCAGCGATGTCGCTATGTGTGACATCTAGCAGCGATCAGGCCCCTTCTGTGAGGTCACTGATCGCTGCAAAGGGCTCAGGACCATTTTTTGGTCTTTGGTCTCCCGCTGGTCAGCACGCATCGCTGCGTGTCACAGCGAGAGACCAGCGATCAGTGACCTCACACTGCTGGTAACTATGGTAAGCAGCGGGTATCTAGGCAGCGTGCCCTGCCTGGATACCTGGTGTTTATCATAGTTACCAGCTTTCTCCCTGCTTACAGGCAGCACTAAGCTGCCTGTAAGCAGGGAGGAAGCTGGTAACTATAATAAACAGCAGGTATCTAAGCAGTGCGCACTGCCTACATACCCACTGTTTATCATAGTTACCAGCGTCCTCCCTGCTTAGCTCAGCCTGTAAGCAGGGATGAAGCTGGTAACTATGATAAACACCGGGTATCCAGGCAGTGCGCGCTGCTTAGATACCCACTGTTTATCATAGTTACCAGCTTCCTCCCTGCTTACAGGCTGAGCTAAGCAGAGAGGACGCTGGTAACATCGCGTCCAGCGATGTGGGAGGTGGTTCCCAGGTCCCTGGTTGCTGGGGAGATCTGCCTGTTTGACAGCTCCCCAGCAACCAGGTAACGACGCTCCAGCAATCCCGGCAGGTCGTTATCGCTGTCGGGATCGCTGGAGCGTCGTTGTGTGTGACTGGACCTTTACAGCCACGCTTTTCTGGTATCATTATCTTATCCCTAAATACAGCACCATTACTTTTTATAGATAACAAGAGTAGTGATCTCAGCAGACTTGATCAACCCGACTCATTACCACCTTCAAGTCTAGATCCAACACTAAAGGATAGATCCTTCTCCGGACCTAGCATCCCACTGCTGTGAGCAAGACAGCAACAAAAACCTCTCTCTATTTTTTATTTTTATTTGTATTAGACCTTAATCTATTTTTAATAGTCCTAAACCCTTAGTTAATGAAAAGTTCCTAGAACAAATTTGAAGGGTCATTACACAGGACCTTTTAAGGACCTACGAGCAGCAACAAGGGTAGTTATGATTGCATAATTTAACTAGCCCACCCATAGCCAGCTCCAGTGTTATCCAAAAATTAACTATTCTAATCATCCCTGTTTGAGCTCATAGTGTAATGTTAAAGGTGGAAAAAAAAGCATTTGTATACTTACATTTTCTTATGTGAATGAGGCACTGACTGCAGCTTGGAGGACGTAGTCATTCTGGCAGCTTAATAGTTAACTCCATGAAAACGTCTCAGTATAAAGGACCTGTATGATGTCCTAATCATGCAACCATAGAGGGTGGAGCTAAGCAAGCAAAATCATTATAAGTTATGGAAACTTAGCGCCGCCTATTATACTCACATGGTTGTGACATCACACAGGTCCCGCAGCATCGTCTGACATTCAGCAGAAATGTTAACTATTAACCTGCCAGAGTGACTACATCCTCCAAGGTGTCTACACACTGCCTCATTTACATAAGAAAATGTAAGTGTACAAATGCTTTTTTTCATCTTTAACATTACAGTATTAGCTCAGATAGGGATGATTAAACTAGTACTATGAAGATACAGAGACAGACGGTGATAGCTGGGGGGGGGCATAAAGTAGCTGACAGATTCCTTTTAAAGTTAGTTTGTTCTCACCTGCAAATTTAATGTAAATTAAAAAAAAAAAACACTACCTCAAGGTAAGCAAATGCTGCTCCTCAGCAGAAATACATTGCTACATGTTAGTATTTTGATAGGTTAATCCCAGTAACCCTCCTGCAGTCAAGCCTTCCTTCCAGTCATATCCCTTCTTTCTAACTCCTTTCAGGCCCTTCTATTCTCTAGTTCCTGCGTGCCGTATGACAGGCAGCACAGGTTCTTTCACTGTGTCCCTATCACTGAGTGAAGTGTTCTTGAGCCCTTGAACGCTGTTGTATCTCATAGCACTAAGTTAGGAAATCAGACATGGAATCTGCATCTCCCCGCTGGGATGTCTGTGATCTGGGCTTGAAACTCCTCTCACCTCAGAGCCAGCGCTCTGGTGTTGGCCTAGCCTCCAGTGTCCCTGCTGTACTAGGGAACCACCAGCCTCTTTCCTACCCGTGTAACTTCTGCACCAAAAGGGATTCTCCTCCTCAAAGTCTTCCCCTGGCCATGCTGCCATTTTCCTCTCTGGCCCAGCTGTACTGGCCTAGCCCTGGTCTTTACTGCTCGGCACCCTCTGGCCTACTACTCAACACTTCCTGGTTTTCCCCTTATGTACCTGATCCGTCACCTTGGCTACGTCCCACCCACTGTGACTGGCCCTACCACCCCTTGCCCGCCTAGAGTCCCGGGCTCCGGGTTGGGTCTTGTGTCTGTGGGTGTGTTTGTGAAGGTGTTTATATAAAACTGTCTCCACCTCCCTGGCTGCAGTCCTTACCTGTGGCCACCCTAGTCGCAGGGGCGCCACACTAGCTCTGGCTGTGAAAGGTAATCATGGCATAAAGACCAGATCAAGAAGAAAGGGATGTGAACAACTCCAATCAAAAGAAATGTCCCCTTAAGGCACCTAGATTTAAGGATGCCCTGAGGACGGTGCCCGGAGTGGTACCGAAACACGTAGGTGGAAATAAAGAAGGGGGTTTTTATTTGAAGACATTTGACTGATTATTTCAAGCAGTGTGGACCACCTATACACCGTCCCTGGATCTGTAGATTCAAGGATGGATTTTGACTGGTCAATCCCCGCCTTTAAAGTGGATCTCTTAATTCTAAAAAAATAAAAAATAAACACTTTAAAAAAATCTAAATACCTTTATTTAGTAAAAGGGTATGCTTTATCTAATGAATTCTGTCAGGATTATATAGACGGCAACTGCCATAAATCATTGTGTACTCTAGATTTCAGAGGACATGCAGTAGTAAGGACTGTGTGAAGAACATCTGCTCAAGGCCAATGTCAGGTCAAGTCAGAGCAGCGTCCTGTCAGGCATCATGAACTCACATTCCCTAGTTCAATCAAGCTGACAGGACACTGAGCAGAGTGGACTAAAGAAGAAGAGAAACACCTGTCATTAGATGTCTGAGAATGAGCATCCATCTCCATCAGCATGACAGTTTTACTGCAGTGCAATGAAGATGTCTGTCTCACAGGTGCTCTTCATCCAGCCTGCCCTAGGATGTGCTGCTCACTGCTAAATGGCAGTTGCCATCTTTAAAACCCAAGGTGCATACCTTTTTGATAAATAAAGGTATGTAGAAAACTGTTTAAGGCTGGGTTCACACGCTCTGCAAATGCTGCACAATTTCTGCACTTTGTACGGATGCACTTGTCACATCCAATTATATTATGCAACTAATAAGGTTAAAAAGCACTAATATGTATGTAACACCTTAAATCTGTAGATGCGTTCACTAGCAGGGGCGTAACTTTCACGGTTACAGGGGTCGTGGTTGCGACGGAGCCTGGCCCTATAAGGGGTCCCCGTTGCCAGCCGCCCCCTGCGCCCGCCGATCCCAGTGCCGGGCACCCGCTTCACATGAATGTGCATCCCCGAGGACGCACATCCATGTCACTGCACGGCAGCACACGCCGCTATGGGATCCGTGTGCAGTGGCGTGCTGGGCCGGGGAGCAGGGATGCATTTGCCCCCCACTCCTGTCACTTGGCTTCAGTTCAGGGCCGCCGGGTGCATCATTAACAACATTGCAAAGTTAATTCACCGGCAGCCGCGGCTACTTTTGGGTTGCGGCTGCGGCTATTTTTGGGTTGTGGTCGCCAGTGATTTAACAATGCAGGCTGAAAGTGTTCTTAATGCACCCGGCGGCTCAAGCTGGGTGATTTACATAACGCAGCTGCTTCTGGGTTCAGAGCCGTGCTTACGTAGTTGTACATGACTCACCTCTAACCCTCCAGAGCAGAGCGCTTGAAGAGAGACGCCTTTCTGTGAGGCTGGTTGCGTGGGCTGGTCCTTGCCTGCAAGCTCCCCCAGCAGGTGTTCATGGCTGCACGACCTGCTTGTTCTTCTGTCGGCGGGCACTGTTTGCACCTCTGTTTATGTGCTGGGCTGGCAGTGTCACTCTTCATAGACCGGGCTCTGTGCGAGGCCGGTCTACAAAGCCATGATGTCATCCAGCCCACCCTCACAAGCCTGCTGGAAAGGAGTTCAACAGGAGAAAAGTCAGGTTGAACATGTCTGTTTCTCTTCTGCATAAAAGTAGCCCTGATTTGTCTTTATGGCTGAGTACATGTGTGCATGGCTGAGTACATATATGCATGGATAAATGCATGTGTGCATGGCTGTGTGTGTGGATTGTGTCGAGCCCATTATGGGACGGGGTACTCGGTACCGGACCGGGTCTGCTACAGGGGATGTCACAGGTGGTCCTGGTCCGGACCGTGTCCCTGGCCTGACAGTGAAAAGGGAATATTTACAGGGGATAATGTCACTTGTGACGCCACCCACAGTGTGTGGCCAGCAGTGAGGCCACCGCTGCCGCAAAACCTCAGGGGATGATGTAATGGCAGCTAGGATGGAATAGTTCTCCGTGGGCAGAACTGGGTTTCCGGGGCAGTGATGATAAAGTCTATTGTGTAGGGTATGGTGCAGGCCTGTGCTGGATGCAATGCACTTACTGTCCTGAAGCTACAGAAATCCTCCTTCAGTGTTGGAGCTGACAAGCTGTGGCTCTCCAGGCGGGGATCTTCTGCAGACCTGTGTGGAGGGAATCATATGCAGGCAGAAACACGCGAGAGAGTTGGAGTCAGGGTTCACCGTGTTTACTTCTCAACGTTCTCTCAGTTACAGCTTCAGTTACAGTTCACAGTTTACAGTCTGTACACGGGCATAACTCTCCCCTCCGGGTTCCTTTACTCCCTGCAGCCAGGTTGTTCCTTCTATCACCCCTCACTCTGTCTCTCTGTCCTTTCCAGGCTTTTGGTTCTCTCTGTTACTTGGTGTGTGTGTCTCCGGACAGTATGGCAGTGGTTCGGACTCCTGTGAGCCCTCCGGGTTGCCACTCAGCTGCCTGTCCTTTGGGGTAGGGACCCTAACGTGTAGCTGAGGTCCCCTGTCGGTTGCCTGGGGATGCCGGGTAAATCAACGGTCCCCTCAAGAGCCGACACTCTACTCCTAGCCTAGCCTCCAATAGTCCTTGGTGGTGAGGCTCTACCAGGCTCTCTCTAACCGTGTCTTCGGGTTCAATAGGAGGGCTACTCCGCCTGCAGTCTGCTGTCTCAGCTGTGGTTCTGGGACCCAGTGCTACTGGTCCTCTCGACCCTCACACTCCTGGGGTGCTGGCTCCAGATGGGCTTTCTCTCTGTGGCTCACACTGGCTCTCCAGATTCTGCGCTCCTTCCACCCCACTCTTCCAGGACATGTGCTTCTTTCTGTACTGCTCAGCCTACCTCGGCCTACTGCTGTCTCTCGGCCTGTTCCGTGCTCCTCAGCCTGCTGCTGGTCTGTGTCTTTGCTGCTCGGCACCCTGGGCCTACTGACTCCTTTCTCCTCCCCTGCTCTATATCTACCCTCTGTCACCTGACTTACGTGTTGGCCCACTCACTGTCTCTAAACCCACCACCCCTTGCCTGCCTAGAGTTCCAGGCTCCGGGTTGGGTGCTGCTTTCTACTGCTACGTGGGTTGTGTGGGCTGTGAGGGTGTTGGTGTTCAACTGTCGTTCCTACCTTCCTGGCTGCAGTTCCCTTTGTGGCCTCCTGGACGCAAGGGCACCACATTTGCTTGGTAGATCACTGTGTGTATGTGTGTCCATGGCTGAGTGCATTTGTGCATGACTGAGTGTCGGGCGTTGTTTGTGTGTGTGCATGTCTGGGTGCATGGCTGAGTGCATGTGTACATGGCGGTGTGTGTGTGCATGGTTAGGTGGATCGCTGTGTGCATGGCTGGGTGCATGTGTCCACAGCTGAGTGCATTTGTGCATGACTGAGTGTGGGGCTTTATGTGTGCATGTTTCATGGCTGGGTTCATGTGTGCATGGCTGGATGCATGACTCGGTGTGGGTGCATGATTGGGTGCATGTGTGCATGGCTAAGTGCATGTGTGCATAGCTGGGTGCATGGCTGTGTGCATGGCTAAGTGCATGTTTGCATAGCTGGGCGCATGGCTGTGTGCATGGCTATGTCTATGTGTATGAATATATAAAGAGGGTGCACTGCTACTGTTGCATCTAAATTAATTAGAATATCATCAAAAACTTAATTTATTTCAGTAATTCAATACATGAAGTGAAACACATATATTATTGAGCCATTACTCACAAAGACTAAGAAAGGGGTGAGAATGCGCAAAATAGGGTCTTATCCTTAGGAGACAGGTTTTGAAATGGTGTAACTTAGGAACTGCTCACCTGATAGGGTTGTGTAGCACACAACCGGCGTGATCGCTCAGAACAATACAGCTGCTGCCAGGACCGTACCTCCACAGGTCACTGTGGTCACGATAAGCTTCTAATAGGACAAAGTACCTCGTGGTCCGAGCTGCTGTGTTCGTATGATGTAAAAACCAGATACAGCGGTATGTCTGGGTATAGTAGTAGCTGTTTATTTTCCGACGTGTTTCGGAGTCATATCCCAAACTCCTTCCTCAGGGAACATCAAGATTACAGTGAACGAAAGCCTTTTAACATGAAAAATGGCGCGAAAATTGAGTTGGATGTGACGTAGGTAAACAAAGGGGTGTGTAGGTGACTTCACAGTGTTATGTATACAAATGCTCTTAACAACATGATCTTATGTGTGATTAAAAAAGAAAAAACATTTGTCAAAGTGCAAAACAAATATATGTGACAATACAATTAGGTAAAATATAATGAGCATCAGGTAATGAAACAATAATAAAAAGTGAAGTAAGACAAAAGAAAAAAAGGGTGATGGGAGTATTAGAACCCATGAGTGCAAAAGAAAACATTTTCGTTTGATCCCATAGCTCATGTGGTTAAACACACACATCACATTTTTTCTTTTGCTCTCATGGGTGCATGGGTTCTGTATAATCAGGGCCGCACCGTCCATTGAACAACCTAAGCCTTCAGGCTCAGGCGTCGAGGAGGCAGGAGGAGCGACAGTGCTGAAGGGGACGGCGTCAGCACTACACAGCGGCTTCCAGACTCACTGCCACCGGCTGCAGTGCAGTAAGTTATCACCCACCCATTCGCGGCCGGCGGTGAAAGCACCCGTGGCCACCAATGACAGCAAACCCCCCCACTCCTCACCCGCGGCCGCCAGTGACAGCACCCCCCTCGCCCTGCTCATCACCCGCGGCTGCCAGTGATAGCAATATCCCCCCCTTCCTCACCCGCGGCCACCAGTGACAGCACCCCCCTCGCCCTGCTCATCACCCGCGGCCGCCAGTGATAGCACCCCCACCCGCTGAGGCGGCAGGGAGTCTTGAAGCACCCCTTTGTATAATGTATGCGTGCATGTCTTCGATGCGAATATATAATTGTATGCATTTTTTTAAAAATGTATGTATGTGGGGGGCATATCTGGGGGGTGGGCAGGGGCCACTGTCAGCATGTGGTCAAAGTGAGCAGGTAAATATGTGAGGAGACAGTATGGGGGTAGAAGAGAGAGGGGGTTGCATGGGGGACAGTGTGAGGATACAGTAAACAGGACTCTGGAGTCGGTAAGCCAAACCACCGACACCTCAATTTCCCTGATTCCGACTCCACGACTTCGACTCCCTCATACATGGCTCATGTTTAAGTGATACATTTATTGTAGTACAATGTGAACATCAGGCTTTAATCATTATTTTGATACAATAATCAAGATATTTAGATAGAAGATAACAATAATTCATAATGATAATATTCAGCACATTCTGCATTGATCTACTGTACCCAATTTATTATATACTGTACCAGGAGAGGGACAGTGTGGGGGTCATTATTTGTGCAGAGAGCACATTGAGGGACAATCAGGGGCGTAACTACCACAGGTGCAGGGGTTGCGATCGCACCTGGGCCCTGCAGCCTGGGGGCCCCAAAAGTCCATTTGGCCTATAGAAAAAGACTAATACTATTAAAGATTTGCAATAATTGGGGGCCCCGTTGGAGCTTTCGCATCGGGGTCCCTGGGCCTGAAGTTACGCCACTGGGGACAATTATTTATTCAGGGGCAAAGTGTAGGCCACATAAATTTATGGAAGTCTGTAAAGACATGAAGAGTCATCATGGTTTCTGCACAAGATGAAGAAATGAAAGATGACTCTAATCAGAGAAGATGTCACCTATAAGGTACCTGGATGTAAATGTTTCTTTGTGATCCTGCCTGCGTCTCATCAGTGCTGTGGCTCCTGTACGGTCTGCAGTCAGATGAATAATAAGAACAACTCCCTGTACCTTCTTACCATTGTTAGGCTGAAGGCACATCATCCGACATGATCCTAGTGCCTCGCGCGAGTGCAATGCGAGATAAACTCGCATTGCACTAGGACAAGTTATGTTCTATAATGTCGGGCACACTGGTGCGCATTTTATGCATTGAACTCGCAAAGCGAGTTTCAGTCGCGGCATGCTGCGACTGCATGCGATTTGTAAGCATGAGCTATCAATAGAAATCAATGGGGAGCCAGAGCCCACAAGCTGCGCAGAGCCTTCCGTCGGACCGGACCCGCCAGGTACTGAGGCTGTGATCCCGGCTGTGATCTCTGACAGCCGGGACCTGTGTGCGGCTTCACACGCCGCGCTGCTGGCGTTGGGGGCGGATGCCCTCCCCCCTCCTTCAGGCCTCCCCCTTCTCCAGATTGCCCCCACCTGTCACTGCCCCCCACCCCCGATGCCGGGACCTGATTGCGGCTTCACCCGCCGCGATGCCCTACCCCTCCTCAGTCCTCCCCCTCCGATGTCGGGTCTGTATGAGGCTTGACCCGCCGCGCTGCTGGCGGCGGGGGCGGATGCCCCCCCCATGTTCAGGCCTCCCCACTCCCTGGATGGCCCCCACCTGTCTCTGCCATTCACCCCCCCCCCCCCCCGATCCCCGTGTCTCACCGCTCCTCGATCCCGCCGGTGCAGCAGCCGCTCTGCCTCCTCTCCTCGCTGGAACGCCTCTCCTCCAGTGCTGCTCCGTCTTGAGGTAAGTACCGTCTGAATGAATGAAACAATGAATCAATGATTGAATGAGTGAGTGGGTGCATGGATGTGTGGGTGCATGGGTTAGTGGATGTGTGGGTGCATGGATGCGTGGGTGCATGGATGCGTGGATGTGTGGGTACATGGGTTAGTGGGTGTGTGGGTGCGTGGATGTGTGGGTGCATGGGTTAGTGGATGTGTGGGTGTGTGGATGCGTGGGTGCATGGATGCGTGGATGTGTGGGTACATGGGTTAGTGGGTGCATGGATGCGTGGATGTGTGGGTACGTGGATGTGTGGGTGCGTGGGTTAGTGGATGCGTGGATTAGTGGATGCGTGGGTACGTGGATGTGTGGGTACGTGGGTGTGTGGATGTGTGGGTGCGTGGGTACGTGGATGCGTGGGTACGTGGATGTGTGGGTTAGTGGATGCGTGGGTGCGTGGATGTGTGGGTGCGTGGATCTGTGGGTACGTGGGTGTGTGGGTGCGTGGATGTGTGTGTGCGTGGATGTGTGGGTGCGTGGATGCGTGGGTTAGTGGATGCGTGGGTTAGTGGATGCGTGGGTTAGTGGGTGCGTGGATGTGTGGGTTAGTGGATGCGTGGATTAGTGGATGTGTGGGTACGTGGATGTGTGCGTACGTGGATGTGTGGGTGCGTGGATGTGTGGATGTGTGGGTGCGTGGGTACGTGGATGTGTGGGCACGTGGATGTGTGGGTACGTGGGTGTGTGGATGTGTGGGTGGGTGGGTACATGGATGTGTGAGTGCGTGGATGTGTGGGTACGTGGATGCGTGGGTACGTGGATCTGTGGGTTAGTGGATGCGTGGGTGCGTGGATGTGTGGGTGTGTGGGTGTGTGGGTACGTGGGTGTGTGGGTGCGTGGATGTGTGGGTGCGTGGATGTGTGGGTGCGTGGATGCGTGGGTTAGTGAATGCGTGGGTTAGTGGATGCGTGGGTTAGTGGATGCGTGGGTTAGTGGATGCGTGGGTTAGTGGATGCGTGGGTTAGTGGGTGCGTGGGTACGAGGATGTGTGGGTTAGTGGATGCGTGGATTAGTGGATGTGTGGGTACGTGGATGCGTGCGTACGTGGATGTGTGGGTTAATGGATGCGTGGGTGCGTGGATGTGTGGGTGCGTGGATGTGTGGGTACGTGGGTGCGTGGATGTGTGGGTGCGTGGATGTGTGGGTGCGTGGGTGCGTGGATGTGTGGGTGCGTGGATGCGTGGGTTAGTGGGTGCGTGGATGTGTGGGTGCGTGGATGTGTGGATGTGTGGGTGCGTGGGTACGTGGATGTGTGGGTGCGTGGGTTAGTGGATGCGTGGATTAGTGGATGCGTGGGTGTGGGTGCATGGATGTGTGGGTGCATGGATGGATATTTGCGTATGTGTGACTGCATGTGTGGATGTGTGCACGAAAGGATGTGTACATGCGTGGATAATGGATGGATGGATGGATGCAACAAGGTATCAAGTGTCCTCTTCTAGTCTCAGGGATCATAGTCATGGTGCACTGTATGACAGATCATTGCCATACAGTGCACCATAACTCTGACCCCAGAGACTGTAGGAAGAGGACACTTGATCCCTTGCTGCAATCTCTGGAGCAGAGGCGATCGAGCATCGTGGGACCTTCGTTGTGGACTACGTCGGAGGCGATTGAGCGCGCGGGACCTTCGTTATGGACTACGTCGGATCTTTCTAATAAAGATGGAGTCTGAATTTTGTTTGTGTTTTTTTCCAAATAAAAATATTTTACTCTGTGTGTATTTATTGACTACTTACCAGAGATTCCTAATGGCGGGTCTAACATTGGCCCAATATTATGAATCTCGGGCTTAGTGCCAGCTGCCAATAAAAAGCTGGCATTAACCCCTTTATTACCCAGTTGGCCACCGGCACCAGGGCAACTGGAAGAGCATGGGTACAGCGCCAGAAAATGGCGCTTCAATGAATGCGCCATTTTCTGGGGCGGCTGCGGGCTGCAATTCGCAGCATGGGGGGCCCAGAACGCTTGGGCCTCTCCATGCTGCGGATTCTAGCCCCCAGCTGTCTAGTTGTATCTGGCTGGACCAAAAATATGGCGGAGCCCCACGTCATTTTTTTTTTCTAGAATTTGTTCTAGAAATAAAAAAATGGGCTTCGCTGTATTTTTGGTTGCCAGCAAGGTACAATGAGGCAGCTGGGGGTTGGTGGCAGTCTGTAACTGCCAAGTTGTACCTGGCTGGACCAAAAATATGGCGAAGCCACCCCAGAAAATAGCGCATTCATTGGAGGTGCCATTTTCTGGTGCTGTACCCCAACTCTTCCAGTTGCCCTTGCGCTGGTGGCAATGCTGGTTGCACACAGGGGCTCTCCGTGCGCGACATGGTGTCCGCTAACAATTGTTAGCGGACACCATGTTGCATATGGAGAGCCCCTGTGTGACTAAACATTGGAGCTCCCCCACAAGTGACCCCATTATGCATCTGGATTTGTTCCTTGGGGGTCTAGTTTCCAAAATGGGGTCACTTGTGGGGGAGCTCGAATGTTGAGGCAGACATGGGGCTCTCCATACGCAACATGGTGTCCGCTAACAATTCCAATTGTTAGCGGACACCATGTCGCGTATGGAGTGCCCCTGTGTGCCTCAGCACTGGAGCTCCCACACAAGTGACCCCATTTTGGAAACTAGACCCCCAAGGAACAAATCTAGATGCATAATGAGCACTTTGAAGCCCCAGGTGCTTCACAATTTGATCCGTAAAAATAAAAAAATAAGATTTTTGTGGAAGAAAAATATTTTTTTCATTTTTACGGATCAAATTGTGAAGCACCTGGGGCTTCAAAGTGCTCATTATGCATCTAGATTTGTTCCTTGGGGGGTCTAGTTTCCAAAATGGGGTCACTTGTGGGGGAGCTCCAATGCTGAGGCACACAGGGGTTCTCCAAACGCGACATGGTGTCCGCTAACAATTTGAATGGAAATCAGCTCAAATTGTTAGCTGACACAATGTCGCATTTGGTGAGCCCCTGTGTGCCTAAACATTGGAGCTCCCCCACAAGTGACCCCATTGATTGACAAATAAGTGGCAGCAAATCAGTGCAGTCTTGACACCAGGAGAAGGTGCTAGTCTGTCGGATCGCAGTAGGAATTAAAAAGTCTCACTAGCACCGCACTAGCACCCTACTAGCACCGCACTAGCACCCCACTAGCACTGCACTAGCACCCCACTAGCACCGCACTAGCACTATTACACGCATCAAACTCGCATCAATATCGCGCTTCAAAAACGCGCCGTTTTGGAGGGATCAGTGTGCCTTCAGCCTTAAGGACATACTGGCAGTTGGAGATACATGCAATACAAGGGGCTGATCTAACATTATAATTGGTGTACCATGTACTGATGGTAGTCCTGGTGCTCAGATTCAAATATGAATGGTGGTCCTGGTGATTTATATACTGTATGTACTAATGATAAGAATAATCTTTATTGATATAGCGCCAACATATTTCGCAGCGCTTAACAATCAGAATCATAAACAAACAGTTATAAGAAACAGTTTTGGAAATCACCATAATTAAAAAGCAAAAAATAAATGACAACCCTGCTTGCAAGAGCTTACAATCTACAATAAGGTGAGGTTGACACAAAGTACAGGGGTTTATTTACAATTATGGTCCAGCTATTTTGAGGTTGTGAAATACATGAGAGCAGAGTAAGTGGCCACCAGACAATCTGTGTAGAGCTTTTCGGTCTGATGGTGTTTCACATTAATTTTCAAGGAAATAGTGGATAATGATAGGATGCCCTAAAAAGATGTGTTTTTAGAGAGCGCCTGAGGCTAAGTAAGTTGTGGGTAGTACTAATTTCTTGGGGTAGAGCATTCCAGAGAATTGGTGCAGCTCGGAAAAAGTCTTGGAGCCAGGAATTGGAGGTTCGGATTAGCGCAGATTTTAGTCTAAAGTCACTCCGAGAGCGAAGAGAACGGGTGGGTTGATAGACAGAGATGAAGGTAGAGAGGTAGGAAGGTGCTGCACTGAGAAGAGCTTTGTGGGTGATAACAAGCTATTTGAATTGGATCCTATAGTGTATGGGCAGCCAGTGCAATGACTGGCACAGAGTGGAGGCATCCGAGTAATGGTTAGCCAGATAGGTGACCCTGGCTGTTGCATTAAGAATGGACTGGAGAGGGGAAAGCCTAGTGAAAGAGAGGCCAATTAATAGAGAGTTGAAATAATCAAGGCAGGAGTGGATCAGGGCCAATGTGATGGTTTTAGTTGTTTCCATGGTGAGGAAGGGGCAAATTCTAGAGATGTTCTACAGTTGCAGGTGTCAAGAGCGGGTGTGAGATTGTATATAGGAAGTGAATGAAAGATCAGCATCAAACATAACACCCAGACATCGAGCCTGCTGCCTAGGGGTTATTGTGGTGCCGCACACTGAGAGGGAGATGTTAGATTTAGGGAAGTTAGTGGAGGGCGGGACCAGAAGTTGTTCAGTTTTGGAAAGGTTGAGATTCAGGTATAGAGTGGACATGATATTGGAAATTGCTGTTAGACAGTCATTGCCGTTCTGTAATACAGCGGGTGTAAGGTCAGGAGATGAAGTGTATAGTTGTGTATCATCAGCATAGAGGTGGTACTGAAAGCCAAATCTGCTGATAGTCTGTCCAATCGGGACCAAACCCTGAGGGACCCCAATAGTGAGGGTAAGGTTAGAAGAAGTGGAGCCAGCAAATGATACACTGAAAGAGTGGTTGGAAAGATAAGAAGAGAATCAGGAGAGAGCTGTGTCCTTTATGCTGATGGAGTGCAGCATAGAGAGTAGGAGATGGTGGTCGAGAGCGTCAAAGGCTTCAAAGAGATCATGAAAAATAAGCAGAGTGTTCACCATTACGTAATGATGGTCCTGATGATTTATTCACAAACTAATGGTGGTCCTGGTGATGTATTTATCTACTGCTTATTGCTATGGTGATGTATTTGTGTACTGCTGGGTGTTATAATCCTGTATTTCTGTACTGATGAGGGTAGTGATCTGTGTTTCTGTACTGATGGGTGTTTTAGTGATACATTTTGGTATTGCTGGTGGTTCTGGTGATGTATTCTTGTGCAGGTATTGGTTCTGATCCTGTACATGTAACAATCCATAACATGTAAGATTGTGACATATGGCTATGTGTAATAAAGTATTGTGCCATTGGACAATTTAGAGATTACTACATTTTTATTTGTTAGGAGCATTAAAGGGATTGTATAAGTTTGTGCTGAAAGCTCACCTTAATTGCTGCTGTCTTAACCAATTAAATGTCCTTGTCAGTCACTGGCAGGAATATTTAGGGTTATGGCTGATGCCTGCAATCGCCAGCTCCCATCAGCCCCACTTGCTGCGGGTTGTTGATGGGTTGCCATGTGTTCCTGCCATAGTGCGGAGACATTATTACAGCGGTCTCACTTTGTAATGAACAGTAACTGCAATGGCTCCTTGCTTTGAACCTATGACAGGAAGCGAGTGGCAGCAGGGGGAATAAAATGTCATTTACTCACTGTAGCCTACGTTTTTCTAGTAAATCAGCTCACCAGGTTTAAACACTATTTACCTGCAGATTAATCATATAGCTGCAATTAAATAGTCTTCCTGTATCTATGTACCAGCCACTGTTATTTTTAAAGCCTGTTACCTCTGCTGCTTTAATGCAAGGGCCTGAGATAAGAAAACGAAAGATGGGCCACCGCAACTCAAGGGCCACTGCTTTGTGGTTGCCCCCCAGGCCAAAATTTGCCAGCCAGCCGCTGCCCGTGTGTCAGGGAGAGGAGAGGAGGGAGGGGAGGGGGGAGCCTCCTGCTTCCTGTTGCTCCCACCCCTCACTTCCTCTTTCATTATGTGTTCCACTATGTGGAACGCATACAGCAGTCTGGTGCCGCCTCCTGAGTCTTCTCTTCAGCAAGGGAACCAGAGCAGCGGGGGAACGGGGAGAGGTGAGAACAGATTTTTTTTTCAGTAAGTGAGTGCTCGGTGGCCAGAGGATTATGAGGGGAGGAGAGGGTGCATTATACTATAGGGAGAGTTATGATGCTGCATCATATAGAGAGGCTATGAGGCTGCATATATAAGGCTGCACCCTATGGAGAGGCTATGAGGCTGCATATATGAGGCTGCACCTTATAGAGAGGCAGTGAGGCTGCACCATATAGAGAGGCTACAAGGCTGCATATATAAGACTGCACTATATGGAGAGCTATGAGGCTGCACCATATAGAGAAGCTATGAAGTTACATATATAACGTACTGTATTGAGAGATATAAGGCTGCACTATATGGAGAGCTATGAGGCTGCATTTATAAGGCTGCACTATGGAGAACTGAGCCTGCATTATACTGTATAGAGTGCTGTGAAGCTGCATTATACTATATGGAGGGCTGTGAGGCTGTATTATACTATATGGAGGGGCTATGATGCTGTATTATACTATATGGAAGGCTGTGAGTCTGTATTATACTATATGGAAGACTATGAGCCTACCGTATGTAGAATAATGGGGGTGCATTATAATAATTGGATGACTACTGGGGCTACCGTATGAATGGGGGACTATAGGATGCATCATAGTACATGGAGGATTATGGGGGTATATTGTAATATATAGAGGAATATGAGGATGCATTATAATAATTGGAGGACTATTGTGGCGGGAGGAGGAAGACCATACAAACCATGATGGGGGACATATATTCCATGATAAGGGCCATATTCCAGGAGAAGGACCATAGATAGCAGGATGGGAGACATATATAAAAGATTTCAACGCAAGATTGTGCGGATGGTGGATAAAGAACCTTGACTAACATCCAAACAAGTTCAAGCTGCCCTGCAGTCCGAGGGTACAACAGTGTCAACCCGTACTATCCGTCGACGTCTGAATGAAAAGGGACTGTATGGTAGGATACACAGGAAGACCCCACTTCTTACCCCGAGACATAAAAAAGCCAGGCTGGAGTTTGCCAAAACATACCTGAGAAAGCCTAAAACGTTTTGGGAGAATGTTCTCTCTTTTTGGGCAAAGGCATCAACATAGAGTTTACAGGAGAAAACAAGAGGCATTCACAGAAAAGAACACGGTCCCTACAGTCAAACATGGCGGAGGTTCCCTAATGTTTTGGGGTTGCTTTGCTGCCTCTGGCACTGGACTGCTTGACTGTGTGCATGGCATTATGAAGTCTGAAGAATACCAACAAATTTTGCAGCATAATGTAGGGCCCAGTGTGAGAAAGCTGGGTCTCCCTCAGAGGTCATGGGTCTTCCAGCAGGACAATGACCCAAAACACACTTCAAAAAGCACTAGAAAATGGTTTGAGAGAAAGCACTGGAGACTTCTAAGGTGGCCAGCAATGAGTGCAGCCTAGTGATGGGCGAGTCCTAAATTACTCGGAATCGCTTGACTCTAGCGAGTCCGAGCCCGGGACTCGCTACTCGTTGCGAGTCTAGCGAGTCCAATGTTAATGAATGGGGAAGCGAGTAATAGCGAGTAGTGTGCGATTTACAAATCACAGATGTGTCTCGGAAGCTTCAGCCTGAAGCAATCCTAGTTTTGTCAGAGACTCTGACAAAACTAGGATTGCCATTGATTTGCATTGGACTCGTTTACTGTGCAAGTAATCGCTGGGAAACTCGCACAGATAAGAGTCCGGCTGTCTGCTCTGTGTGCAGGCTGCCGCAGCTCCAGGGTCCTAGAGCCCGCCTGCTGCCTGATGTAGCAGAGCTGAGATTGTTCTCAGTCTGCTCATCCCTGTGCATAGACATCTATATCTATGCACAGGGGATGTAGCAGAGAGGACATCGCGTTTTAGACTACGTCGGACGGAAGAGGATCTTTTAAATTAAAGATGGAGTCCCTAATGGCTTTTTTTTTTTATTTCTAATAAAAAATTTTCTCTGTGTTGTGTTTTTTTATCCCTTTATTGGAGATTCTTAGTGGCTGGGTCAAACGTGGCCTGACATTAAGAATCTCGGGCTTAATACCAGCTTGTATAACAAAGCTGGTATTAACCCCTTTATTACCCAGCGTGCCACCGCCACCAGGGCCGCTGGAAGAGCGGGGTTCAGCGCCAGAGGATGGCGCTTCAATGAACGCGCCATCTTCTGGGGCGGCTGCGGGCTGCAATTTGCATCGGGGGTGCCCAGAAAGCTTGGGCCTCCCTGCGCTGTGGATTCCAGCCCCCAGCTGCTTAGCTGTACCTGGCTAGACATAGAAATTGCGCGGAGCCCCACACATTTTTTTTTTTTATTATTTCATGAAATTCATGAAATAAAAAAAAAAAAGGGCTCCCCTATATTCTTGTGTCTGGCCAGGTACAAATAGGCACCTGGGGGTTGGGGGCAGCCCGTCGCTGCCTGCTGGATCCGGCTGGTTCCAGAAACACGGCGAAGCCAATGTAATTTTTTTTCTGAAAAATCAATAAAACAATCCTAAAAAAGGGACTGCATCTTTATTAACCCCTCGCCCATGGTCCAGGGGTTAATAAAGATGCAGTCCCTTTTATTTACATTGTTTTATGGATTTGTCAGAAAAAGATTTCGCGTGGGCTTCGCCATATTTCTGGAACCAGCCGGACGGGCTGCCCCCAACCCCCAGGTGCCTATCTGTACCTGGCCGGACGCAAGAATATAGGGGAGCCCTTTTTTTTTAATTATTTCATGAATTTCATGAAATAATTTAAAAAAAATGCGTGGGGCTCCGCGCAATTTCTATGTCTAGCCAGGTACAGCAAAGCAGCTGGGGGCTGGAATCCGCAGCGCAGGGAGGCCCAAGCTTTCTGGGCACCCCCCGCTGCAAATTGCAGCCCGCAGCCGCCCCAGAAGATGGTGCGTTCATTGAAGCGCCATCCTCTGGCGCTGAACCCCGCTCTTCCAGCGGCCCTGGTGGCGGTGGCACGCTGGGTAATAAAGGGGTTAATACCAGCTTTGTTATACAAGCTGGTATTAAGCCCGAGATTCTTAATGTCAGGCCACGTTTGACCCAGCCACTAAGAATCTCCAATAAAGGGTTAAAAAAACACAACACACAGAAAAATTTTTATTAGAAATAAAAAAAAAAAGCCATTAGGGACTCCATCTTTAATTTAAAAGATCCTCTTCCGTCCGACGTAGTCCAAAACGCGATGTCCTCTCTGCTACATCCCCTGTGCATAGATATAGATGTCTATGCACAGGGATGAGCAGACTGAGAACAATCACAGCTCTGCTACATCATCTCTGTGAGCAGGCGGGCTCTAGGACCCTGGAGCTGCGGCAGCCTGTACAGAGCAGACAGCTGGACTCGGCTCGCAAAGTAACAGCAGTTACTTTGCGAGTTTCCCTGTGATTACTTGCACAGTAATCAGACCAATGCAAGTCAAAGGCAATCCTAGTTTTGTCAGCGTCTCTGACAAAACTAGGATTGATATTGATTTGCATTGGACTCGTTGCTGTGCGAGTAATCGCTGGGAAACTCGCAGAGTACCGAGTCCTGCGAGTCCCTTACTACTCGCCGAGTAACGAGTCCTAGCGAGTAGATTCGCCCATCCCTAGTGCAGACCTGAATCCCATAGAACAACCTGTGGAGAGATCTAAAAATGGCAGTTTGGAGAAGGCACCCTTCAAATATCAGGGACCTGGAGCAGTTTGCCAAAGAAGAATGGTCTAAATTTCCAGCAGAGCATTGTAAGAAACTCATTGATGGTTACCGGAAGCGGTCGATCGCAGTTATTTTGGCTAAAGGTTGTGCAACCAAGTATTAGGCTGAGGGTGCCAATACTTTTGTCTGGCCCATTTTTGGAGTTTTGTGTGAAATGATCAATGTTTTGCTTTTTGCTTCATTCTCTTTTGTGTTTTTTCATTGAAGACAAATTAAATGAAGATAATAATACCAAAGAATTTGTGATTGCAGTCATTTTCAGGGAGAAACTGAGTATTATCTGACAGAATTGCAGGGGTGTCAATACTTTTGGCCAACACTGTATATAAATATATCTATATATATATCTATATATATAGATATAGATATGGATATAGATATAGATATATGTATATATGTAGTTCACTCACATTGACTGAACAAGTTCTGTTAGTCTCAGTATATCAACTACATACCTATTCTTGAATACCCGGTGCGTTAGAATCGGGCCACCATCTAGTTAATACATAATGAAGGGGAAGAGTGGTCAATTTGTGAGTCTTTATAGAACTTAGAACGTTACACGGGGCCCATACATCCGACCAACGTGTGTGTGCATGGGGGGGGGAAGGCAGGTCTGAACTTCGCACTGGGGCCCACCAGACTCTAGTTATGTCACTGCTCACTAGATAGACTTTGATTAGGGAATCTTTAAAATCTTAAAATGGTAATGGTTTTGCCTAGCAACAAGTTTAATTTCCAGGCTTCAGAATAAAGGCACAATGTCAGTCATTCAAGGGTTAAAACTATGGAACACTGAGAGGGACTTTCTAGCCAATGAAGCATCAGTAATAAACAGCTGTGGTAACTACGGCAACTGTGCTGATGTCATACACACATACATCTATGTCAGAAGATTCTGAAACAACAGAGCAGACAGACGACCGTATGAGAAGGCGCCATACTTGACGTGTCTGAAGACCTGGAGCTTCATCACTCCAACATATGTAAGGGAGGAAGGGGGGACATCCACTTCGCCAGCCAGATCAGCCATACCGCCTAGCCAGCCAGATCAGCCATACCGCCTAGCCAGCCAGATCAACCCAACTAACCCTAGCGATCAATGGGGTGACAGATGTTGCAGCCAGATCTCCCTCACGTCCAGTGCTAGCCGCCTTCACCTTTATATGTACGGCCTGGAGAGGTCGCATTAGGCTTTCTCCATACGGTGCTCGCATATTGGCATTAACCTTCTAAGCCCAAGGGAAGGGCAGTCCTCCAGCCATGGTTCCCTAGAGGTTTCCTCCACAGGGGGTTTTTCCTGTCCTGAGTGCTGAAGGATGACTCTTCGTGAGTCGGAGGTTTGCCATTTTCAGTGTCTTTTTCATAGTAATTGGCTGATTCTAAATTTCAGACACTGAATAAAATAATGATAATCTGATTTGTAATAAAATTCGGTTTATTTCACATCCAATAAAAGTGTTTTGTGTGTTTCTTTCACAATCATGTGTTATTCTGAATACCTATGATAATGCCATAAAGCCAGATAAAGAGTTGGTGTCTTGTATTAAGTGTAATATAAATGTAAAAATAAGGAAAAAAGTGAAACAGATAGGGACAGTATGGGAACCCAAGCTGATGTAAAAAAATGAAATAAGTATACATTCTGAAAATTATTAGCGGACTCCTGAGTCCAAGTATTGAACCCTCGCCACACAATATAACTCACAGCTGAGTTTGAACTGAGCAGTGTGAGATCCCAGCAGGGAGGAGATACGGTGAGGTTTTTTAGTAGGCAGATGAGCAGAGTATATTCTTTCATAAAGGAACTATAGAGACAAGCGTATGTGGCGGTGTGACGGTACCTTTAGGCCTCTTGCACACTATTTGCGGTGCTGTGGAGTTAATTGCGGCTGTCAGTGCGGAGTCTATTGCGGACGCTATTGCAGTCTATTGCGGACGCTGTTGCAGACTGCATTGCGGATCCCATTGCAGATACTCTCTGATGGTCATGTGGTTCCCCCCTCCCCTCTTTTGGTCATGTGGCTGCCTCTGCTGAGGTCACTTCCTTCTTTTCCTGGTTTCCACGGAGATCAGATTAAGGCCCCTTTCACATCAGCATTTTTTTTCGCGGCCGCACCTGCCGCAAGTGCCAAAACCGCACTTGCCGCACCTGCCGCAAGCCCGCCTATACATTGTATGGGGCTTGCCGCAACCGTGCCGCAAGTGCAGCCGATATGCGGTAATCGCGGCAGATGCGGTTTTTTCACCGCATCTGCCACGATTTCAAATAAACGCTGATGTGGGGGGGGAGCTTGGGGCGGGGTTGGAGGCGGGCTGCCGTCAGGGGCTGGGCGAGATTAATATATTAATATGTTTGCTCCGAACGTTGCACCCGGTCTTATTTTCAAGGGGGAGGCATACACACACAGGGGCATATACTCACATTACGGTGGCTCAGTGGTTAGCACTCTATACGGTGGCTCAGTGGTTAGCACTGTATATGGTGGCTTAGTGGTTAGCACTGTGTATGGTGGCTCAGTAGTTAGCACTGTATACGGTGGCTCAGTGGTTAGCACTGTATAGTGGCTCAGTGGTTAGCACTGTATATGGTGGCTCAGTGGTTAGCACTCTATATGGTGGCTCAGTGGTTAGCACTGTATATGGTGGCTCAGTGGTTAGCTCTGTATATGGTGGCTCAGTGGTTAGCTCTGTATACGGTGGCTCAGTGGTTAGCACTGTACGGTGGCTCAGTGGTTAGCAAAGTATGATGGCTCAGTGGTTAGCAGCACAGTATATGGTGGGCAGGCGGTTAAACCAGGATGAAGGCTGGAGGGGTGAGGGCAGGAGGACGGAGGCTGGAGGGGTGAGGGCAGGAGGACGGAGGCTGGAGGGGTGAGGGCAGGAGGACAGAGGCTGGAGGCCCCCATCACAAGCACAGCCAACTTTATCTTTATTTACATTACATTTATTTTACACTCCCTGTGGCTGCGGTCTCTGCACACACAGCCACACACATTGCACACACACTGCACACAAAGCCGCACACACACTGCACACACACTGCATATAAAGCCGCACACAAAGCCGCACACACACTGCATATAAAGCCGCACACAAAGCCGCACACACTGCACACACACTGCACACAAAGCCACACACACTGCACATAAAGCCGCACACAAAGCCGCACACACACTGCACACAAAGCCGCACACATTGCACATACATTACACACACATTGCACACACATTGCACACACACTGCACACAAAGCCACACACACACTGCACACACACTGCATATAAAGCCACACACACTGCACACACACTGCATATAAAGCTGCACACAAAGCCGCGCACACTGCACACACACTGCACACAAAGCCGCACACACTGCACACAAAGCCACACACACTGCACACAAAGCCGCACACACTGCACATACACTGCATATAAAGCCGCACACAAAGCCGCACACACACTGCACACAAAGCCGCACACATTGCACACACACTGCACACAAAGCCACACACTGCATATAAAGCCGCACACACACTGCACACAAAGCCGCACACATTGCACACACAATGTACACAAAGCCACACACATTGCACACACACATTGCACACACACATTGCACACAAAGTCACACACATTGCACATACATTACACACACATTGCACACACATTGCACACAAAGCCACACACATTGCGCACACATTGCACACAAAGCCACACACATTGCACACAAAGTCACACACATTGCACATACATTACACACACATTGCACACAAAGCCACACACATTGCACACAGTCACACACATTGCACATACATTACACACACATTGCACACAAAGCCACACACATTGCACACACACACATTGCACACACACATTGCACACACAGCCACAGCACACAAAGCCCTGTTGCTGATGAGGGATAATGTTGCCCATACATGGATCGCGGTCCGCTCTGCAAGACCGCAAACAAAGGGGCGGGAGTGGTGTCAGCTGAGACACACTTCCTGTGAAGAAGCAGGAAATACCCGCCCCCACAGTGTGCTTAGTGCGGCGCCGCCGCAATTGAATTGCGCCCGTGCCGCAACCCACTGATTCCAATGGGATGCGGCAGTGCGATGTCCGCACTGAAAATGGACATGCTGCGGACAGAATTCTGCACCGCAGCATGTCGCAATGCCGGCCGCAATGGCACACTGTGCCATTGGGCCAGCATTGCCTGGTCTCATTGCGGAGTCCACATGCGGCAGCCGCATGTGGACTCCGCAATGCCGCGCCGCCAGTGTGGAGCCGGCCTAAGACATTTGTTTAATAATGTATGCAGTTTGTATTGTGAAATATCTACCGTATATACTCGTGTATAAGCCGACCCGTGTATAAGCCGACCCCCCTACTTTTGCCCCCAAAACCTGGGAAAACCTATTGACTTGTGTATAAGCCGAGGGTGGACCCCAGCACAGGTATACAGCCCCCAGCAGTGTGGTATACAGCAGCCTCCCCAGTGGTAGTATACAGCAGCAGCCCCAGTGGTATATACAGCAGCAGCCCCAGTGGTAGTGTACAGCAGCCCCAGAGGTATATACAGCAGCCCCAGTGGTAGTATACAGCAGCAGAACCAGTGGTATATACAGCAGCAGCCCCAGTGGTATATACAGCAGCAGCCCCAGTGGTAGTATACAGCAGCCCCAGTGGTAGTATACAGCAGCCCCAGTGGTAGTATACAGCAGCCCCAGAGGTAGTATACAGCAGCCCCAGAGGTAGTATACAGCAGCCCCAGTGGTAGTATACAGCAGCCCCAGTGGTAGTATACAGCAGCCCCAGAGGTAGTATACAGCAGCCCCAGAGGTCGTATACAGCAGCCCCAGAGGTAGTATACAGCAGACCCAGTGGTAGTATACAGCAGCAGCCCCAGTGGTATATACAGCAGCAGCCCCAGTGGTATATACAGCAGCAGCCCCAGTGGTAGTATACAGCAGCCCCAGTGGTAGTATACAGCAGCCCCAGAGGTAGTATACAGCAGCCCCAGAGGTAGTATACAGCAGCCCCAGTGGTAGTATACAGCAGCCCCAGTGGTAGTATACAGCAGCCCCAGAGGTAGCATACAGCAGCCCCAGAGGTAGTATACAGCAGCCCCAGTGGTAGTATACAGCAGCCCCAGCAGTATATAGCAGCCCTGGGGGTATACAGCAGCCCTGGGGGTATACAGCAGCCTCCTGGGGTAATACAGCAGCCCCCAGGGGTAATACAGTGGCCCCCAGGGGGATACAGCGGCCCCCAGGGGGGATACAGCGGCCCCCAGGGGGATACAGCTGCCCCCAGCGGGGATTACAGCAGCCCCCAGGGGGGATTACAGCGGCCCCCAGGGTGGATTACAGCAGCCCCCAGGGGGGATTACAGCAGCCCCCAGGGGGATTACAGCATCCCCCAGGGGGGATTACAGCAGCCCCCAGGGGGTATACAGCTACCCCTAAATGCTGGCATTCGCCTCCCTTGTAAGGGCCCCCCCCCCACTGCTTATCTTACCATCCCGGTCTTCTGCACAGCGCCGCTCCTCGGTGCTCCGTTCTCCATGCTCCGTCCTCGCTTCATCCGGGAACCCCGGCCGTCGCACGATGACGTCATATGCCTGCGACGGCCGGGGATCCCGGATGTAGCCGGACGGGAGCATGAAGAATGGAGCACCGAGGAGCGGCGCTGTGCAGAAGACCAGGATGGTAAGATAAGCAGCGGGGGGGGCCTTACAGGGGGGGCGAGTGCATATATAATGAGCGGCCCCACGTGACGGGGCCGCTCATACAACAGCCTCCCCCCGCCTCCTCCAGCCTCCACAGCCCCCCCACCGTATTGACCCGTGTATAAGCAGAGGAGGAGACTTTTCAGCTCAAATTTTGACGAGTATATACGGTACTTTAAACAAGTGCTTCAACAGGGCCTGCACAAACTGACATACAACCAACACCTTTATGGGAGGGCTACACACCCATGTGTAAAGGTACCGTCACACGCCGCCATATGGCTTCCATATCTCCGTCAATTTGACGTGAGCGTGCACGTTTCGTGAACTTTTTTGCACATCGCCGTCGCCCTGTCACACACAGAGATCTCACCTGTGTTCTACGGCGATCCTGCATTCCGGAAATCGCCTGCAGAAAACCGGAAGCAATTTTCCTTTTCCACATCGCCGCGTCACACGCCACCATCTCATCAGCGATGTGGGCGTAGAATGTGAGTACGGCAAGGAGGAGACAGGCATGCCAGAGTGTTTTTCACCGCGCCCCTACCACTTCAATTGGCCGACACAACTGCGTTACCATTGGTCAGGATATCTGCGCACTACATGACGCATGTGCCCTTTCTACTATATCGCTATTCAAATATGGCACCTTAGCCATAGGCAGCAAATAGGAACGCAGGAGCGGCCACCAATCGCAGCAGACGGAGCGAGCCAAATAGAACGCTCAGGCACGCCTCTGGATTTGATTCCAGATGGCCTGAACTCGTTTTCTACATCGCTATTGCCCTGTCACATGCCAAGATGCGCAGAAATCGCCTGGTGGTTATCGCCTGATTTCACTGCAGTGCAGGGCGATCAGGTGACACTCCACCGGCGATTTCTTGCAGTAAAATTGCCCTGTTTCATGCCACTACGCCCGGTCGATGTCGTTTCCACATCGCCGAAATACACTAATTTACGGCGATATGGGAGCGTGTGACGGTACCTTAAGGGTAATCAATACAACACGATGCAGAAAAATACCACAGTCAAATACAAAACAATTACATAAATACAAATCATAGAGACATTGACAAATCATTCTTGTCATATTATCTTAACCAGAGGCTGGCTGGCAAATTTTGGCCTAGGGGGCAATCACACAGCAGTGGCCCATGAGTTGCGATGGCCAATTTTAACCTGTTTACCTCTGATTTTTCATTTATATATTTCAATATGAACATGTGAAGGATGTCTGAAACATATAATTTATATACAGTACATACCCTTTCTACTATATACTGTAAAAGACCTATCCAGTCTGTCAGTCTGTCTGTGTGTCTGTAGGTTTGTCTTGAAAGCAGCGTCACCTATAGGACATCATGGACATTACAAAAGGCAGCTAAACTGGAATGAGAACATTTAAACCTAAGTTTGATTGATCAGTCAAGTATGGTTAATCACTCAAAATCTACACCAAGATGTGCCGTCCGAAAAAGTATGCAGAAGATATGGAAAGGAAAGCAACAGCACAACAGGAAAGGCAATGACATGAAAACAACACTACTGAACTACACAGAAGTGCATGCGTGTTTCACACGGATCCCCCAGTCAAGACCCATTAAATTGTCACAAGATGCCATTTTGCAGAAACAGCACTGATAGCATAGAACTCCGGTGTCAAGTTCAATGATACGCTGACAAGATGCTGCATCACAGTGAGCATGCCGCATGGGTGAGTCTCTAATATCAAGGTCTAGGAGGTTGACAAACAATGCAGTATTACATCGCAAGCAACGTGAAGAAGATTCTTCTTCATTGTCCAGATCTACAACACTCTCTCTCAGGGTACCTTTACACGCCGCAACTTTTGGCGGCGATAGGAGGCAATCTAACGTGTGCGTGCACATTTTTCATGGTTGCCTCCGAACGCCGAACGCGCTTTTACATGCCACAATTTCGCCCTCAACCTAAGGCGATGTGTTGCCCTGGAAGTTGCCACACCAACAGTGGAACCAATCCAGTGGAGTTGCCTCCCCTCTTCACACGCCGCAATCCTCAAAGGAATGTGGGCGTACATGTTCAGCACCGCAAGAACATAGGCGTGACAGACTGGTGTATTCCACGCCCCAAACACGCTGATTAGACAACGCAATAAAGTTATGATTGGCCAGCCTGCGCAGGAAGGCTGGCTAATATATGTCGCCATTGCAATTGTGTAGTGTGAATGGACAGCTGTTCAAATATGGTGCCCTGTGAAGGGACAGCCAATGGAAACACAGTAGCCTCCACCAATCATCACTGACGGGGCGCGGTCTCCAGCACGCTGTGGCACGCCTCCGGGAAATCCGTAGGCAACGCAGATTCCATTCCTATCACCCGTTCACACTTCAAAAGCAGGGAATTTCGCCTTCATGATTGCCTCTGATTTTGGAGCAGTGCTGTGAAATCGGAACCAGGCGCAACCTTTTTGATCGCCGCCAAATTCCCCAATTACACGCCGCAATTTCAAAGCAATTTCACGGCGATGGTGACAGGGCTACTGATTGCCGGTCAGATTTCTCACCGCGGTTGCGGCGTGTAAAGGTACCCTCACAGGATACATCATTACATCGTCAGCACCTTGACAATGAATCTCTGCAATCCATATGAATGAGACTGGCACAGGATGCAGCATCACACAGGCACGCCGTAATGACGAATCTACGGAGTACAGATTTACAAGACTCTCACAGGATGTAGCATCCAACCACCAGTAAAGTAATGATGAATCTCTGGAGTCCAGAAGTTATTGTCGTATCATGTGATTATTTTTGCTACTTCACCATGAATAGCCGCATTTTCATCTACTACAGCATTCATGGTATTTAATATATACCTACATCCCTACTTTGTTGTTTACATGTTATGCAATTCTACTGCTACTGCTGAGGGTTTATTTATTCATCTTTTTTATTGAAACTTTTACAATCTTAACACAATAAATTTGCACCACTACATAATAAACATCATAACATTCACCACTCGTATAATGCCCTCTCTCTCTACTTCCCCCCCATAACACCCTAGACCTGCCCCCTCCCCCCGTCTAGCTACCTTCTCATTTTTTCTCTTCCTCTATGGAATCAATTCGGTTTCGGGAATCACTCCGATCTTGTATCCGGGGCCTAGACTCCCCCCTAGGATTCTAAGTGAGTTGTTGCTCAAGGACTGGTGTTTGGTTATCTGTTATTTTCAGCTTCCCCAAGTCGCCCCTTAGGTCTGAAGTTAAGTACCATTCTGATTGCACGAACGGTAGAACCACATTCCTAATCTTCTCTTGATCGCAGACATTAACCAAGGAAGCCCTCCATTTTGTGAAAAATGTTCCTGTCAATTAGGACTTATATCTTGCGTCTAGTTTTTCTACCTGAAGGATCTGATTGATGTCAGTCCATAGCTCATGAAAAGTAAGACTTTTAGTGGCTAGTCAGTATCTCAGGATGGACCTCTTCGCTAACATTACTATATCGTGGATCAATTGGTTTACCCTATTTCATTGGCCATTGCTACTTTCTCCTCCTACCTCGGACAAGTAGTAAAAGATCCAAAAGTTGTAATCTGATTTCCAATTTTCCTTCCATATTTTTCCCATTAGTAGAGCCACTTCCTTCCAAAATTTCTTAATTTCCACACATTCTCATAACCCATGAAATAAATCTGTCATTGACATCTTGCACTTCTGGTATTCTTGGGTTTTTGCAGAGTCTTCCATTCAGTTTTTAAAGTTAAAGCCATAGATGATGCATTATGTGATACTGTGTATCTCTCCATGATTCATTCACTACACATTTCTTAAACATACTCCATCCCTGAAGGATTTTGTCTGCAATCTCAGGATCATACAGCTGGCAGGCCAAGCCTTTACAAATCTGTTCTGGGGTCTCATCTAGTAATAAACCTTGTAAAGAGCCATACAGGTGTAATGCATTCACCTCGCTTAACTCACACTCCACAAACTCATCAAACACATTCCTCTGGAGTTCTTTGAATATGTCAGCCAAGTCCATCATAATTGAATGCTTTAATTGCAAATATTGTAATATCTACATTCCCCTGAGTTCAAATTTCTCTACAATTATCTTTACGGACATCCATATCCTTTCAGGTATCATCATTACATGCTTTGCCTGTCTTATCTCTCTATCTCTCCATTCACCAAACAGTTTCTTTTCTTTTCCTATCCGGAAATTCGGGTGAGCCCAGGGGTCCAAAAATTTAGAGACCTTCCAGGGAAGCCCAAGTTTCTTCTGTACCAATCTCCAAGTCACTTTTGTGTCTTGGAAAATCATAGAATTCCTAATTGCCAAATCTAAGCTTGGTAAGGGGCGTGGATTATTTATGTCAGAGCCCAAGGTTTGCAAAACTCACTTACTAGATTATAGTCAGAGTGTCTATTGGTCCCCCTCAGCCAGTCCACTATATGGCGTGTCAGGCATGCGACATGCCCCCAGGGCCATGGGATACTCAGGATTGGGCTACGGTACTACTGGGGAGTCACTGGGGTCAAGACCCGGCTCCGTGACCCTGGTAGTGTCAATAAAAGTTTGGGGGTTAAGGTTTTGGGGATTGAAGTCATGACGCCACCCGTGATGTTCGTTTATTAATGTCCGACGCTGCGGGGCAGGACCTCTGGTTATGATGGAATTACAGCTAAAGTGGTATCACTCCCCATGAGTGGAGTGGTTCCCCAGGGCAACTGGTACAGTCTATGGTAGTGGTAGGTCGTTGGGGTGCAGGACTGAGGGCACGGAATAACTGACATCCACACAGTACGTAGTCTTCTTTACCTTTACTGGTAGTTGCAGGTTGAAACGAGGACACTGTCCACAGGAGATGTTGTGAATCCGAGCGGCCTGGAAACAAGTTGGGGATCTGCTCACCTGGTGAGCTCTGAGGCCTCCCCGCTGCGCTTCTCTTTGCTTGTCCTGGCTGCCTGTAGCTAAGCTGATAAAAATTGGTTACTTAATATAGGACGCAGGAGCACAAATGGATCAATTTAAGGGTTAAATTCCTCCTTTATTGGCAACCATAACGCGTTTCCATAACAATACGTCGTCTTCCTCAGGTAGATTCAATCCACCTGAGGAAGGCGACGTGTTTTTATCAGTATACAATTCCCACCTATGGGAATTACATGGGCTGCGGAGCACATCAGTAATAGAGGGAGAGAAAGCCCAGTGCTGGTCTAGGACTTGTGTTGATGTGGCAAGTGCTAATTTGCTAGAACTCTACCACGTGATCTGCCTGTACCACGTGACCGGGAGGACGCTGCAAGGAGCCTGGTGTGGAGGTTGAGCTAGGAGTCTGTGCAGCAGCGTGGAGCCTGCAAACAAGCTGAAACTGGGGTTCTGTGGAGTCGGAACAACCCGAGCAGGTGAGGGTTCACTGCACACATCACCAGACTGTGTCCCCAAATGAGCATGTCAGGTTCTCCCTAGGGAGCGCTTCTCCTGTTTCTTTTGTTTTGCATGTAGCTAAGCTGTGACCCTCCCTTCCTGCTGGCAAGTCTCTCACTTGTATGGCAGGCAGTCTGAGGCCTTCTCCGGCTCCAGGTGAGGGGCTGGTGGAGGAGTTTAGGCAGAGGCTGGAGGCTCAAACCTTCTCACCTTCAGAGATACCTTCGGGATCGGCCATTCAAGGTTCCTAGACTAGGGTCAGACTAGTCTTCCCTGGTCACCCTGCCCATAACTGCCATTCCCTCATCAGCATTCTCACTACACCGTGACATTATCAGCAGCCCATACATTTTCCCTTGAGTCACTATGTCTCAGACTACTTCAGCTTATGCATTTTCTCGCCTGATGCAGACCATCTCTGAAAAGGTAACTGGTCTGCGGACTCAGGTAGTGCAACAGCTGCAGCAAGTTGTGGGTTACCTGGCGTCAGCTCATGCTCAGGCCATGCCAGAACCCAAAGTCTCTTTTCCAGATAGGTTTTCTGGGGGAATAGACACTTTTTTTGTGTTCTGTGAAGTCTGTAAGCTTTATTTCAGGCTCTGGCCCCAATCATCAGGAAGGGAGGAACAGCGGGTGGGGATTATAGTCTCCCTTCTTAAAGGGGACCCCCAAACCTGGGCCTTTTCCCTCCCGGCCCACTCACCATCGCTACGGTCAGTGAACGGGTTTTTTGCTGCTCTGGCTCAGGTGTACGGTGAACCAGATAGGGTGACCTTTGCTGAGTCTAATCTCCGTAAACTCAGTGGAGGAGTACTACTCAGAGTTTCGGAGATGGTCGACTGACACCCAGTGGAATGACCCAGCCCTCCGGAGTCAGTTCTGCTTGGGTTTGTCAGCTAGACTGCAAGACACCCTGGTTCAATACGCCGCACCTGAGTCATTGGAGGCTGCGATGTTCCTAGCCATACGGGTTGACAGACGCCTGAGGGAGAGACCAAAACCTACTATGTCTCCTGTGTCTATCCCTGCTGAGGAGACTATACCCGATGAACCCATTCAGTTGGGGGCAGTAGGTTCTTGTGTTAAACCTCCTGTGGCTACTGTTCACTAAGTGGGCAGAGCATGTTTTTTCTGTTGAAAATCTGACCATTTTATTAAGGTTTGTCCACTTCACTCCAAGACCACATAGTTTCAGGAGCAGTCTACCTTGGGCCGTTCAGAAGGAGATGACCAAAGAGTTTATCTTTCCTTCCTTGCTAAGTCTCCGTTCACACTGTCTGCCAAGGTGGTGGTGGATGGTAAAACCGAGACTGTGCTAATTCTGGTCGATAGCGGAGCGGGGGTCAATTTGATGGTTTCTCGCTTTGCTCATGCTCATGGTCTCACCAGCAGTGCTTTAGTGAGACCCATTCCCATCGCCTCGATCAACTCAGTTCCACTCAGCCAGAAGGTCCTCTCCCAAGTGGTGCGTAATGTGAATTTGAGCATAGGAACTCTCCACCAGGAGGTTCTGTCCTGTCACCTCTTGGAGAACCTGCCCACTCCCATTGTATTGGGCCTTCCCTGGCTGGTGTAATACAACCCAGTAATTGACTGGCGGGCCAGAAAGGTTGTAACTTGGGGGGCTTTCTGTGTGAGTAATTGCCTCGCTACAACTATTTCTATCGTACTGGTTACACCGATTCCTACCCCACATCCAGAAGTGAATGGGAGTGGGCCTGGAAGAGGGGGTGGAGTCCTGATTACGTCTCAGATTAATGGTGAGTCTAGGTGTCGTTCCTGGAGGAGGGGCCGGGGAGGGACGGTGGTTCCTGCTGTGCACTCCAGGGGAGGAAGCCCTGGGCCCCGGGGGGACGCTGCTGCAGTTTTCCATCCTGGATGTGTGCCCTCTAACTGTGACCGCAGATTTAGAAATAAACATGCAAGTCCAGACCTGAGAGTTAATGAGTATGTGTGTATGTTGTCCAAACACGTCAGGTGGAGGTGTGCTGCTGGGGCTCCTGGTTCTGGGGTTATAGGATCATTTAGGACATCAGCCATTTGTAATCCAGGCTGTATCGCCTTGACCTACCCCCAGGTTTGGCAACCTGTAAGATCTTTCATATCTTGTCACTCGGGGGATGTGGACTTCTGTCAAATGTGCCATAGTCGAGTCCGGAGGCCTTGCTTAAAAAAGGGGGTACTGTAACGCGCTTAGATGGCACTGACATTGCAGGATACTGCTGTTTATGTTTGTCTTTAAGAGCTGCATGGTTGATAGTTGTGAAGGTGCTGGCCTCCTTTGTTGTGCTCCAGAACTGCATTCACTATTAGGTTCAACTGCTGGTTGAGGAGTTAATGTGTGACGCACCGAACTCCCCTTCCCCTAGTCTTTAAGTAGCCTCTCCTTTCACCAGGTGGTGCTGCTGATAGAGGTTCACTCTATGCTGTGCTGACCTGTGTGTTTGTGTTGCTGAAGTCCTTTCCTTTGGAGTTGCTGTATCCCAGTTCTGTGGAGGGAGGTGAGGGGGGAATAGCGCAGGGCTGGTGGAGGAGTTTTAGGGAGAGGCTGGAGACCCGATCCTTCTCACCTTCAGAGACACCTTCTGTATCAGGGCCATTTAGGGTTCCTATACTAGGGTCAGACTAGTCTTCCCTGGTCACCCTGCCCATAACTGCTATTCCCTCATCAGCATTCTCAGTACACCGTGACACTGGGGTGCCACACATGCTAAATTATATCGTTTCACGTGAGGGAAATTTACAACCCCTAGGGCCGACGGCAGCATCAATGTGTTCTATTTGATCCTAACCTTCCTACCTCCCCAAATAAATTTTGAAAAGGCTCTGTTTAGCCTGTATACGTTGTTTTGTCTGATCAACAAAGGTATCACCTGTAGAGGATATAACAGCTTGAAAAAGCACATCATCTTGGTCAAGTAGCTCCTGGCTAACAGAGGCAATTGTAGTCCTCTCCACCCACTTATAATAATAATAATAATATGTATTCATTTATATAGTGCTATTAATTCCATTCCATAGCACTTTACATACATGAGAAATGCTGTCTCTCTTGGAGCTCACAATCTAAACATCCTATCAGTATGTCTTTACAATGGGGGAGGAAACCAGAGTGCCCGGAGAAAACCCATGCAAACACGGGGAGAACATACAAACTCCTTGCAGATGTTGTCCTTAGTGTCCATGGTGGGAATTGAACCCAGGACCTCAAGACCCCAGTGCTGCAAAGGATACAGCGCTAACCACTTGAGCCACTGTGCTGCCCACTTAGCTGCTTCTCTATTTTTTTAAACAATGTCAAGTAATTTAGGCTATAAGTTGCGGCAGCTGTGCATCCCAGATACACACCTAGGTATTTAATGGACGTCTTTGCCACTGGGATGCCATGTAAGTGGCTTATAGAGTAGATATGGTAGGCTCAACCCCAATTTAGGTGCTCTGGGGAAAAAAACAAAGCTAAAGTATAGGAGTAGCCCCGGCACACTAATATCATGAAAAATAGAGTCTTTGCAACGACAGTCTTTTTTGTGTTAATTTTATTTTAGTGAAAAAGGTGGTGTTACAATCCAATGTTTCAGCTCTACATCTCGAGCTTTCATCAGGGATATGACTACATATATACAATAAAGAACAAAATATCAGTGTATAAACTTAACTAAACAATAAACCTGGTGATGAGTGATTTATTTTGTGAAAACAGTGTCATGCATTCCTTGTGAGGTCATATATGGACCTATAGTGATGTGAGGCCAGTGAATGTGTATTGTGGTATGATACGGTGTACGTGTGAGGGAGGTGGAGTTGAGGGATTGGGCGAAGGTGTGTGTGACTGTGTGAGAGATGAATGGCATGGGTGTGTGGGTCATTTTGAGAAGGGGCACTAGGGGACAGTGAAGTGGAGTGGGAATGAGGGTAGGGTCATCTAAAGAGGCTGTGTGCAAGGGGGGGGCTCTTGGAGGTATTGAGGCATAAGTTGTGATTACCTTGGTCCTTTATTTCGGGGTATATATATAGGTGGTATAGGTTTACTTTTGTGGTCCAGCTAGGGTGAGGTCATCCCTGTCAAGGGTAATCCTGCTGGTCCGGACTCAATCAAAGTCACGGACGTCACAGGAGACAAAGAGGGGTTATTGTATTAGCACAGTTGGAGTACCTGTAGGTGTAAAGAAAAGGTAGACTTAGCACTTAAAGACCTGGAAGGACAGTGTGCTTAGGTGGGGTACTGTATAGTGGTACCGCACCTATGTCAGAGTACTGATAAAAAGTGCTTAGTCACTTAGTCACTGGCATGAGCGTGATGCATTTTACCTTAGGCTAGAAGGATAAATGAGAAAGAGACCTCAGGTGTGTATCACTGGAGCGGTACCTATAGTGACCATTGAGAAAAGGTATAGATTAAGGAATTGCAAGGTGTGTTAAAGGGAAGAGTAAAAGAGAGAGTTTTTGGGTCACATACCGATGTGTAGGGTCAGCACGTGACTCCCGTCCTGAGGACAAAATGAGCAGGTCAATTATCTGTAAAGGAGAGAGGAAACCCAGTCTGTAGAGACCGTGGGGCACCATTACCTTGTGTCCTAAGTCTGGTCAGGTGTAGAGGAGGCCGGGAGTGCATGTGGCCCAGTGCAGTGGTGTTATAAAATGTCCTGCACTTCCTGGATGGGTGGGGATGGACGGGGATTGAGAATGTCTACTGCACATGTGCGAAGGCCGTCGCCATCTTGGTGAGGTCAAGAGATGTCAGATTGAGCGTACTGCACATGTGCGGGGCAGGAATAGGAAATGAGCATGTTTTGACCTTCCAGGAAGTGATGTTGGCTAAGGAAGAGTGTAATGAAGTGTCACATGCATACAGGCGGCCATTTTAATGGTGGAACTGTGCTGTATTCATGCACAGAGGTGATTTCAGTGCTGGTTGTGCCCATCAGGTTTCAAAGAGACTTCCTTTGCCTTCCTAAAAACAAAGATAAGGCAATTAGAGCAGGGTTTACACACATAGAGTAAAATGGCATTTACTATAACACACTTATGTCAGAAATATCTCCTTGTAACCAAAGTACATCATATGGGAAAAGAACATTTGGTAATGTTTTAACTCCTGATGAAAACAATACCAATTCACTATGTAGTGGAATTGAGAAAAGATTAACAATACATTTCAGATTCTCTATTGAGACCATATGGGTGGAGGGTATTTAGGTGATATATCCAATGCGCTTCGCGCTCTTTGAGTGTTTGGATTCTATTACCCCCTCGTCTGGGTACAGGGATTTGTTCAATGACCTGGAACTCCAGTTGACTTACAGAATGTCTGTTTTCCACAAAATGGGCAGAAATTGGTAACAGTGTGTTTTTGCATCGGATGCTTGATTTATGTTTAGAGATGCGGTCTTTGACACGTTGGGTAGTTTCCCCAACGTATCCTAGGCCGCATGGACATTTGATTAAGTAGACGACAAAATTTGAGTCGCAGGTGAAATAGCCATTGATCTTGTACCGTTTGCCAGACCTCGGATGTGTGAATGAGTCACCTTTACTGACATTAGTGCATTGTGCGCAACGCAAACAAGGGAAGGTTCCGTTGCGTACCGTGCTAAATGTCTTCTGCCTAAGTGTCTTGAGGTTGGAGCCTACGTCAGCTCTAACTAAAGTGTTTTTTAGGTTCTGAGCCTGCTTGTGGCAGATTAGAAGAGGATTTTTGAAGTTTTCAACCCCTGGGTAGGCTTTTTCTAGTAGGGGCCAGTGTTCAAGGACCGCTTTTTTGATTAGAGGAGAGAAAGGGTGGTAGGTGTTGATGAACTTGACCCTATTCACAACGTCGCGGTCACGTTGGGTAGTTCTGGTTTGCTGTTCAGCGTTACTTCTGGGGTATCCTCTTGTTTGAAACTTTTCAGTCATCTCGTCATGTCTCGCTTGCCTGTTTTCAGGTGTTGAGACTATGCGGTCAATCCTGTCATGTTGGGATTTAAGTAGAGCTATCTTGACGTGTCTTGGGTGGCAGCTAGACCAGTGTAGCAGACTGTTGCGGTCTGTAGGTTTGACGTAAAGGTCACTTGTAAGGGTGCCTGAGTCAGTTTTAGAGATCATGGTGTCAAGGAAAGTAACAGACTGTAAGTTGGCATGTAAGGTAAAGGATAGGTTTGGTATACTCTGGTTGAGGTCATGTACAAAGTCTGTGAGGCTATTGGAGTCGCTTGTCCATACACAAAAAATGTCGTCTATGTATCTGACCAGGTAAGAGCATGCTTTCTGTATAGATGATGTATGTAGACAAAGTCAGCCTCAAATTTACTCATAAAGATATTAGCGTACGGGGGGGCTACGTTCGCCCCCATTGCGGTGCCCCGTCCCTGTACATAGAATTGGTCCTCAAAGAGGAAGTAGTTGTTGGTGACGACCAATTTGAGTGTATTGGTGCAGAACAATTTCTGGGGTTCGCTAAGAGAGGATTGTTGGTCTAGGAACCATTTAACAGCTTTGATACCAAGATTGTGATCTATACTGGTATATAGACTGTTAACGTCTAGGCTGGCTAACAAACATGAGGAAGGAATGTCATGGAGAGTTCTTATGTGGTTCAGAAAGTCACCGGTGTCTTTAAGGTAAGATGGAATTTTTGGTACTAGTGGAGTGAGAATCTTTTCCAAGGTTATTGACAAAGGTGAGAGGAGAGAGTCGGTAGATGCCACTATGGGTCTACGGGGGGCTTCTCCAAGTTTGTATGTATTTTGGGGAGTATATAAAAATGACTGGAGTTATGGGATTTTGTTTGTGCAAATACTCCGCCAGTTTAGAATCAATAGTACCCAAATTTAAGTGGAAGTTGATCAAATTGTCTATCTTTCTCTCTATGGAGTAGATAGGATTCGTGGGGATGGGTCTGTATGTCATGACGTCAGAAAGTTGTCTCTGGATTTCAGACAGATAGTATTTCTTATCAAGTGCTACAATGGAACCACCTTTATCAGCAGGCTTTATGACAATGTTATTATTGTTCTTAAGGCTTTTCAGCGCTAATGATTCTTCTCGATTAAGGTTATGCTTAAGGTGGTATTTACCATTTTTGATTTCATCAATATACTTATCCACAGAGGCATTAACAAGTGAAATATACGTCTCGACAGCATGATAGAAGCGAGGTGGTTGATATGTGCTCGAGATCTTGAGTCCAAGATCTTTGAGGATGAACGTCTCTTGGGTGCTGTTTCCCGAGGAGGAAGACACCTGGTTGGTGTTTGTGTCTCCGCCATCTTTGTCAAAATGTACCTTAAGTCTCAAAGAGCGGTAGAAACGGTTTAACTCTTGTTGTACGAGTAACGGATCAAAGGAGGGAGTGGGACAGAAGGAAAGGCCCGTCTGGAGAACTCGTATTTCGGCAGGTGAAAGGCAGTTGGTGGAGATGTTGAAGACAAGATTGTTCTTACCTGAGATCGAGTATTGGGGCATGTGTCCATCTGGGGGTCCTTGTCTGTTCCTTCTTCCTCCTCGTCTGATGCTGTGTTTGGGGGTGCTGTGGGTTTCTTGCGCGGGTCGAAAAAAGGCTTGGTCGGTTTCCCACCGTGTCCTCCTCTACCATCCCGTCCACCTCGACCACCATCCGATCCTGAAGAGCCTGATGAGCCATATCGGTTTCTGTAGGGGGGACCATCTGGGAGTGTGGTATACCGCCATCTGTAGACCTGGTTTTGTCTCTTATTGTTTAGTTAAGTTTATACACTGATATTTTGTTCTTTATTGTATATTCTGTAGTCATATCCCTGATGAAAGCTCGAGATGTAGAGCTGAAACGTTGGATTGTAACACCACCTTTTTCACTAAAATAAAATTAACACAAAAAAGACTGCCGTTGCAAAGACTCTATTTTTCATGATATTAATGTAAGTGGCTTAGGCAGCTCAACTTGTTTTCTTTCTCGCCTTCAAGAATAATATTTTGCATTTCTTTTTGTTCAATTTAAAGCCCAAGAAGCAGCCGAATTACTCTATAGTAGTCAGTATACGATTCAGATCGCTCAGTGGGTCCCTCACGGACAATTCAATACTGTCTGTGAATAGAGCTGATATTATTTCTTTAGTCCCTAATTTTATCCCAGCATTGCTATCTCTTGAGCTCAGGGACCTAGACAAGTTGAATGACAAAAATGGCAGAGGGCACCCCTGCCTGTTGCCCTTTTTTAGGGGGAACATGTCAGACAGAAAACTTGGTTTACACACCTTGCTTGGTGATTTGAATACAGCACTTGAATAAACCTGCGCATCCCGCCTTTAAGTTCCACTGCATCTAAGATGCTTTCCAGCCATGGCCACCTTACATTGTCAAAGGCTTTCTCAGCATCTAACGTAACTATGGTTTGATGCCTAATCCGACCCTGTGGTTCTTGTCTCACTATATCTATAGCCATCACGCCTTCCTAACATTGGCCACTGCTGAGTATCCTTTTATAAAACCAACCTGGCAAGGAGAAATCAATAGGTAGGACTCCCGCCAGGCGATTTGTCATTATCTTCATCATCAGTTTCAAATCTTGGTTAATCAGCGAGATTGTTTGAAATTTGACGTATCGTCTAGATTTCTGTCGCTCTTGGGTAATAGCTTGATGTACACGGTATTTGCCTGCTGGAAGATTACGTTCCCATTCATCATGTCATTAAACATATCTGCTAATACTGGTGACACCTGTTCTTTCAGGGCTTTGAAGAATTCCCCTGTAAAGCCGTTGGGCCCTGGAGCTTTGCCATTACCTAGACTCCCAATTGTTCTTTGGACTTCCTCCACATGCACTTCCACATTTAACATACGGTATCCAGTTCCTGGACAGTTAATTTTGGTATAATATATTTTTCCAGCCAGTCACCCCCTGTTGTTCTTTTGGTCAATGTGGAGTCGTAGAGGCCTCTATAATAGTCCCCGAAGATTTTATTTATTTCCCTAGGGTCAGAGGTAAGTCCTCCCCCTCTTTTCTTTAAGTGTGACATCAGGGTTAGTAGTCTTCTACTTCTGGCTAGGTTGAATAATAGTTTCCCTGCTTTTTTTCCATATTTGTGAAGATTTACATCTTTCTGGGCCTACCTCATGTGTTCTATGCTGTCCATCCCAAAGTCAAATTGATGCTACTCTTCAATCCACCTCTCTTACAATTGGGTAGAGCCGTCCGCTAAAAAGGCCGTGTAGGCCTCCCTAGTCTTCTCGCATGCTTATTGGACAGTTTGTGAGTCCTTCTCTTAATTCTTAGTGTATAACCGATCAGTCATCCTCTCAAGAACGCCTTTGCCATCTCCCAATAAAGCATGTGATCATATCTATGTTCCCCATTTGTTGTCTCGAATTCAGTCCACCACTATCCTAGTATGTTGTGAAAATTCTCCTCTCTTAATAGGAATGTTGGGAATCTCCATATTATATCATTCCCTCTCGGCATTCTGTCTTGTTTTATCACGCTTACTGGGCTGTGATCTGAAATAACCAACTCCTCAATCACACTTTCACATGTTCTTGCTAATAATATATTACGCACTCAAATCTGATCAATCCTTGACGAACTATCATGTAGATGCTAATAGTGCGTGAATTCCCTACAATTTGGGTGCTGGATTCTCCAGGCATCTTTTAACCTCACACCATTCCAGAACTTCGTCGACCGCTACCTCTGGTCCCCCCGAGTTCCATTTTTTATCTTCAAGATTGTTTGGGACCCCATTACAATCTCCTCCCACTATGACATGAGTCTCTCTATCAATGAGGCCATGCTTTCCAGCTCCTGATAAAAAAGCGTTCCTGATCTACATTCAGGGCAAAGGCATTATGGATGCTGATTGTCCCAAATGGGCCCTCGATCAACAGATGATGTCACCTGCCTTTGTTGTCATCCTCTTGCAGTTTAAGGCTATGCACCAGGTGTTTGCTAACTAGGATCAGTGTGTCTGCTTTTCTGCCCTTAGCCAGACAGCTGTAAACTGCACCTACCCATGACTTACACTTCCTGAAGAAATCTACCCTTATGAGATGCATTTCGTGCAGCAGAGCCTCTTCAGCCCCCAACCTCTTTGATTGATATGAGTTTAACCATTGTCCCAGACAAAGTTGGCTACACCCATTATGCACAGGAGCACCCCTTCCCGTACGTTGTGCCTAGAGTAGGTAGCTAATAGAACAAATTCCCTCCCCCCGCTGCCAACATCAAAGCTAACAAAGAATTTGAAACCCACTTTGTCTCTTTTAACTCTATTTCGCATCAAAGAATTCATGACTTCCCTCTTCCTGGCTTCAGTTCGCTTCCCTAGTTACCCCCCTGTAATATGTCTAGGTGAACATCACCTCAACCCGTTAATGTCCTCTCCTGCCAGAATCTTTCAAAGAAAAAAAGGGGGAGTTTGGGGAGAAAGTTCTTACTGGTGCCAGCGCACTAAATGTGCATGAGAGGCAGTGGGGACAAAGACCTTGTACAGAATGCCTGACTTAAAATCCATGAAGCAAGACATTGCTGGCACCCACAACAACTGAAGTCTCCTTTTTTCGCAGCAGAGTTCACAGTGATCTTCTCATCTGACTGCCATTCACAAAAGATCCTACGTGTTGGTCTCACTTGGGATGATTTCTCTCTCCTTGATTCCCCTGGTCTTCTCTCCTCATCTTGGGGTCGTGTTGCTGCTTGGAGCTCCTTGATCCCGAAGCCTGGTCTGATCCGTACGGCTCCCTTGGTTTGTGCCAGCTTGGTCTTGGGGAGCTCGGAGATCGAGTGTCAGACATTTTTTCGCTCCTCATCAGGGGCCTTCTGGTTTGGATTTGGTTTGTGCATTGTATGGCTCCTGGTCTGTCCATCACCAGGCATCACTCAGTCTCTTGATGGTCTCTATAAAAGACGTATGACCCATCTTGGTTCTATACTTTAAGGGTTGCCGGGTATAGCAATTGAAATTTTATATTCTTCTGATATCGGCTTTTCCACATCCAGTGGCGGGTGGAGATCCAGCTGCAGCTGTATTTTGCGCTTCATCCAGTTGTGGGTCACACAACTAAGCAAGGTGAGTGAACATTTCACATCACCGTTTTCAACAAGTGTCATCATTGATAGGGCACTATTCTGCACCTCGTTTTGTCACCTTTATGTTTTACACAAGGTATTTTACAATGACCTGTCTGGGTCGTGCAGTTAGCGCTTGGTTCTCTGCACCAGCATTGGATGGGGCGTCTGCTCCCCCTGCATACCTGATAGGGCCTACTCTGTGTGCCCTCTCTGCTCTACATTTGTGCTTCAGGCCCAGAGCTCTGATTCGCATATGTCATCCAGGTGGCTCATGGGGACTGATTCAGGGAGGCTGACAAGGCGCAGATTGTTTCATCTCGAGTGATTTTCTAAATCGTGCATTTTTGCCAAATTCCATCAGCTTAGACATGTTACCTAGAAAGCTTTGTAAAGAGGAAAATACATCTTCTGACTCTGAGATCCTCTGTTCTGTCTCTTTAACACGGCATCGTAGGATTCTAGTCTGGACTCTATTTTAGACAGAGCTTTGGATAGTGTTGGCTATAATTAGTGATGAGCGAGCATGCCCGCCACTACTCGGTACTCGCACGAGTATCACTGTACTCGGGCTACTCGGCGAGCACCGAGTAATCTCGCGATACTCGTGCTGTGCTCGTGGTCGTCATCTCTGCATGTTGGCGCTCTTTTGAGAGCCAGCCCACGTGCAGGGATTGGCTGGCAGACCACTGCAATGCCACAGCCCTGTTAGTTGTGGCATTGCAGTGATTGGCCGGCCTGCACAGCGTGACCGAGCCTTTATAAGACCCGGCCGCGCTGTGCTCTGCACACAGGCATCCAGACAGTGAGTGTAGGGACAGTGTCTGCTGCTGCTTAGGGAGAGATTTGCGGCCCTCATAGGTAGATCCGGAGCAGGGCTGCAAACTGCTGCTGACCACAACAGTCCTTCTCAGGACTAATCTAGGAGGATATAGGCAGGGTGATACAGATCGGAATCCAAGCTTTTCTGTGACCATTACAGTCACCAGACTGGTGTACTTACTACCTTGATACAGGTTAGGGACTAAAATCCTAATAATCTGTGACCATTACAGTCACCAGACTGGTGTACTTACTACCTTTATACAGTTTAGGGACTAAAATCCTAATAATCTGTGACCATTACAGTCACCAGACTGGTGTACTTACTACCTTAATACAGGTTAGGAACTAAAATCCTACTCTTCTGTGACCATTACAGTCACCAGACTGGTGTACTTACTACCTTGATACAGGTTAAGGACTAAAATCCTAATAATCTGTGACCATTACAGTCACCAGACTGGTGTACTTACTACCTTAATACAGGTTAGGAACTAAAATCCTACTCTTCTGTGACCATTACAGTCACCAGACTGGTGTACTTACTACCTTGATACAGGTTAGGGACTAAAATCCTAATAATCTGGGACCATTAGTCACCAGACTGGTGTACTTACTACCTTAATACAGGTTAGGAACTAAAATCCTACTCTCCTGTGACTATTACAGTCACCAGACTGGTGTACTTACTACCTTGATACAGGTTAGGGACTAAAATCCTACTCTTCTGTGACCATTACAGTCACCAGACTGGTGTACTTACTACCTTGATACAGGTTAGGGACTAAAATCCTAATAATCTGTGACCATTACAGTCACCAGACTGGTGTACTTACTACCTTAATACAGGTTAGGGACTAAAATCCTACTCTCCTGTGACTATTACAGTAACCAGACTGGTGTACTTACTACCTTGAAACAGGTTAGGGACTAAAATCCTACTCTTCTGTGACCATTACAGTCACCAGACTGGTGTACTTACTACCTTGATACAGGTTAGGGACTAAAATCCTAATAATCTGTGACCATTACAGTCACCAGACTGGTGTACGTACTACCTTAATACAGGTTAAGGACTAAAATCCTACTCTCCTGTGACTATTACAGTCACAAGACTGGTGTACTTACTACCTTGATACAGGTTAGGGACTAAAATCCTAATAATCTGTGACCATTACAGTCACCAGACTGGTGTACTTACTACCTTGATACAGGTTAAGGACTAAAATCCTAATAATCTGTGACCATTACAGTCACCAGACTGGTGTACTTACTACCTTAATACAGGTTAGGGACTAAAATCCTACTCTCCTGTGACTATTACAGTCACCAGACTGGTGTACTTACTACCTTGATACAGGTTAGGGACTAAAATCCTAATAATCTGTGACCATTACAGTCACCAGACTGGTGTACTTACTACCTTAATACAAGTTAGGGACTAAAATCCTACTCTCCTGTGACTATTATAGTCACCAGACTGGTGTACTTACTACCTTGATACAGGTTAGGGACTAAAATCCTACTCTTCTGTGACCATTACAGTCACCAGACTGGTGTACTTACTACCTTGATACAGGTTAGGGACTAAAATCCTAATAATCTGTGACCATTACAGTCACCAGACTGGTGTACTTACTACCTTAATACAGGTTAGGGACTAAAATCCTACTCTCCTGTGACTATTACAGTCACCAGACTGGTGTCGCTGTATACAAGCAAAATGCGCAAGGGCGTTGGCAAGGAACATGGAAGTGAACGTGATGGTGGTCCAGGCAGAGGCCGAGGTCGTGTGCAAGCACTAATTTCGCGACAAAAAGGGGCACATCTACTCGCTCACACGTCCTGTCCCAAATTCTTGGGGCCCGCTGCAGTACACCGCTCTTGAACCAACACCAGTGTCAACAGGTTGTTACTTGGATAGCGGATAATGCTTCAAGTCAGATTGGCACCTCCACAAACACCCTGTCTTCCACAAGGTCAAGTGTCAGTAGCCGTGATACTGCACCGCACATTTCCCAACCTGATCCTCCTTCCTACCACCAGGCCGAGTACACGTCCTCGGACATTACTGATCCCACACTTGGACACTCGGAAGTCCAGAAGTGTGTAACCATGGGTGAGTGGAGGTACATGGCAAATTCCCATAACAAAATTTAAATTCAGTTGTCATTTGTTGGTGGTGTGGTGAAGTCTGGCCCAATCCAACCCTTGTTCATCTTGATCAGAGTCAGTCTGTCAGCATTTTCAGTTGACAGACGGGTGCGTTTATCAGTAATGATTCCACCTGCGGCTCTGAAAACACGCTCTGACAAAACGCTAGCGGCAGGGCAGGCCAGGACTTCCAAGGCGTAGAGAGCCAATTCATGCCACGTGTCCAGCTTGGAGACACAATAATTGTAAGGCACAGAGGAATCTAGCAGTACAGTTGTTTGATCTGCAAGGTACTCCTTCAGCATCTGGCCAAACTTAGCATTTCTTGTGGCACTACCCCGCACCTCAGGGGCTGTGGAACGTGAGGGGTTGAGAAAACTGTCCCACATCGTAAAGACTGTTCCCCTACCTCAGGCGGATTGGACTTGTGCCCCTCTCGGCCGTACGCCTTGGTTGTCCACCGATTCCTGACCTATGCCGCTAGCGTTTTGTGAGGGGAATGATTTGCCTACTTCCGTGACTATGGCCTTCTGGAAATGCTGCATTTTGGCTGACCTCTCCGCCTCAGGAATGAGAGACATAAAGTTCTCCTTGTAGCGTGGGTCTAACAGTGTTGCCAACCAGTACTGATTGTCGGCCAAGATGTTGTGAACGCGAGGGTCACGAGCCAGGCAGCTTACATTAAAGTCAGCCATGTGCGCCAGACTCTTAACAGCCATCACTTCAGTATCCAGACCAACACGATGACTGAACATGCTGTCCTCCTCCTCCTCCTCCTCCTCATCTCCACTGTCCTCTGGCCAGCCACGCAGAATTGAGGGTATGACTGGTGTGCATGTCATATCCTCAATTTGGCCAGAGAGTTGCTCCATGTCTTCATCCTCCTCCTCCTCGTCATAGTCCTCCACTGCACGTTGTGATGAGATGAGGCTGGGCTGTGTGTTTTCACCCACTACTGTTTCTTGCTCCAAGTCATCGCGCTCGGCCTGTAATGCATCCTCTTTGTTTTTCAGCAGAGACCGTTTTAGAAGGCAGAGTAGTGGTATGGTGACGCTAATAATGGCGTCATCGCCGCTCACCATCTTGGTGGAGTCCTCAAAGTTTTGGAAGACGGTACATAGGTCGGACATCCATCTCCACTCCTCAGGTGTTATGTGTGGAGTTTGACCCATTTCCCGACGGCTTAGGTGATGCAGGTAGTCCACAACTGCCCTCTTCTGCTCACATATCCTGACCAACACGTGCAGAGTTGAATTCCAACGCGTGGGGACATCACACACCAGTCTGTGGGCCGGAAGACGCCAACGGCGCTGAAAGCCGGCAAGGTCGGCTGAAGCAGCAGGTGACTTGCGAAAATGTGCAGACAGACGGCGAACTTTTACCAGTTGTTCAGACAGCTCTGGGTATGACTTTAGAAACCTCTGAACCACCAGGTTGAGCACATGGCCCACGCATGGAACATGCGTCAGCTGGCCTCGCCTCAAAGCTGCCACCAGGTTCCGGACATTGTCACACACGACCTTTCCTGGCTTTAGGTTCAGAGGTGTGAGCCAGTGATCTGCCTGCTGTTTCAGAGCTGTCCACACCTCTTCTGCATTGTGGGGTTTGTCACCTATGCAGACTAGCTTCAGCACAGCCTGTTGCCGCTTCGCAGAGGCAGTGCTGCAGTGCTTCCAGCTTGGGACTGGTGTGGAGGGTACAGTGGATGAGGATGCGCAGGAGGAGGAGGAGGAGGAGGCTGAAGAGCATGACATTCCGGAGCTGTAGAGTGTCGGTGAAACCCTGACAGAGGTAGGGCCTGCTATCCTTGCTGTGGGAAGGACGTGTTCCGTCCCTCGCTCAGACTGTGTCCCAGCCTCCACAATATTAACCCAGTGTTTTGTCAAGGAGATGTAGCGGCCTTGCCCACAAGCACTTGTCCACGTGTCTGTGGTTAGGTGGACTTTGGCTGAAACAGCGTTGTTCAGGGCACGTGTGATGCTGTTGGACACGTGGTTATGCAATGCGGGGACGGCACATCTGGAGAAATAGTGGCGACTGGGGACCGAGTAACGTGGGACAGCAGCCGCCATCAGGTCGCGGAATGCTTCCGTCTCCACCAGCCGGGATGGCAACATTTCTAGCGCTATGAATCGCGAAATGTGATAATTCAGGACTGTGGCATGTGGGGCGTTGGCAGCGTATTTGCGCCTGCGTTCAAAGGTTTGCTGAATGGATAATTGAACGCTGCGCTGGGACAAGGACGTGCTTGATGGTGGGGTTATTTGTGCGTGGGCAACTTCAGGTGCAGGGCCGGAGGCTTGTTCGCGGCCAGCATGTACAGGGGATTGGCTCGCACGCACAACACGCGAAGACGTAGCAGTGACATCAGCAAGCACCGCTCCTCGACTCTGTTGTACTTCCCACAAAGTCGGGTGCTTGGCTGACATGTGCCTGATCATGCTGGTGGTGGTCAGGCTGCTAGTTTTCATACCCTTGCTGCTGCTGGCATGGCAGGTGTTGCAAATGGCCTTTTTAGAGTCATCTGGAGCCAACTTAAAAAACTGCCAGACTCGGGAAGACCTAACATTTGCACAGGCACCTTGTGTAGTGTTGTTGTTCCGGGGAACGGTTGCTTGCCTTCTGCCTGCGGACCCGACCCTGCTTCGCACTGCCTGTTGGGATGCTACGCCTCCCTCCCCCTGTGCACTGCTGTCCTCGCTCTGCATATCTTCCTGCCAGGTTGGGTCAGCTACTGGATCATCCACCACGTCGTCTTCCTCTTCCTTGGCTAATCGCTGGACTGCTCCTCCTTCTCCTCATGTGGCACCATGATGACCGTTACAATAGTTAGGCTGTTGTTTCAGGTATACCCCCAGTGGTAAATTTTTACGCCTGTTCTTTTTGAATGGGCATTACAACCACAGGATACCCGCTCCTTTTCAATGGGAAAAATGTTTTGAGGCCCTCATGCACGTCTCTATCCAGGGACAATGTGGAGCCTCCCAATTTTTGGCTGCCCTGGCCAAAGGGCTATACTACAATACACCCACTTGAGGTTTACAGGCCCTCCTGCACGTCTCTATCCTGGGACAATGTGGAGCCTCCCAATTTTTGGCAGCCCTGGCCAAAGGGCTATACTACAATACACCCACTTGAGGTTTACAGGCCCTCCTGCATGTCTGTATGCATGGGTCATTTTTGATCTCCCAATTTTTGGCTGCCCTGCCAAAGGGCTATACTACAATACACCCACTTGAGGTTTACAGGCCCTCCTGCATGGCTGTATGCATGGGTCATTGTTGAACCTCCCAATTTTTGGCTGCCCTGGCCAAAGGGCTATACTACAATACACCCACTTGAGGTTTACAGGCCCTCCTGCACGTCTCTATCCTGGGACAATGTGGAGCCTCCCAATTTTTGGCTGCCCTGGCCAAAGGGCTATACTACAATACACCCACTTCAGGTTTACAGGCCCTCATGCACGTCTCTATCCAGGGGCATTGGTGAACCTCCAAATTTTGGACTGCCCTGGCAAAGGAAAATACTACAATAGACCCAGTTCCTCAAAATGGGCACATTATGTCAAGAGGCCTTCATGTACGTCTCTTCTCAGGGACATCGGAGTGCCGCACAATGTTTTCACGTAAAATCTTTCATGTAATCACAAAAAGTAACATACACCAGCTGTATCTCACTATTGGGTATGTGCCCTTAACATTTCCACCCTAAATATTCATTTTGGTATCATTTTGGAAGGTTTTCTGGTGACTCCTTAAAATTGGCGTGAAACTCGGACAAGATTGTTCACAGCTGTGACTTTTGAGTGAGAAATGCTTCCAGGGGTCTTCCCCATGGTGTGGCCATGTCATTTGAGCACTCTTCTGAGACTTTTGTGACATTTGTAGGGTTTCTACATGCTGCCGGCAGTCATTTCATAAAAATACTCGGGTCTCCCATAGGATAACATTGGGCTCGGTACTCGGGCCGAGTACACGAGTATCTCGGGATGCTCGGCCCGAGTTTCGAGCACCCGAGCATTTTAGTACTCACTCATCACTAGCTATAATGGTTTTAATGTCACACATAATGTGGGTAGCCACCTTGTGTGCCAATCGACTATAATCAATCTTACACTCCGGAATTTGCCTGTCTGGTAGGGATTTAGTGCCAGCATCTCTACTTAGGTTCTTCCCCTCTCCTCATGACTCCTCTCTCTGTATGGGGCTCTCCTTTCTCCACTGCTGTTGTTATTTTGTGTGCAGGAGAGGCAACAAGGTAGCTTTAATGTAGATCTTCTGGTGGGATTCTTATGTTTCATGCCCTTTATGTGGACTGTTTCCTCTCCCCTTCTCATTTCCCCCCTTCTCATTTCCCCCCTCCATTATGCCTCCACTTGGGCTGGGACCTTCAGGGTCACGTCCTGTGGTCTTATTCTGCATCCCACTTGCTTCAGCAGCTTCCCTGCTGATGCTTTCTGCTGCCTGCATCTCCTCGTGCTTCCCTGCATTGCTAGTCAGCGGTTGGGGTGGTCCCACTGCTGGCGCCATTACCCGCTCCTCTGCGTCCTCCTTGGCTTCCCGTGGGCTTAGTTGATCACCACTGCTTCCGTAGCATGTACTGCTCCATGTTCCTGTGTTGCGACGGGCCTCTGTGTGTCTGCTGTGGCGTCAGTAGGAGAGTCGGTTTGTTTAGGGATTGCGGGAGCTGCTTCACCGCACGTCTTCCCTGGCCAGGATCGGAACCAGAAGTCATCGCTGAGTTTTAAACGCACCTATTTTTTATTTGATTTCCTAACCTAAAACATTAACAACATAGATCAACCAATAAATAATCGCACACGAGCTATAATCTCAGGATGCGATAGAATCAGGCCCCCGTCTAGTGTTTGTAATAATCTTAGATACATTAAGGGTATGACTCACCGTGGCCGGGACTCCGGTTTAGACAGGCGATGCTTCCTTCCTCCTTGTCACGGGTGGACCGCGCCTGCCGGTAGTGGGGCCCGGTGTAGTGCAGATCAAAAGTGTTGAAGACGTCTTGCGGGAACAGATTAAAGGGGTTTTTAATTTATTCGTGACGCCACCTATGAGTAGTTCCGGTAAGGACTACCGACGCTGCGGAACCTCCAGGGGATGGATAGCAGCAAGATGGAACGCTCCCCACAGGCTGAGCGGTGATCCCCGGAGGCTGGAGCTGCTTAAGATGTTGTGCGGCAGCTGCGGTTACCTTGTAGTGCGGACGGACAGTTCATAAGGAAGCACGGACACAGAAAGTCTCTGCAACGGGTCTTTACTGTAACCAGCAGGCAGTACATGGTATACAGATTACAGGTAGTGGACCGGGTGGACTCAGCAGTGATGGTGTCCCTTAGAAATCCGTAGTGTTCCTCCATTCTAACTAAGTGATTGCCAGTATCGCCCAGGAATACCAGGTCGGGTACGGGGAGGCTGCTTCAATGCCCTATCCATGATGTACGTTCTGGATGTTTTGGGGAGCCTTGGATCCCTCAGTGGGTACACCGCTGGTTAGACGACTGGAAGTTGGCTGGTGGTGGGGTGCTCCTGTGAAGCTGCTCCTCCACGCTTCTGGTTCGCGTAGCAGAGGTGAACTGCTGCCAGCTTCGGTACCAGTGAACCGGCTGTGAGTTGTGGGCACGGGAGTCTTTTGGGAACCCGTGTGGATAATGCCCAATCCCGGTTGGTAAGGCCTCAGGTGCTGACACCCGACCGGTGACGGCCCAGAGGCTGCACGGGGTGCGGAGCCCCCGCTCCTCTCCAAGTTCAAGGTCTGTTCTCGACTCTCATCTAGACCCTTCTCTTCTGTCTAGACTATTGTGTTCTCCTACACACTACCCTAGCACTCCGCCCACCAGGACCTATGATTGGCCCTCTGTTCTAGGTGATGCATGCAGGGTTGGATTCCTAAATTAACCAGGTCACTGCTGTGTCAGAGAATATTGCGGCTGCATTTATGGCTGCAATACCCTCTTGTAACGCACTCGTTGCGGGGCGCCACACTCCCCTTGGTTGAATACGCTTGTCCCCAAGCGTCACACTACCCACATTACAGAGATTTTTATATTTTATAACAGGCAATACACTTTTATTAATGACAGGTCATTGTATGCATAAAAGTGAAGTAAATAACAGGTTAACACATTGCGCGGACCCGGCGGGCGGTCGGCTGTCCTTAGGTATAAGTTCAGGCTGTAGCCGCCAAGTCGCGGTGTTATTTTGCAAACAGGAAGAAGTCTCTCGGTGAAAAGTTTGAACAACAAAGTCACTTATGGAGGGCAGTGTTCCGGACTCGTATAGCGAACCACCCATCACAGCATACATGTCGCTCATAGGTTACTATGTCCCCTCTATACAAGTCTCGGTTTGGATGCCCTCGCGGTAGGTGCGATTCCACATCACGACGCCCCACAAATACTTCGGTACTCACACCCTCCTCCCTTACGAATCCCCACCTGGTGGATAAGTTGAAGGTGCTTACCCGCCCGGTTTTACGGAATTGTTCAGGCAATGGAGATTGGCGGCGGGCTTCAGCGCGGGCCTGCATATTGGCGCGCAGCCGAGTGTGCCACTCCTCCCTTCGGATACGACGTACCTCTTCGTCGGAGTGGTGCGGCGTGTGGATACAGTCACTACGGCGTGCTGGTTGTTGAACCGCTTGAGTTTGGTGGGCAGTCTGTAGAAAAGCCCGGTTCAACGGAACGGAGAAGATGTGGCTGCGGCGGCACCCGACCAGTGCACCCAAGCGGATCGCCCGGCAGAAGGATTCTTTGTGTCTCCCCAGGCGAACCCGGTGTAGAGGTCCTCAGCTGGGCTGTAGGTCTCGTCGTCATCCTCCTCGATCTCTCCTTCGATGACTACGTCGGGCTGCTCGGCTGACGGAGACGATGGAATGGAATCTTTTGGGTCGATGGGTGGCTGTGCTGCAAAGTTCTCCTCGGAGTCGTTGTGCAGGACTTCCAGGCTGCCTGCCTCTTCTTCTGTAGCAGCGGGAAGTGGTGTTTCGATCCCGGTCACCAGGTAGGCCTCTGTATTTGCAGAGGAGGCCTCCGGTTCAGGGGAGAAACAGGCGACAGTCTCAGTAGTGTGGAAACTAGTCGCAGGTTCCGCAGGTGGAACCAGGTATGTGTCGGCTTCTTCGGTGGAGCGTATTGGAAGCTCCGGCTCAAGAACGGGGTCGGCTGCGGTCTCAACCGCTGGAACGGGTCGAGCTGTGGTCCTCACAGGAATGATGCAGTCTATGGGCTCCGGTGACGAAGCAGGACAGGTGGTGGGCGACGGTGAGGCGGTTGAGAAGCTGGCGATGTCGTCTGCGCCTGCAGAAGCTGTACCCGGTCGGCTCTGCTGCATCGCATGATGGAGTCTTCTGCCTAGGGTCGCACTCCAGCTGCGAATCGTCCATTCTACAGTCTCTAGTAACCGCACCCGGAGGTCTTGTAGAGCCTCTAGCCAGAAGTCGGGGCTGCCGTCTATGGTAAGGGCAGGACCCGGACCCGGTTGGCCTATGGCTGCTCTGGCCTCCGCCTCGACCTCCCGCATCAGGTCTTGGAGTCTCATGCTGGCCATTCTCTTCTTCAGAGGGAAACCACACCCGTTCAACCGGTAAGCGTTCTGGTAGAGCTGGTGAAGAAGGTCTGTGACACTCCCATTTCCTCTGGGTTTTTGTAGTCCAATTGTGGGAAAAGGTCTTTGGGGTCCGCCCCCATGGTTGATTCGAGCAATCAGGACAAAGAGTTTGGCGCCTTTTGTCTTTAGCCCTCCCACGATGAGGGGGGGGTTGACTCACTCCTGGGCTTGCACGTGGCGGATTCTTGTGGCGGGAACGCCATCTTGGGCGCCATCTTGGCCCACGGTGAAAAGGCGGGAAAGTTCTTCTAGGGACGAACAAAGTCCAAATTGTAGACAATAAAGTCTTTTTAAGCACATTATACCCGTTGGGTAACGGGCCTGCTCGCATCCTGTTCGTGACGCCATTTTCTGACTCACCGTGGCCGGGACTCCGGTTTAGACAGGCGATGCTTCCTTCCTCCTTGTCACGGGTGGACCACGCCTGCCGGTAGTGGGGCCCGGTGTAGTGCAGATCAAAAGTGTTGAAGACATCTTGCCGGAACAGATTAAAGGGGTTTTTAATTTATTCGTGACGCCACCTATGAGTAGTTTCGGTAAGGACTACCGACGCTGCGGAACCTCCAGGGGATGGATAGCAGCAAGATGGAACGCTCCCCACAGGCTGAGCGGTGATCCCCGGAGGCTGGAGCTGCTTAAGATGTTGTGCGGCAGCTGCGGTTACCTTGTAGTGCGGACGGACAGTTCATAAGGAAGCACGGACACAGAAAGTCTCTGCAACGGGTCTTTACTGTAACCAGCAGGCAGTACATGGTATACAGATTACAGGTAGTGGACCGGGTGGACTCAGCAGTGATGGTGTCCCTTAGAAATCCGTAGTGTTCCTCCATTCTAACTAAGTGATTGCCAGTATCGCCCAGGAATACCAGGTCGGGTACGGGGAGGCTGCTTCAATGCCCTATCCATGATGTACGTTCTGGATGTTTTGGGGAGCCTTGGATCCCTCAGTGGGTACACCGCTGGTTAGACGACTGGAAGTTGGCTGGTGGTGGGGTGCTCCTGTGAAGCTGCTCCTCCACGCTTCTGGTTCGCGTAGCAGAGGTGAACTGCTGCCAGCTTCGGTACCAGTGAACCGGCTGTGAGTTGTGGGCACGGGAGTCTTTTGGGAACCCGTGTGGATAATGCCCAATCCCGGTTGGTAAGGTCTCAGGTGCTGACACCCGACCGGTGACGGCCCAGGGGCTGCACGGGGTGCGGAGCCCCCGCTCCTCTCCAAGTTCAAGGTCTGTTCTCGACTCTCATCTAGACCCTTCTCTTCTGTCTAGACTATTGTGTTCTCCTACACACTACCCTAGCACTCCGCCCACCAGGACCTATGATTGGCCCTCTGTTCTAGGTGATGCATGCAGGGTTGGATTCCTAAATTAACCAGGTCACTGCTGTGTCAGAGAATATTGCGGCTGCATTTATGGCTGCAATACCCTCTTGTGACGCACTCGTTGCGGGGCGCCACAGGTATCTTTACACGCCACAACCAGAGGAAACATTCTTGACGGCGATATTTCTCGCTGGAATTATCGCCGCCAAATTGCCTCCTTATTGCGCGTGTAATTCGGGAATTTGGTGGCAATGAGGAAGCAGTCAGGAAGTAGAAAAGGGAAGACCACAGGAAGTGGGCAGGGAGTATGGAGAGAAAATTGACAGAGTAAGAAGGAGAGCAAGGACCTGGAGGACTTGAACGGAGATGAGGCTCGTCCCAGGTCCCGGGACAACAGACTGCAGAGAGACAGAGGGAGCCCTAAGGGTACAGGAAGTGGGCAATGCACCAATGTGCCCGAATCTCAAGTAAAGAGAGCACCAGGGACCCGGCCCTGAAGGTGGCGAGGAGACTCTACACGCCAACCACAGAACCATAGGCCACGAGATCTAGAGGAGCTGTGGCCAATGTCCGACACATTCGCCGAGAAGGCAGCTATACTAGGGTCAGGGGACACAGCCAGTCGCTCGACAGGACCCGTGGCTGCTGGATTGGTGCACTGTGTGTGGAGGCGCATGCAGGTGTGAGGCGAGCAGGCAGCACTGAGGAAGATAGAACTTAGAATATATATGGTATTAATAATTTGGTTGCTATGAGAGTAATACCAAGACTAGAATAATTTTGAATAAAAGGACATCTTTATTGTACAAAGTTTAAAAGGATCCAAACAGACAATAACAATATGGGAACCCACAAACCAATTTTTTCAATATTTTTACAGCATCAAAAAGGGCCTAATATACCCTATAACAGACCCTGCCTGTCAATGGAGGTTGTTCATCATAGACAATAGGGTGTCCCCATTCAACGGTGGCTCTCCCTATTTGCGCCCTCGTCTAAACCATTAATAATAATGATAATTTTATATATATAGTGCCAACATATTACTCAGCACTTTACAATTCGGAGGGGACATATACAAACAATATGAGGCAATACAGAGTAACAAAAATTCAAAAACCATGAGGAGTGAGGTCCCTACTCGCAAGCTACAATCTATGAGGAAATAGGGGAGGCACAAAAGGTAAATGGTAAAAAGTGTCATCATATATGGTCCAGCCATCAATATAATAAATAGGGGATTCACGCAATGCTGCATGAATCGGTCATCAGTCAGGATCTGTACAAGTACAGATAAAAAGCTATATTATGCATGGGGCACAGACAGACAGTCTGCAGGTGCAGACAGATGACACAAGAGGCCAGATTTAGAATAGGGAAGATAGGAATAGTTAGACAAGTGAGGTGAGGTGATAGGCCAGTCTAAAGAGATGTGTTTTTAAGTTCGCTTAAAACGATTGGTATTGGGAATGACAATACCATTGACAGTATAAGGAAGTATCGGTTGGAGCCAACTTAACTTTAGGGTTCAGGTGCTGTAATTCACTGGAAGAGTGGGTTCCAGTCATTTTAAAATTTCTCCGTGGACTTGACACGTTTCACCCCTTATGATATGAGAGGCTCATCAGAAGTTAGGGAGAGGTCTTTTGCCTTAAAAGACAATAGAGTGAATATATGCATTTCACACATAGACATTCCACCATGTTTCATGGATAAAAAACACACAGGGGGATATACCTGATAGGATAAATGTAAAAGCTTGTAGGTGACCATGCTAACAGTTTTCAGAGTCAGGCACAATGTTATGTAGGCAAAAAGGCTAGTGCATACTAGAAAAATAATAATAAAATAATTCTCATGAGGGATATTGATATTTTAACAGGCAGGCAAGTATCCCGGTGTATTCTCACAAGATAACACCAGGATGTTTAGACATCTCTACATAGGGACTGTTTAAATAAAGATCCAGGATATTCAAATCTATTGCAAAAATAATAGCAAAAGACAAAGTGAGAATCATATATAATAAATCCTCCTACATAAGAACCACATGGTAAGGGTACTCACATAATAAGAGCAGTTAGGTCCACTAAATAGTAAGACCAGGGCTTTCAATATCTAAATAGGAGAAATTATGTAACTGCCCTACAGTAAACATTCCAGTATAAGATACCCATTACCATGATATGGAAATATGCCACTCAAGCACTCACATGTTTGTTAGATCATCCAGGATTGAGCCCCCATGAGGAGTGAAAAACAAGAGTCATGCCTGCCTGTTTTATAGCCCCAGACAACAATTTGGAGGTGCCATACATTTGCCCATTAGCCGCTCTGAAGGTAAAGCCAGTCAGGTGCATAATAGCTCCTCCCTATGGTGTGACATATGTGTTCCTCCAAAGAGTACAAGACCATGGAGCGCAAATGCGGCACAACAATGCCATACCCATCCATTGGAAGCAACACGTGTGCTCCACCAGTCACCTGACATTGGGCCGTGGAGCGCATCGCGTCATGTCCACCAATGCAGCCGGCCACACCGGAAGTGACGCATGCATTCCACCGGTCACATGATACAGACCAGTGGAACGCAAACGAAAAATAGGGCCTAATCCAGTATTGGCGGTCATGTAATAGTATTAGGAGGTATTTGGGGGCTCCGGCTTAACCATATAATCATCAGATGCCAGTCCATTAGCGTATAGGTCCATGAATGCATACAGTATATTTAGGATAATTTTTATCTTAGGATACTAATAGTGATTATAATGAAACACTATTAGGGTGACATAACCCTTAAAGGGTAGTTTTGATCACTTTAGCATAAATGGGTTAATTTATCAAAACAAAGTGAAATAAAGTGGCCTAGACAATGAGATGTAAGGTTATAAAAAACATCCAAAGGTGAGTTGTTCATTCATGCCATCATGTTGTACACACTTAAATAGATAAATCCATCTAGTTTCTTTATGCAAAAGGACTTTATCAAAGTCACCATGTCTGGGGGAAGGAGGGACGACTTCAAGGACCCTAAAGCTAAGACATTTAGGATCACTATTATGGAATAACTGGACATGACGTGACACAGGGGTGTCCATGCGATTCCTTATATCGCCCAGGTGCTCCCCTACCCATTTTCTCAGTTCCCTAATTGTTTTCCCCACATAATTTAGGGGACAACCACAGGTAATAAGATAAACAACACCTTTTGTGCTACAATTCGTGAAACTGCGCATAGTGTAGCTCTGTCCTGTTCTGGCACAAATAGATTCCTTACTTGATGTGATCCACGGGCACACCTTGCCAGTCCACACCTATAGGTCTCAGTAGTCCTTCTCTCATCCAGCTATGTACCCCTATCGATGGGGGGTTGTTAGAAACTGTGAACGAGACGATCACCTATGCATCTACCCTTGCGAAACGTTATTGACGGATACGGCAAGATGAACTCACAAATATTTGGGTCTGCCAAAAGCACATTCCAACATTTCCTAAGGATATTTGATATCTCTAAATTCCTGGCATCAAAGGTCCCAATAGTTATTTTATGTTATTCTTGTTTGGGTTTTGGTATAAGGAGAGAATCTCTAGTGCAGCTTATAGCATTTTTATAGGCCTTGCTAAGGTCATCTTTTGGATACCCCCTATCCAAAAAACGTCTCTCCAGGTCTTTTACCTGGGTATGAAATGTATTCATATCTGAACAATTGCGTCTTAGTCTGAGGTACTGCCCTTTGGGAATACCTCTCTTTAATGGAGCCGGGTGGTGGCTTGTCCAATGGAGTAAGTTATTTGTTGCTGTAGGTTTCCAATGGATCTTAGTACAGATCTGGCCTCTAGAGTCTCTAGATAGATATGCATCAAGAAAAGATCTCGGATGTAAAATAGAGACCATTAGTGTTGGAATTCAATACTTTTACAAAGTCCCCAAAGGATTCTACAGAACCATTCCAAAGTACAAGGACATCGTCCGCATATCGATCCCAGAAAAGGATCTTCTCTGTCCAACAGTACATGGAATCACTAAACACAATTATGTCTTCCCACCAACCCAAGAGCAAATTAGCATAAGAGGGCGCACAAGAGCTCCCCATTGCTGTGCCCCTGAGTTGGTGGTAGTACTTACGGTTAAACGGAAAGTAGTTGTGGTATAAGACAAAACGCAAAAGTTCTAGAACTAATAGATTGAGCCGTATCAAGTGACTGCCTCTCATTGTTAAGAAATGTTCAACCGCCCTGAGACCTATATCGTGATGTATGGAACTAAATAAAGATTCCAAATCATTTGATGCAAAAAATACCGTTATTTCATCGAGTTTCCTAATGAGGTCACTGGTGTCTCGAACATAAGAGGAAAGGGAGGTGACAAAGGGTCTCAATAGGGTATCAATATAGAGCCCAACATTTTGAGAGATTGAATTTATGTCAGTAACTATTAGTCTACTTTAGGAGGTGATGTTCCTTTATGGATTTTTGGTAGAGCATAAAACGTAGGTGTAGTAGGATGTTGCTGTGTCATAAATTCCATCTCGTTTTTTTATATTAACCTCTCCTCCAAACCCCTTACTAGAATATCATACAGAATATCAGAGAAAGTGGTGGTGGGATCAGATTCCAAAATACAATAGTAACAACTATCGCTCAGGATGGATTGACACATCTCTAGATCATTTTTATGATCTAGCAGCACTATATTCCCACCTTTGTCAGAGGCTTTTATAACAATTTGCTTGTTTTGGATAGAAGGGCTAGAGCATTCATTTTCTCAGAAGAAGATAAACTTGAGGAATAGCTGCCTCTTCTTTTGTTGCAAAATGTTAATCTCATCAGATACCAACTTCATAAAAACATCAATAGAGTCAAAATCCCCCGATGGTGGTGAGTCGGTCGACAGGGTAGGGGGAACTCGGATACCGGGATAGGCGGTTGCTTCGTTGGGGGAATCACGGCTGGTCGGTTCCCGATTCCGTGCCCTGGACTCTCAGTGGTAGGGGGTGGGGGTGATAATGATGATGGAGGGGGAAGGAAATGTTGTTGTGATGCCACCTGTGGTACCTGGTAAGTTAGATACCAGCGCTGCAGGCCGGCCGCTGAGGTGATGTGATGCAGCTTGGGTGTTACGGCTCCCCACAGGTGGAGCTCTACCTCAGGGCAGCGGGAAAGGATGAGGGGAGCTGTAGTTCTTACCCCTCCGGTGATGCTGAGGCCTTCTGGGCGCTGGTGGGAAAGGAGGACAAATATTGATTCAACTCAAGAGGTTTTTACTGGTACCGGGTAGATGTTACAGTACACAGTCGGTTCTCAGGCACAGTCTGGTTGAATGGGGCGTAGCAACAGGTTTCTGAGATTATCCTGTAGAGTGTGCTGATGATCCCTCCTAATGGCTTTCGGGGTCTGTGTTCCTTCCTCATCCTCGTAACCACTCTCTGCAGAGCTCCCACGCCAGTCTTGCGGTCTGTTACTGGTAGGTACGGGTTGTTTCTTACCGGTATGGACAGGAGTTACCCAGTCTATTCTCCTGCCACCGGAATTCAGTCCGTTACCAGAGTGTCCTGTAACTGGTATCGGACTGAGGTCGAGGTACAGTCTGTGGTGCTATGGCTCCCTTCCTTCAGTCCCACAGCGTGTTGGTTTGCAACCCGGGATGGACCACTGGTTGCCTCGGCTCCGGTATGCCGGTATCGACACCGTACTTCCCCAGCTGGCTCCAACAAGGCCTGGTTCGTCACCTTCAGTTCCCGGGTCACCCTCTTGAAGAGAAGTGCCCTCCCATCAGCAGCCCTGTCAGGCACGTCTTCCCTGGCTGTCTTCCCAGCACTGTCTCTGTAAAGTTAGCTCAACTGTCACTCTAGTCTCCCGCTCTACTCTAAGCTCCACCCCTGGACCTACTGAATATACGGTCCCTATGCTAAGGTGGGCTAGTGTGTGGGTGCTTAGGGCAGACTCTTCCAGGAAACCCCAAATCCATGACTACGGAGGCACTACACCTTTTGTTTGGGGTGCAGTACCTCCTTGTGGCGCCTAGCCATAGGGCACCACCGTGGCATATTTTTACTTTTGTTTTTTAAGGTAGTGAAGGGGCCATGGCCAATAGGTCTCCTGCTATCCTCCCAAAGAGCACCCAAATCCTCTAGGGCTTCCCTGTCCTCACTAGTCAGGCCCAATGTAGGAAGATCCTCTTCCTTAGTTGTAAGAAAAAAAATGTTTCCATTTAAGTTTACGTCAGAAAAGAGCAACGTCTTTAATCCACGTAAACGCATCAAATCTCTCAGTAGGTACAAATGTTAAACCCTCCTGTTCATTTACAGATAAGGTATATGAGGAAAGGATTATGATCTGATTTACAAAGTCCCTCCCTGTTCATCGGTCGATTGGGCCTGTCTGGACCTCAAATCGTAGGGAGGATCCTGTTCTAAAAAAGAGGAGGGCCGTGAGGAGGGTACAGATGAAGGTTATGGAATGGGTGATGGAAGAGCAGGATATCTTGGGTCCTGCCATCTTTTAGGTTTTTGTTTTTTCTTTTTATTATTATTTGGTGGCTTGTTTGGAGGAGGGGCAAGAGGAGGAGCCTGGGGTGTATCCGAGTCAACAGGATCCTCTGATGAGGAGGGTCTTGTTGAAGGGCCCTTCAAAAAGGAGTATGCAGAGTTCTCTTTAATTCTGCCAAATCTTTTATAAATTTATTGTGTTTCCGTTGTTTTAAATTAGATTGGAAATGTTCCGCGGAATTCTGTACGATTCCTTCCCTTCTAGTGAAGTCTGGATCGTTTTTGAATTTTAGGGAGTTGTTGATCTGATCAGTCAGCTCTTTTGTAGTTTTGTCCAAGGTTAGCTTTTCCTCGGACAGCAACTGCATAAATCGTATAGACGCTGCCCTTGACTTCTTTTCCCACAGCTCTAACAATTGCGGACTTTTACACCTTTCAGCTGACACGATAGGTATTCTCAGTCCTTTAGGAATAATTCCTTGTTTAATATAATTGTTGAGGGACTGCACTTCCCACCAGGATTTAATATTACTCTTGTAGCAACAGTATAGATCATTGAAGATTTTTTTTAAGTCAGTACCACTAGTATTATTAGGGTTTGTCCGCTCATAAAACCGTTGAATGGGGCACCATATTGTATATGGTGAACAACCTCCATTGACAGGCATGGTCTGTTATAGGGTATATTAGGCCCCTTTTGATGCTATAAAAATATTGAAAAAATTGCTTTGTGGGTTCCCTTATTGTTATTGTCTGTCTGGATCCTTTTAAACTTTGTACAATAAATATGTCCTTTTATTCAAAATTATTCTAGTCTTGGTAATACTCTCATAGCAGCACTGAAGAAGAGCAACCCGAGACGGGAGGAACACGAAAGGGGTGTACTGGACAAACCATCCTGATTGCTAAGGACTATCCGTAGGGTTACAAAGTGCAGGGAGGGAGGGTGTGCAGGGTCGGACGACGGTCAACAGTTTCACATGATTGCGCTTCCATGGGTCCTTAGCAAGGCAATGACGTGTTGCTCCTCCTCAAATAGGAGGTACTCAGCATGTCACTGCCGGTTATTAAAAATTATGTATAATCTTAATACAACAACTTGTTGAAGCAATTCAAAAAACCATACATGTATAATGACAAAATAGAGAAGAAAATCTGCCTTTAAACAATTACTTCAAATTGTCTAGTAGCATGATCCGTAACCTAGGTAACCACCACAACAAAGTTAATGGTCGCCGCAGACAGGGAGTGACTACACCGATCCACGCAACCTTTTCAGATCACGCGGGCGGGCGAGTGCGGAATGATGCACCCACCACAAGTGGGTGTGGAGTAAATATTTGGCACTGTCGAAATTATATATCTATTTCACAAATATATGTTCAACCATCTGCAAATAAGTACATGCAACTAGGAAGGTAAATATGAACAACCTCGGATTAACCTGTTATTTATGTTAAGCCTAGTATTGAAAACCATATCTAAGACCAATAATTTCTCATATCATTCACAGAAGAAGTTAAGTATAGGCTCACCTAAATAACTATAAATTACAACCAAGGCTAAAGCATGTACTCATTTGCAGATGTATCCTGGCAACCGTCGGCCCTGCCGTGAGCAATTACACAATAGCGTCATCGCAACCTCCGCGAGGTCGACGCTGCCCGGATGCCGGCGGTGGCTTCCGCCCCTAGCCGCTCTCTCACCGCTGGGGCCTCGATGTCGCCATCCTGGTGGAGTAGCGGTGCAGGGGCTGTGGGCGGGTGCCGGGAGCCAGTGACGTCGTCCTGTGGGCGGCGGCGGCCACACGCCCCACTCACTCCCATTGGCCGCCGCCACCCCTGCAAGCGGATTGGGCACTGTGTTGTAAACACAGGACGCCCATCCCATTGCCCAGGACTCGGCGTCCTGGACCATTCGGATGGCCCTCCTGTCTTTACCACAGAGCGCCCAATCCGCTCCTTCCCCTCAGGTCACATGTGTGACTTGAGGGGAGGAACTGATCCCTCTCTGCAGCCCCCACCCCGCCGCAGAGGACAATGGAGTGTGACTGGGGCTGCGATCAGCCCCAGCACGCAGCCACGTCCTTCCGCACAGCGGTGATGTTGCTGCTCCAGCCGCATCTCTCCTCACCCCTCCAGCCGGACCTCTCCTCACCCCTCCAGCCGGACCTCTCCTCACCCCTCCAGCAGGACTTCTCCTCACCCCTCCAGCCGGACCTCTCCTCACCCCTCCACCCTCACCTCTCCTCACCCCTCCAGCCTCACCTCTCTTCACCCCTCCATCCCCACCTCTCCTCACCCCTCCAGCCACACCTCTCCTCATCCCTCCTGCTTCACCTCTCCTCACCCCTACAGCCCCACCTCTCCTCACCCCTACAGCCCCATCTCTCCTCACTCCTCCAGCCCCACTTCACCTCACCCCTCCAGCCTCATCTCTCCTCACCCCTCCAAACTAACCTCTCCTCACCACTCCAGCCTCACCTCTCCTCACCCTTGCAGCCTCACCTCTCCTCACCCCTCCAGCCTCACCTCTCCTCACCCCTCCAGCCTCTGCTCTCCTCATCCCTCCAGCCTCTGCTCTCCTCACCCCTCCAGCCTCCCGCCACAACATACTCTGCTATCCACAGAGCCTCCTCTATAATCTGCTAGCCACAGAGCCGCCTGTATACTCTGCTACCCACAGAGCCGCCTGTATACTCTGCTACCCACAGAGCTGCCTGTATACTCTGCTACCCACAGAGCTGCCTGTATACTCTACTACCCACAGAGCCGCCTGTATACTCTGCTACCCACAAAGCCCTTTCTATACTCTGCTACCCACAGAGCCGCCTCTATACTCTGCTACCCACAGAGCCGCCTGTATAGTCTGCTACCCACAGAGCCCTTTCTATACTCTGCTACCCACAAAGCCCTTTCTATACTCTGCTACCCACAGAGCCGCCTCTATACTCTGCTACCCACAGAGCCGCCTGTATAGTCTGCTACCCACAAAGCCCTTTCTATACTCTGCTACCCACAGAGCCGCCTCTATACTCTGCTACCCACAGAGCCGCCTGTATACTCTGCTACCCACAGAGCCGCCTCTATACTCTGCTACCCACAGAGCCGCCACTATACTCTGCTACCCACAGAGCCACCTGTATACTCTGCTACCCACAGAGCCACCTCTATACTCTGCTACCCACAGAGCCACCTGTATACTCTGCTACCCACAGAGCTGCCTGTATTTTTTTCAATCAGATATATTTTATTAAAAGGTATAGTAAATGAATATACAGTACAGCAATAATTACAATATTTTTCCTTTTTTGAAGCCCCAAACAAAGCCAATTCCCCCCCCCTAACAAACAAACCCCCTCCACCCCCCCCCACCTTCCACCCGCCCCCAACCCCTCCCGATCAGACAGTATCCCACAACACATTTTCATTACAATGTTAGGTAATAGTATATATCATATCATTATAACAATATATATCACACAATCCCGGTTTTTTTCCCCCCATAAACCATCCGGTCTAGCACATAACCAATAAGGAGGAGGAAATCATTCATCAGCACTGCTGAGCTACCTCCGTTTCCTCCACGGTTCCCATATACCTTCAAAAACTGACATCGTACTCCTTTTCTGGTATATAGCCTCCTCCAATCCCACAATATAGTCAACCTGTCTAATATACTCCATCTTGCTCGGAGGCTCGGCCCTGATCCAGTATTTTGCTATCGAGATAAAAAAGGGGGGGAACAAGAGGCGCAATAGTGCCCTATCAATGTGGCACTGAGTGTATAAGTGGTGAAAAACAGGGATTCACTCACCTGGGGCAGTTGTGTAACCCACAACTGGCTTGAAGGCGTTTTTGATGATTGTTACCAGATAGCCGCTGCAGGACTTCCACCATCCACACAAGTGTGAAGATACATCAGATGATAGGGAAAAAATGGTGTGTCACAGTCCGCGCTGCTACGATCATCCACTCCAAAGAAAACACGTGAAGAGGGATCCCTGAGGAAGGTGCCAGGAGGGCACCGAAACGCGTAGGAGGCAGGAGGAAATAAAATATCTCGTGGAAGTTCCATCTTCACGTGTTTTCTTTGGAGTGGATGATCGTAGCAGCGCGGACTGTGACACAATATTTTGCTATCAGCTTTCTTGCCAGATACAACATTCTTGCCACCGCGATTTTATGTAAACTCGTCACTCTAGTTTCTTCAACATAGCCCAGGACACACACCAGTGGAGCCCTGAGGACCGCACATTCATACTTCCTGTCTATCAACCCAATCACATCTCCCCAAAATGTTTGCAATTTCGGGCAATCCCATATCATGTGTAGAATCCCTGCATTCTCCTGTCTACACCTCATACACTCCGACGTATTCCTCACCCCAATTTTACACAGGAACTCAGGGGTCCTGTAAGCTCTGTGAATGAGAAGTAACTGCGACATCCTGCCAGGCTCGCTCAAAGAGAGCTTAGGGCCATATTCTAATATTGTGTCCCACGTTTCATTTTCCATGGCACCAATATCTGCCTCCCACTTATCTCTTGCCTTAATAGGGTGCCGCAGCAACCCCATATGCAGGAGGTCACCATAGATAGTAGATATTACGCCTCTCGTTACCCCTTCCATACACACATAATCCACAACAACATCTTTTTGAATAGCCATATTACCCATTTTAGCTTGTTTTTGAAACGCATGAGCAATACGGAGGTACAAGAACTCATCTGTCACCGGTATCCGGAACTCCTCAACCAGAGACGAGAATGACTTCAACTTTCCATCTATCATCAATTGAAATACATATTTTATTCCCCGGGACTCCCATCTCTTCTGATCTCCCAACTTACAAATTTCCCCTAGATTATTATTGTTCCATATTGGAGTATAAAGCGTCAGACCCGTAATTCCTCTCAGCTTTTTGATTTCCCTCCGACTTTTTTGGATCAGGCACAGGGTAGGGAACCTCCCCCCCGAGTGCCAAAATCTCCGGCTTCCAAGCACAATACCAAAGGGCGTCTACGCATATTATACTCCAACAGAGTTTGAATGGCATTCCCATTACCAGAAGCCCACCCTCTCAGATGCTGCCCCTGGGCTGCCAAAAAATAAATCCATGGATTAGGCAGTGCCAGACCCCCCTCATCTTTTGGACGCTGTAAAATTTCAAGTTTTAATCTAGGCTGGCCACCCCCCATGCCTAAATATAGAGTTAATTTTCTGGAAAAGATCTCTAGGAATCCAGAGTGGCGAATTGTGAAGCACATACAGGAGTTTCGGCATTAGTATCATCTTGGCAAGATTAGTCCTGCCCACCACCGAGAGAGGCAGTCTGCACCACGCCTGAACCTTATCCTTCAATTTAGTCAGAAGGGGTGTTACATTTATTTTAATATAATCCGTTATTGGCAGAGATACTTGGATACCCAGATACCTGAATTGCCTCACTACCTCTAGCTTCGAGCACCCCACTACTTCCCCCCTATCTGCCTTATCTTCATCTACTAGTAAAAGATTCGATTTTTCCCAGTTGATATGCAAACCGGACATCTTACCGAAGGTCTCCACTACCCGAACTGCATGTCCCAAAGAATCAGATGAATCTTGTAAAAATAGCAGCACATCGTCCGCATATAGCGCAATCTTCTCCTCCACTGGGCCATAAACAAAGCCCTTCACCTCCTTTGTTTCACGTATATGAGCGGCCAGAGGTTCTATTGCAATTGCAAACAACAGAGGTGAAAGTGGGCACCCTTGTCTAGTTCCCCTAGTAAGAGCAAACCTATCCTATCCGACCTCCCACCATTCACCCTCACTCGGGCCACTGGGAGAGAGTACAGCAATTTAACCCAAGAGATAAAACCTCGACCAAACCCCATTCTCTCGAGTACCATCCACAGATAGTCCCACTCCACGCTGTCAAATGCTTTATGTGCATCCAGTGATACCACAGCCCTACGCCCCACATTATCCGCTGGTAGTTGTAGATTTAAAAATAATCTCCTTAAATTTATTGCTGTGGATTTGTGTGGCATAAAACCCGATTGGTCTGGGTGGATCACATCAGTAATAACACCTGACAATCTACGGGCCAACACTTTTGCTAATAATTTTGCATCTACTGACAGCAAGGAAATGGGCCTATATGACTCTGCCTTTTTCGTATCCTTATCTTCTTTGGGTAAAACTACTATTGTGGCTTCTCTCATAGATTCTGGCAAACAACCCGTCCCCAAGGCCTCCTGGAAGACCACACAGAGTTTTGGTAGTAATATGTCTCTGAGCTGTTTGTACACTTCTGTGGGTAAACCATCGGTCCCCGGGGCCTTGTCACCCGCCATAGTCGTTAATGCTTCCCCCAACTCTTCCACCGTTACCGGTTGTCCCAGTCTTTCACTCTCCTCTACCGTGATACCTGGAATCCGAACCTCATCCACGTATCTTCTTATTTCCTCCTGTGAGGCCGTCAGCCCAGAAGTATACAAGGTCTTATAGAAATCCCTAAATATGTTAAGGATATCACCTGTGTCCTCCACAACCGTTCTTTCATTATTATAAAGACCGTATATATGCGTGGAGTCCCTCTGAGCCGCTGCCACCACAGACAGAAAATGCCCCACCTTTTCCCCATCCTCATAAAATCTTGCCTTCTGAAATTCCTGCTTCTTCCGAGTCATCTGAAGATGGACCCTGTCCACTGCCTCCTGCGCATCCTGTAAACACGCTTGCGTCTCCGGTGAGGGCCGACCAATTACCTCCTCTTCCGCTCTCCTCAGTGCTTCAATCACCCCTCGTTCCTCCCTTCTAGTTTCGGTTTTGCACCTAGATATATGCCGAATAAATAACCCCCTGAGATAAGCCTTCATAGCATCCCACACAACCCCCGGCCTTGCACTACCCTCATTCTCCTGGAAGAATAGTTCCACCTCCTCTCCTATTTTTCCCATGTCCATCTTTTTCAACCAGCTTGGGTGAACCTTCCATTCCCCTCTATGGCCCATGCCACCTATTCCCATGTTTAACACAACCTCCAGTGGCTTATGGTCAGAAACCACCTTCGGCAAATATTCCACTCTGCTGACCCTGTTGTCTAATTGTCCATTCCCCAGTGCGACATCTACTCTTGACATAGCTCTATGTGAAGCCGAAAAGCAAGAAAAACACTTCAGCCCAGTATTTCTAACTCTCCAGATATCCGTAAGGCCTAACTCCTTGATTTGTTTTGCGAACGGAGTCATATTCCCTTGTCTTGTTATCCGCCCCCGCCCTCTCCCTTCCCTATCAAGATCCAAATCCAAAACATTGTTGACATCTCCAATTAATAAGATAGGAATCCCCACCCTGCGTCTTGTCAGTTCCATAATTTCAAGTAGCTTACGGTCTGAATAAGGGGGCGGAAAATACACCGCTACCAAACATAACATTTGTCCATACACTCTGCACACCACACACACATACTGGCCATCCTTGTCCACTTGCACTTCAATCTCCTCATACGGAACGGATGAATGGACCAGGACCGAGACCCCCCTTGCATAACCGGAGTATGTGGCATGATAGGCATACCGAATCCACCTCCAACCCAGAATTCCTCTCTTCTCCCTCATCAAATGCGTCTCCATCAGGCACATAATAACAGAGCTGCCGGTATACTCTGCTACCCACAGAGCCGCCTGTATACTCTGCTACCCACAGAGCCGTTTCTATACTCTGCTACCCACAGAGCCGCCTCTATACTCTGCTACCCACAGAGCCGCCTGTATACTCTGCTATCCACTGAGCCGCCTGTATACTCTGCTACCCACAGACCCGCCTGTATACTCTGCTACCCACAGAGCCGCCTCTATACTCTGCTACCCACAGAGCCACCTCTATACTCTGCTACCCACAGACCCGCCTGTATACTCTGCTACCCACAGACCCGCCTGTATACTCTGCTACCCACAGAGCCGCCTCTATACTCTGGTACACACAGAGACGCCTGTATAATCTGCTACCCACAGAGCCTTCTGTATACTCTGCTACCCACTGAGCCACCTGTATAATCTGCTACCCACAAAGCCCCTTCTATACTCTGGTACCCACAGACCCGCCTGTATACTCTGCTACCCACAGAGCTCCCTGTATACTCTGCTACCCACTGACCCGGCTGTATACACACAATTCATTTCACCGTGCTCCCGATGCAATTGCATCAGGCCATTTTACTAGTTTTTAATAACTGGCAGTGACGTGCTGAGTATCTCCTATTTGAGGAGAAGCAACAAGACTTTGCCTTGCACAGGACCCGTGGAAGCGCAGTCGCATGAAACGGTGGACCGTCGTCCGACTCTGCACACCCTCCCTTCCAGCACTTTGTAACCCTCGAATATATGGAATAAAGTTTCCTAACACAGCACCTGGAATGCCGGTGAGTGCCGTTCCTTTCTTATCTCATTGAACACAAGATATGTTTAATGACATGATGAACGGGGACGTAATCTTCCAGTAGTCGAATACCGTTTACATCAAGCTATTACCCAAGGGCGACAGAAATCTAGACGATAAGTCAAATTATCAACCAATCTCGTGATTAACCAAGAATTGAAACTGATGGCGAAGATAATGGCGGATCACCTGGCAGAGGTCCTACCTACTGTAGATTGATTTATCAATGCCAGGTTGGTTTTATTAAAGGACGCTCAGCAGAGGCCAATGTTAGGAAGGCATGATGAATATGGATATATTGAGACAGGTTCCACAGGGTCGGATTGGGAATCCAGTCATGATCACGTAAGACGCTGAGAAAGCCTTTGACAATGTAAGGTGACCATGGCTGGAAAGGGTCTTAGACGTAGTAGAACGTAAACTCGGGATGCACAGGTTTAATCAAGTGCTGTATTCTAATCCACAAGCAAGGGTGTGTACACCAGGTTTCCTGTGTGACATGTTCCCTCTGAAAAAGAGCACCAGGCAGTGGTGCCCTCTGTCACCTTTGCTATTTAACTTGGCCATCGAACCCCTGTCTAGGTACCTGAGTTCAGGAGATAGCCACGCTGGGATAAAATTAGGGACTAAAGAAATAAAATCAGCTCTGTTCACAGACAATATTGTATTGTTCGTGAGGGACCCGCTGAGCGATCTGAATTGTGTACTGACTACTATAGAGTCATTTAGCTGCTTCTCGGGCTTTAAATTGAACAAAAAGAAATGCAAAAAATTATTCTTGAAGAGGAGAAAGGAAAAAGACAGGTTGAGCCGCCAAAGCCACTTACATGGCATCCCAGTGGCAAAGACGTCCATTAAATACCTAGACGTATAACTAGGATGCCCAGCCACCACAACTTATAGCCTAAATTACGGTACTTGATATTGTTTAAAAAAATAGAGAAACAGCTAAGTGGGTGGAGAGGGCTACCATTGCCTCTATTAGCCAGGAGCTACTTGATCAAGATGATGTGTTTTTTCAAACTGTTGTACCCTCTACAGAAGATCCCCTTGTTGCTCAGACAAAACAACGTTTGCAGGCTAAACAAACCCTTTTCAAAATTTATATAAAAATAGGAAGGTAAGGATCAAATTGAACACATTGATGCTGCCGTCGATCCTAGGGGGTGTAAATTTCCCTGACGTGAGAGGATATAATTTAGAATGCCTGACACGCCATATAATGGACTGGCTGAGGGGGACCAATAAACATTCTGACTATAATCTAGAAAGTGAGTTTTGCAAACCTTGGGCTTTGACATCAGTACTCCATACCCCTTTACCAAGCTTAGATTCAGCAATTAGGAACTCCATGATTTTCCGAGACACAATAGTGATTGGGAAATTGATACGGAGGAAACTTGGGCTTCCCTGGAAAGTCCCTAAATTATTGGACCCCTGGGCTCACCCGAATTTCCAGATAGGAAGAGAAAATAAACTGTTTGGCGAATGGAGAAATAGAGGGATAAGAAAGATGAAGGATGTAATTGATGTGGCAAGGGCAAGGGGTACTCGGACACCGGGACTGATGGCTTTGAGAATGGGAGATCACGGATGGTCGGGATCCCGGTTCCATGCCCTAGTTATCATTTGAGTAGATGGTGGGGGAGAAGGTAGTATTTACAGGGGAACGTGACACCACCTTTGGATCCCAGTAAAATGGTACCGGCGCTGCAAGTCGGCCGCTGAGGTGATGGTGGGTGCAGCACAGAGTGGTACAGCTCCCCACAGGAGGAGCTTTCATCTCAGGAAGCGAGGATGGAAGAGGATGAGGGGAGTTGTTGTTGCAGTTCTTACCCCTCTGGTGAGCTGCTGATGTTGGTGTTGGAGCCCTCCGGGCACCGGTGGGAAGTACAACAGAGACCAGTTTAAGTTTGACTTCACTTTACTGAGTACCGGCAGATGGTAAAACGGAACACGGTACAGTTTGGTTTACCGGGTGTCTGTTGCCAGCTCAGGGTCCCCCTTATGGAGTCTCTCGATGTTCTCCTTCTTTGTCTTTCAGGGTTAACTTCACTCTTCCCAGTCTCTACCACCCTTGCAGAGCTCTCTACGGTCTGTAGCTAGTAGGCAAGGTCTTCGCCCTACTGGTCCAGACAGGGGGCCCAAGTAAGCAAAGCCTCCCGCCACCACCAGAATTGTGGCCCTTCTCCTCTAGTGCCCTGAACCGGTTCTTAGTCCTGAGGGGCGAGGTACCTTGTGATGCTGTCAGCAACCCGGTTACTAGGGGCCTGCAGCTCGACGGTCTGCGGTCAGAGTTAAACTTCTGGCCACCTCGGCTTCCCGCGTTGCCGGTGTTTCCCTCAACGTGACCAGCTGGCTCCAACCAGTCCTGGCCTGTTGCCTTCTATCCTGGGCCCCCACTTAAAGATGGGGCTCCCTCCTGTCGGCTATGCTGTCAGGCCTGTCCTTCCTGACTGCCTTCCCAGAACCGTCTGAATTTAAACTGTCACTCTCTCACTAATTCTACCCTAGGCTCCACCCCCCATTTGGGACCTACTAAATTATCAGTCCCCCCTTCTCTAAGTAGCCTAGTCCTAGGTGTGAGCAAGAACAGACTCCATAGGTTAAACCCTGAACTGACAACTTACAGAGATATCACATTGTTGGTATACTGCAATACCTCCCTGTGGCGCCTAGCCAGAGGGGCGCCACACACCCCCTTGGTGAAACACACCCGTCCGCGGGTGTTAAACAAAGCCAGGTATAAATGGGTGCTTTATTAACAGGTTAACCGGGTAACTTTCAAACACATATAAACAATAAGATTAATTTCGGGTCTTCCCTTGTGGGAGGTGCTTTCTTGTAACGTTGCAATTAATAGGAACACACATATTAGTCCACATTGGCCCAATGGGGACCGGGTTTCAAGTCTCTGATTAGTGTCCATCAGCAGCTTAAAGAAAATAACAGGGAAATGGTCAAGAAAATAGACATTTTAAAGCACAGTTCACATTTTTGTCAAGGCAATACCGGGTTAAACGTTTACTCATCGACTTTGCTGACCCGGATTGTGAACCACCCGCGGGGACCTGCGTGGTGCTCGTATGTGATGACATCTCCACGACACAGGTCCTGGTCCGGGTGGCCCTGGGGAACTGCCGCTGGTACCGTGACCCTCCATTGCTCGCGGGGCCCGGCCTCCTCCATACCACCGATGGCTCCTTCCTCCTCCAGATTCTCCTCCCCGACACTGACCTGGCCGCTCTCACTTGCAACCGGCTCCTCTTCTGTGAGCTCGGGCTCCTCCGGGAACTGGATGAGGTCCTCCACCACGGTGATATCCTCCTCTCCGGGCTCGCTCCACAGATGATATAGCAACGGGTTCCAGGGTCTCAGCAACGGGGACTGTCATTGCCTCATAGCTGGTTACAGGTAACGGGTCCGGAGCCTGACCAGGTATCTCATTTTGGCTTGTGGTCGAATCCTGCTCAGTTTTCATAGTCCAAAACTGGTGTGGGCTAGCGCTCGACCGGCCCCCTTGGTTGTTTGATAGCAAGGGGGGCGGGGAGACTTTTTGGCGCCTCTTGGATGGCCCATGTATGCTGAGGGGCCGTGGCACGCCCCTGGGCCAGCACATAGTCTCTTTATATCTCTTGACCCGCCCACCACAAAGATCCTATGGACGAGCCTTTAGGGCATTTCCGGAGACCGCCACTACTCTCGTCACTCCTTGGCAGAACGAAGAGCGGGGCTTATTTTCCCGCTCTTTTCTCTCGCTGTGGCGCACTTCAATGTCTGTAGTGGCGGACCGGTTATACAGTTCTGAAAACAGTTAAATAAATTATTTTGGGCACACTTTACCTGGTTTCACCAGGCCGGTTCTATCCTGTTCGTGACACAAGAAAATGATGTGGCAAGGGGTACTCGGACACCGGGACTGATGGCTTTGAGGATGGGAGATCATGGGTGGTCGGGATCCCGGTTCCGTGCCCTGGTTATCATTTAAGTAGATGGTGGGGGAGAAGGGAGTATTGACAGGGGAACGTGACGTCACCTGTGGATTCCGGTAAAATGGTACCGGCACTCCAAGCCGGCCGCTGAGGTGAAGGTGGGTGCAGCACAGAGTGGTACAGCTCCCCACAGGAGGAGCTTTTATCTCAGGGCAGAGGTGATGGAAGAGGATGAGGGGAGTGGTTGTTGCAGTTCTTACCCCTCTACTGAGCTGCTGATGTTGGTGATGGAGCCCTCCGGGCACCGGCGGGAAGTACAACAGAGACCAGTTCAAGTTTGACTCCACTTTAAGGTACCTTTACACGCCGCGACGGCAGGCTGGATACATCGCGCTACAGGCTACAAATGTAGCTTGTAGCGTCAATGTAGCCCGTCGTAGCGGCGTCTGAAGACGCGACGCTACAGCCGGCGACAGATACATCTGTTTATGGGCTCTGCTCGAAAACTGATGGCTACAACGCCGATGGTAGCGAGCTGTATCGGCGTGTAAAGAGGCAACGGAAGGGAACTCTGGACACCCGGGGCTGTAGCTGCAATGTAGCTAAGGCGTGTCCCAGGCTCCGGGATACCGCGCCCCATCACCGATCATTGGAGGAAGCTCCTGCATGACGATTGGTAGTCGCTGCCTAGGGCGGCATATTTAAGGAGCTGACCAGTCACAACACACAATCGCTCGAGCGTGCTGGATGTCTCAGCCTCCTGCGATGCCTGGCCAATCAGGATGATATTGCGCTGTCCTATCATCGTACGGACGGCTCGTAATCCAAGATTGTGGCACGCCTATGTGCTGTCCCTGCTGTACCAGGTCCGCCCATAGTAGCTTATTGTAGCGCTGTGTAAACGTGGTACGCTAAGCTACAGCTGGCTACTTGACACACCCGGCGATGTAGCTAGGTACAGATGTAGCGTGGCGTAGCGCACCTTATGGCGGCGTGTAAAGAGGGTGCGTTGACCGTTTGTAGTCGTTTGAGCGTGCTCGTGCACGTGAAGTAGCGGAATGTATCCAGCCTGCCGTCGCGGCGTGTAAAGGTACCATTACTGATTCCCGGCAGATGGTAAAACGGAACACGGTACAGTTTGGTTTACCGGGTGTCTGTTGCCAACCCAGGGTCCCCCTTATGGAGTCTCTAGATGTTTTCCTTCTTTGTCTTTCAGGGTTAACTTCACTCTTCCCAGTCTCTACCACCCTCGCAGAGCTCTCCCGCCAGTTCTACGGTCTGTAGCTAGTAGGCAAGGTCTGTGCCCTACCGGTCCAGACAGGGGCCCAAGTAAGCAAAGCCTCCCGCCACCACCGGAATTGTGGCCCTTCTCCTCTAGTGTCCTGAACCGGTTCTTAGTCCTGAGGGGCGAAGTGCCTTATGGCGCTGTCAGCAACCCGGTTACTAGGGGTCTGCAGCTCGTCGGTCTGCGGTCAGAGCTAAACTTCTGGCCGCCTCGGCTTCCCGCGTTGCCGGTGTTTCCCTCAATGTGACCAGCTGGCTCCAACCAGTCCTGGCCCGTTGCCTTTTGTCCTGGGCCCCAACTGTCGGCTGTGCTGTCAGGCCTGTCCTTCCTGACTGCCTTCCCAGCACCTTCTGAATCTAAACTGTCACTCTCTCACTAACTCCACCCTAGGCTCCACCCCCCTTTTGGGACCTACTTAATTATCGGTCCCCCCTACATTAAGTGGCCTAGACCTAGGTGTGTGCAAGAACAGACTTCATAGGTTAAACCCTGAACTGACAACTTACAGAGATATCACATTGTTGTTATACTGCAATACCTCCCTGTGGCGCCTAGCCAGAGGGGAGCCACATAATGATGATACCTGAAAGGAGATGTATGTCCAAAAAGAAATTGTAGAGAAATTTGAACTCAGGGGAATGCAGATATTACAATATTTGCAATTAAAGCATTCAATTATGACGGACTTGACTGACATATCCAAAGGACTCCAGAGGGATGCACTTGATGAGTTTGTGGAGTGTAAGATAAGCGAGGTGAATGTATTACGCTTGTATGGCTCTTATAAGGTTTATTACTAGACGAGACCCCAGAACGGATTTTTAAAGGCTGGGCCCGCCAGCTGGATGATCCTTAGATTGCAGACAAAGTCCTTCAGGGATGAGGTATATTTAAAAAATGTGTAGTAAATGAATCATGGAGAGATACACAGTACCATATAATACATAGGGCAATCCGGTTGCCGGATGCTTTGTTCATCCCTGATGCCTGCAGGGATGACCAAAGGGTTAATGTTAATAATAGATGTGGGCAACATGTCTGTAGGGAGTGCCCACCCTCCCTAGAGACAAGCTGTCCACATAGTTCGCCATGTTAAGGGTTAATATGTGAAATTACAGGATTGCCGTCTATTGTCGGCATTTACTATTTTCTGAATGAAACCCGGTGGCTCTTCGCTGTGGAGGAGGTACAGTACGTAATCTGCGTACTGTATCTGCCGCTATCCAGGGCACTGAAAGCTGTTACATTAGGTCTATGGCGGTGCGCTGCCCGCCCATAGACCTAATGTTACAGATTTCAGGACCCTGGATAGCGGCAGATACAGTATGTACATTACGTACTGAACCTCCTACACAGCGAGGAGCCGTCGGGTATCATTCAGAAAATAGTAAATGCCAACAATAGCCGGCAATACTGTAATTTCACATATTAACCCTTAACATGGCGAACTATGTGGACAGCATGTCTCTAGGGAGGGTGGGCACTCTCTACAGACATGTTGCCTACATCTATTATTAACATTAACACTTTGTTCATCCCTGCGGCAGCAGGGATGAACAAAGCATCCGGCTACCACAGGCATTCACATGTGCCTTGCGGTAGCCGGATGGGCACCCATAAGAGCCCATTATAGGTCTCCTGCTGCGGTTTGCAAACCGCTGCGAAAACTGCAGCCTGCATGATTTTTACCGCAGGCTGCAAATCCGCAAGCAGTAACCAGATTGCATGTAGTGCAATCCGGTTTTATAATGGGCTCCTATGGGCTGCGGATCCTGATCCGATTTTGAGCATTTTGCATGCTCATAACCGGATCAGGATCTGCATTTGCTAACGCAAATGTGAGCCTAGCCTTAGAATCATAGGGGGAATCTACAAGATCGGAGTGATTCCCAAAACCCGAATTGATGAAGAGGAAAAGAACAAATGAGAAGGTAGCTGGGGGAGGGGGTAGAGAGGGATGGCATTATACAAGTTGTGTATGTTATGTTTGTTAAGTAGTGGTGCAAATTTATTGTGTTATGATTGTAAAAATTGAAAACTTTCAATAAAAATGATGAGTTAAAAAAACCTCAGCAGTAGCAGTAGAATTGCATAATATGTAAATAACAAAGTAGGGATGTATGTGTTTGTTAAATATCATGAATACTGTAGTACATGAAAATGCTATTCATGGTGAAGTAACGAAAATAATCACATGATACGACAATAACTTCTGGACTCCGGAGATTCATCATTACTTTACTGGTGGTTGGATGCTACATCCTACGAGAGTCTTGTACATCTGTACTCCGTAGATTCGTCATTACGGCGTGCCTGTGTGATGCTGCATCCTGTGCCAGTCTCATTCATATGGATTGCAGAGATTCGTTTTCATAGTGCTGACGATATAATGATGTATCCTGTGAGAGTGTTGTAGATCTGGACAATGAAGAATCGTCTTCACGTTGCTTCCAATGTGATACTGCATTATTTGTCAACCTCCTAGACCTTGATATTAGAGACTCACCCATGCGGCATGCTCACTGTGATGCAGCATCTTGTCAGCGTATCATTGAACTTGACACCGGAGTTCTATGCTATCAGTGCTGTTTCTGCAAAATGGCATCTTGTGACAATTTAATGGGTCTTGACTGGGGGAAGCCGTGTGAAACATGCATGCACTTCTGTGTAGTTTAGTAGTACCGAATATAAATGACTAGATGGCGGCCCGATTCTAAAGAATCGGGTAGTCTAGAATCCATATATAGTTTATTTACTAATAGTTACGGGAGTGCGGTGAAATGAATTGTGTGTATACAGGCGGCTCTGTGGGTAGCAGAGTATACGGTGGCTCAGTGGTTAGCAGTGAGTGCGGTGGCTCAGTGGTTAGCAGTGAGTGCGGTGGCTCAGTGGTTAGCAGTGAGTGCGGTGGCTCAGTGGTTAGCAGTGAGTGCGGTGAGATTGGTCAGCGCAGCGACGTGGGCAGAGTGGTCAGCGCAGAGGACAGGGGGCAGAGGCGGCTGGGCAGAGGACAGGGGGCAGAGGCGGCTGGGCAGAGGACAGGGGGCAGAGGCGGCTGGGCAGAGGACAGGGGGCAGAGGACGCAGAGGACAGGGGGCAGAGGACGCAGAGGACAGGGGGCAGAGGACGCAGAGGACAGGGGGCAGAGGACGCAGAGGGGGCAGAGGACGCAGAGGACAGGGGGCAGAGGACACAGAGGGGGCAGAGGACGCAGAGGACAGGGGGCAGGGAGAGGGGGCAGAGGAGAGGGGGCAGAGGACAGGGGGCAGAGGACAGGGGGCAGAGGACACAGAGGGGGCAGAGGACAGGGGGCAGAGGACACAGAGGGGGCAGAGGACAGGGGGCAGAGGGGGCAGAGGACAGGGGCAGAGGACGCAGAGGACAGGGGGCAGAGGACGCAGAGGACAGGGGGCAGAGGACGCAGAGGACAGGGGAAGAGGACACAGAGGGGCAGAGGACGCAGAGGACAGGGGGCAGAGGACAGGGGGCAGAGGACACAGAGGGGGCAGAGGACGCAGAGGACAGGGGGCAGAGGACAGGGGGCAGAGGACAGGGGGCAGAGGACACAGAGGGGGCAGAGGGGGCAGAGGACAGGGGGCAGAGGACAGGGGGCAGAGGACGCAGAGGACAGGGGGGAGAGGACGCAGAGGACAGGGGGCAGAGGACGCAGAGGACAGGGGGAAGAGGACACAGAGGGGGCAGAGGACGCAGAGGACAGGGGGCAGAGGACAGGGGGCAGAGGACACAGAGGGGGCAGAGGACGCAGAGGACAGGGGCAGAGGACAGGGGGCAGAGGACACAGAGGGGAGAGGACGCAGAGGAGAGGACGCAGAGGAGAGGACGCAGAGGACAGGGGGCAGGGACAGGGGCGGCAGAGGACAGGGGGCAGAGGACACAGAGGGGGCAGAAGACGCAGAGGACAGGGGGCAGAGGACAGGGGGCAGAGGACAGGGGGCAGAGGACAGGGGGCAGAGGACAGGGGGCAGAGGACACAGAGGGGCAGAGGAACAGAGGGGCAGAGGACAGGGGGCAGAGGACACAGAGGGGGCAGAGGACACAGAGGGGGCAGAGGACAGGGGGCAGAGGACGCAGAGGACAGGGGGCAGAGGACACAGAGGACAGGGGGCAGAGGACACAGAGGACAGGGGGCAGAGGACACAGAGGACAGGGGGCAGAGGACACAGAGGACAGGGGGCAGAGGACACAGAGGACAGGGGGCAGAGGACACAGAGGACAGGGGGCAGAGGACAGGGGGCAGAGGACAGGGGGCAGAGGACACAGAGGACAGGGGGCAGAGGACAGGGGGCAGAGGACAGGGGGCAGAGGACACAGAGGACAGGGGGCAGAGGACACAGAGGAGGCAGAGGACACAGAGGACAGGGGGCAGAGGACACAGAGGACAGGGGGCAGAGGACACAGAGGGGGCAGAGGACACAGAGGACAGGGGGCAGAGGACACAGGACAGGGGGCAGAGGACACAGGACAGGGGGCAGAGGACACAGAGGACAGGGGCAGAGGACAGGGGGCAGAGGACACAGAGGACAGGGGGCAGAGGACACAGAGGACAGGGGGCAGAGGACACAGAGGACAGGGGGCCCCTGTCCTCTGCCCCTGTCCTCTGCCCCCTGTCCTCTGCCCCCTGTCCTCTGTGTCCTCTGCCCCTGTCCTCTGTGTCCTCTGCCCCCTGTCCTGTGTCCTCTGCCCCTGTCCTCTGCGTCCTCTGCCCCCTCTGTGTCCTCTGCCCCTGTCCTCTGCCCCTGTCCTCTGCCCCCTGTCCTCTGCCCCCTGTCCTCTGCGTCCTCTGCCCCCTCTGTGTCCTCTTCCCCCTGTCCTCTGCCCCTGTCCTCTGCCCCCTGTCCTCTGCCCCCTGTCCTCTGCCCCTGTCCTCTGTGTCCTCTGCCCCCTGTCCTCTGTGTCCTCTGCCCCCTGTCCTCTGTCCTCTTGCCCCCTGTCCTCTGCCCCCTGTCCTCTGCCCACTCTGCCCCCTCTGTGTCCTCTGCCCCCTGTCCTCTGCCCCTGTCCTCTGCCCCTGTCCTCTGCCCCTGTCCTCTGCCCCTGTCCTCTGTGTCCTCTGCCCCTGTCCTCTGTGTCCTCTGCCCCCTGTCCTGTGTCCTCTGCCCCTGTCCTGTGTCCTCTGCCCCCTGTCCTCTGCGTCCTCTGCCCCTCTGTGTGTCCTCTGCCCCCTGTCCTCTGCCCCCTGTCCTCTGCCCCCTGTCCTCTGCCCCCTGTCCTCTGCGTCCTCTGCCCCCTCTGTGTCCTCTGCCCCCTGTCCTCTGCCCCTGTCCTCTGCCCCCTGTCCTCTGCCCCCTGTCCTCTGTGTCCTCTGCCCCCTGTCCTCTGTGTCCTCTGCCCCCTGTCCTGTGTCCTCTGCCCCTGTCCTCTGCGTCCTCTGCCCCCTCTGTGTCCTCTGCCCCTGTCTCTGCCCCCTGTCCTCTGCCCCCTGTCCTCTGCCCCCTGTCCTCTGTGTCCTCTGCCCCTGTCCTCTGTGTCCTCTGCCCCCTGTCCTCTGTGTCCTCTGCCCCCTGTCCTCTGTGTCCTCTGCCCCCTGTCCTCTGCCCCGTCCTCTGTGTCCTCTGCCCCCTGTCCTGTGTCCTCTGCCCCCTGTCCTGTGTCCTCTGACCCCTGTCCTCTGTGTCCTCTGCCCCCTCTGTGTCCTCTGCCCCCTGTCCTCTGTGTCCTCTGCCCCTGTCCTCTGTGTCCTCTGCCTCCTCTGTGTCCTCTGCCCCCTGTCCTCGTGTCCTCTGCCCCTGTCCTCTGCCCCCTGTCCTCTGTGTCCTCTGCCCCCTGTCCTCTTGCCCTCTGCCCCCTGTCCTCTGCCCCCTGTCCTCTGCCCCCTGTCCTCTGCCCCCTGTCCTCTGCCCCCTGTCCTCTGTGTCCTCTGCCCCCTGTCCTCTGTGTCCTCTGCCCCCTGTCCTCTGTGTCCTCTGCCCCCTGTCCTCTGTGTCCTCTGCCCCCTGTCCTCTGTGTCCTCTGCCCCCTGTCCTCTGCGTCCTCTGCCCCCTGTCCTCTGCCCCCTCTGTGTCCTCTGCCCCCTCTGTGTCCTCTGCCCCCTGTCCTCTGCCCCCTCTGTGTCCTCTGCCCCCTCTGTGTCCTCTGCCCCCTGTCCTCTGCCCCCTGTCCTCTGCCCCCTGTCCTCTGCCCCTGTCCTCTGCCCCCTGTCCTCTGCGACGCAGAGGACAGGGGGAAGAGGACGCAGAGGACAGGGGGCAGAGGACGCAGAGGACAGGGGGCAGAGGACAGGGGGAAGAGGACACAGAGGGGGCAGAGGACGCAGAGGACAGGGGGCAGAGGACAGGGGGCAGAGGACACAGAGGGGGCAGAGGACGCAGAGGACAGGGGGCAGAGGACAGGGGGCAGAGGACACAGAGGGGGAAGAGGACGCAGAGGAGAGGACGCAGAGGAGAGGACGCAGAGGAGAGGACGCAGAGGACAGGGGGCAGAGGACAGGGGGCAGAGGACACAGAGGGGGCAGAAGACGCAGAGGACAGGGGGCAGAGGACAGGGGGCAGAGGACAGGGGGCAGAGGACAGGGGGCAGAGGACACAGAGGGGGCAGAGGACACAGAGGGGCAGAGGACAGGGGGCAGAGGACACAGAGGGGGCAGAGGACACAGAGGGGGCAGAGGACAGGGGGCAGAGGACGCAGAGGACAGGGGGCAGAGGACACAGAGGACAGGGGGCAGAGGACACAGAGGACAGGGGGCAGAGGACACAGAGGACAGGGGGCAGAGGACACAGAGGACAGGGGGCAGAGGACACAGAGGACAGGGGGCAGAGGACACAGAGGACAGGGGGCAGAGGACAGGGGGCAGAGGACAGGGGGCAGAGGACAGGGGGCAGAGGACACAGAGGACAGGGGGCAGAGGACAGGGGGCAGAGGACACAGAGGACAGGGGGCAGAGGACACAGAGGAGGCAGAGGACACAGAGGACAGGGGGCAGAGGACACAGAGGACAGGGGGCAGAGGACACAGAGGGGGCAGAGGACACAGAGGACAGGGGGCAGAGGACACAGGACAGGGGGAGGCAGGGACACAGGGACAGGGGGCAGAGGACACAGAGGACAGGGGGCAGAGGACAGGGGGCAGAGGACACAGAGGACAGGGGGCAGAGGACACAGAGGACAGGGGGCAGAGGACACAGAGGACAGGGGGCAGAGGACACAGAGGACAGGGGGCAGAGGACAGGGGGCAGAGGACAGGGGGCAGAGGACAGGGGCAGAGGACAGGGGGCAGAGGACAGGGGGCAGAGGACACAGAGGGGGCAGAGGACGCAGAGGACAGGGGCAGAGGACAGGGGGCAGAGGACAGGGGGCAGAGGACAGGGGGCAGAGGACACAGAGGGGGCAGAGGACGCAGAGGACAGGGGGCAGAGGACACAGGACAGGGGGCAGAGGACACAGGACAGGGGGCAGAGGACACAGAGGACAGGGGGCAGAGGACACAGAGGACAGGGGGCAGAGGACAGGGGGCAGAGGACAGGGGGCAGAGGACAGGGGGCAGAGGACAGGGGGCAGAGGACAGGGGGCAGAGGACACAGAGGGGGCAGAGTGGGCAGAGGACAGGGGGCAGAGGACAGGGGGCAGAGGACACAGAGGACAGGGGGCAGAGGACACAGAGGACAGGGGGCAGAGGACACAGAGGACAGGGGGCAGAGGACACAGAGGACAGGGGGCAGAGGACAGGGGCAGAGGACAGGGGGCAGAGGACAGGGGGCAGAGGACAGGGGGAAGAGGACACAGAGGGGGCAGAGGACGCAGAGGACAGGGGGCAGAGGACAGGGGGCAGAGGACAGGGGGCAGAGGACAGGGGGCAGAGGACACAGAGGGGGCAGAGGACGCAGAGGACAGGGGGCAGAGGACACAGGACAGGGGGCAGAGGACACAGAGGACAGGGGGCAGAGGACACAGAGGACAGGGGGCAGAGGACACAGAGGACAGGGGGCAGAGGACAGGGGGCAGAGGACAGGGGGCAGAGGACACAGAGGGGGCAGAGGACGCAGAGGACAGGGGGCAGAGGACACAGGACAGGGGGCAGAGGACACAGAGGACAGGGGGCAGAGGACACAGAGGACAGGGGGCAGAGGACACAGAGGACAGGGGGCAGAGGACAGGGGCGAGAGGACAGGGGGCAGAGGACACAGAGGGGGCAGAGGACAGGGGGCAGAGGACGCAGAGGACAGGGGGAGAGGACGCAGAGGACAGGGGGCAGAGGACGCAGAGGGACAGGGGGCAGAGGACAGCAGAGGGGGCAGAGGACGCAGAGGACAGGGGGCAGAGGACAGGGGGCAGAGGACAGGGGGCAGAGGACAGGGGGCAGAGGACACAGAGGGGCAGAGGACGCAGAGGACAGGGGGCAGAGGACACAGGACAGGGGGCAGAGGACACAGGACAGGGGGCAGAGGACACAGAGGACAGGGGGCAGAGGACACAGAGGACAGGGGCAGAGGACAGGGGGCAGAGGACAGGGGGCAGAGGACAGGGGGCAGAGGACAGGGGGCAGAGGACAGGGGCAGAGGACACAGAAGGGGCAGAGGACGCAGAGGACACAGAGGGGCAGAGGACGCAGAGGACAGGGGGCAGAGGAAGCAGAGGACAGGGGGCAGAGGACGCAGAGGACAGGGGGCAGAGGACGCAGAGGACAGGGGGCAGAGGACGCAGAGGACAGGGGGCAGAGGACAGGGGGCAGAGGACAAGAGGACAGGGGGCAGAGGACACAGAGGACAGGGGGAAGAGGACACAGAGGACAGGGGGCAGAGGACACAGAGGACAGGGGGCTAAGGACACAGAGGACAGGACACAGAGGACAGGGGGCAGAGGACAGGGGGCAGAGGACAGGGGGCAGAGGACAGGGGGCAGAGGACAGGGGCAGAGGACACAGAGGACAGGGGGCAGAGGACACAGAGGACAGGGGCAGAGGACACAGAGGACAGGGGCAGAGGACACAGAGGACAGGGGGCAGAGGACACAGAGGACAGGGGGCAGAGGACACAGAGGACAGGGGGCAGAGGACACAGAGGACAGGGGGCAGAGGACACAGAGGACAGGGGGCAGAGGACAGGGGGCAGAGGACACAGAGGGGGCAGAGGAGGCAGAAAACAGAGGGCAGAGGGGCACACAGGTTGGAGGGCAGAGCAGCGTGTATGGCTGCAGACTTACCCGGGTGTAGGAGGAGAGGAGGGGCGGGCAGAGCTGCAGGAGAGGAAGTCCCGCCCTCCCTCCTCTCCAGGCACACGGCAGGGAGCACGGGTACCCCCAGGGTGTGTGTGGCCCTCCGAGGTGGCGGGCAATGGGCCCCCCTGGCCCCCCCGGTATGTAGGTACTGGCTGGAGGGCAGAGGGTGGAGGGGAGTGGCAGGAGGGCACACGGAACTTCCGAGATCGGAACGTTCCATGTGTCGGTGACTGTAGCCGGGGGGCAGCCTGGCTACAGTGCACTGGATGAGCCTGGGCGACGACCATCACGGAAGTGGGCGTGGCCTCCTCCGGAAGTGGCCTTCGGGTTTTATATAATAGATGTGTTTCAGACATCCTTCACATGTTCATATTGAAATATATAAATGAAAAATCAGAGGTAAACAGGTTAAAATGGACCAAACCACAAAGTGCAGCTTGTCTCCGCAGGTTCCAGTCCTCCCTCACAAGATTATAAACCCCTTTTTGAGAGATTATTGTGGCACATCTCTGGATTTCATTCCAGAATCCTTTCTGAGATTCTAATAAAAGGAAATGTTCTCCTCTTCATGAAATTATCTCTCTCAGCAAGTATCCTTTTAAGATAAACCTTGATAAGACAATTTGTAGGCCAAAACCTTGGTCTATTTTTCATGTGTATGAATTGGACATCTATTAATGTGGACATTTGTTCTAATACGTCACCATTCTTCTTTGTGTACCAAAGTTTCTATACTTTTTAGGTTAAAATTGGCCATCGCAACTCATGGGCCACTGCTGTGTGATTGCCCCCTAGGCCAAAATTTGCCAGCCAGCCTCTGGTTAAGATAATATGACAAGAATGATTTGTGAATGTTTTTATGATTTGTATTTATTAATGTTGTATTGATTACCCCTACACGTGGGTGTGTAGCCCTCCCATAAGGGTGCTGGTTGTATGTCAGTTTGTGTAGGCCCTGTTGAAGCACTTGTTTAAAGCAGATATTTCACAATACAAACTGCATACATTATTAAACAAATGTCTTAGGGTACTGTCACACTTGGTGTAAAAGGGGGGCGGCGACGCTGGCGGGGCGCCAAAAGCATGCGCGCTCCCACCAGTCGCCGCCGACACCTCCGGTGAGGTGGCACCGTGTGACGGGCCCCTTAGAGCTTATCAACTCTGATGTTGTGTTTACTTTGAAAACCATGTCCGCTCGTCTCTATAATTCCTTTATACTCTGCCTATCTGTCTACTGAAAATCCTCACCGTATCTCCTCCCTGCTGGGATCTCACACTGCTCAGTTCAAACTCAGCTGTGAGTTATATTGTGTGGCAAGGATTCAATACTTGGAGTCAGGAGTCCGCTAATAGTTTTCAGAATGTATATTTATTTCATTTTTTTACATCAGCTTGGGTTCCCATTACGATACTTAAAATGACAAATGAACCTTTTCTATACTGTTCATATCTGGTTAACTTTTTTCCTTATTTTTACATTTATAATACACTTAATACAAGACACCAACTCTTTATCTGGCTTTCTGGCATTATCATAAGCAGGGGCGGACCGTGACCCGAGGGGGCCCTGGGTGAGGAGCGGGGAAGGGGGGGAGCTGCTGGTCCCTGGTGCGGCCCAGGGGGGTGCTGCTGCTGGTCCCCGGCGCGGCCGTGTTAGCGTGGCCTTGAGGGGGGGTGCTGCTAGCAGCCGCCGTTTTTTGCGGTGGCTCTCCCACCTGGTGAGCCGCGCTGTTGTGTTGTCTCGGCGCTCCTAGGAGACGGAGGGGCAGAGGAGAGGAGGGGCGGGATCAGACAAGGGAAGCAGGAAGCATTCTGCTTCCCTTGCCTGACCCTCCTCTACTCTGGCAAAGGCTATCGGGGGTCGGCTGGGGGGCACCCCGCAGGCTTGAAGGGGCCCCCTAGCCGGTCGGGGCCCTGGTGCAGCTGCACAGGCTGCACCACGGTAGTTCCGCCCCTGATCATAGGTATTCAGATCAACACAAGATTGTGAAAAAAACACACAAAACACTTTTATTGGATGTGAAATAAACCGAATTTTATTACAAATCACATCATCATTATTTTATTCAGTGTCTGAAATTTAGAATCAGTCAATTACTATGAAAAAGACACTGAAAATGGCAAACCTCCGACTCACAAAGAATCATCCTTCAGCACTCAGGAGAGGAAAAACCCCCTGTGGAGGAAACTTCTAGGGAACCATGGCTGGAGGACTGCCCTTCCCTTGGGCTTAGAAGGTTAATGCCAATATGCGAGCACCGTATGGAGAAAGCCTAATGCGACCTCTCCAGGCCGTACATATAAAGGTGAAGGCGGCTAGTACTGGACGTGAGGGAGATCTGGCTGCAACATCTGTCACCCCATTGATCGCTAAGGTTAGTTGGGTTGATCTGGCTGGCTAGGCGGTATGGATGATCTGGCTGGCTAGGCGGTATGGCTGATCTGGCTGGCGAAGTGGATGTCCCCCCTTCCTCCCTTACATATGTTGGAGTGATGAAGCTCCAGGTCTTCAGACACGTCAAGTATGGCGCCTTCTCATACGGTCGTCTGTCTGCTCTGTTGTTTCAGAATCTTCTGACATAGATGTATGTGTGTATGACATCAGCACAGTTGCCGTAGTTACCACAGCTGTTTATTACTGATGCTTCATTGGCTAGAAAGTCCCTCTCAGTGTTCCATAGTTTTAACCCTTGAATGACTGACTTTGTGCCTTTATACTGAAACCTGGAAATTAAACTTGTTGCTAGGCAAAACCATTACCATTTTAAGATTTTAAAGATTCCCTAATCAAAGTCTATCTAGTGAGCACATCTACAGATTTAAGGTGTAACATACACATTAGTGCCTGTTAACCTTATTAGTTGCATAATATAATTGGATGTGTGCAGGGGCTAGCTGGCAAATTTTAGGCTGGGGGGCAAGAACATAGCAGTGGCCCATGAGTAGTGGCCCATCCTTAAAGGGGTTGTCAGATCTTAAGCTGCAAGTCTACAGTCACGATATGTGAATCCTCATATCGTGCACACTGTGTGCCGTGGAAATTCTGTAGTACCAGCAGCGGGAGCAGGCAGTTATGTAATCTCAAGTACTGTATGTGATATGTATACTCTCAGCCACATTACAACTAAACTGTTTCTGGCCTTGCTCAATACAGGTGCATTAAGTGAAGCCAAGCAAGTCGAGTCAGACTGTTACTGAATGTTTGCAAATCTCATACTTACAGTCACATGCCCACCGAGTCACCACAGCACTGTGAGCAATGTGAGGATCACGAGTCTGCAGTCACATATTATCTGTATATAACATTTGATGTCTGTACATAGTATATAACACCCGATACACAGGAGTCTACATGGCTGGTTTATGATATACTGTGACTACAGACATGTGATGGTATATGACTATGTGTGTTTTGTAACATCTGATATCTGTACACAGTATATCATACTAGTCTGTACACTTGATGTTATGTACACTGATTTACAATGCTCTATACTGGTCACACCTGGACCTGGAAATATTACCTCAAATATTACATTTAGAGGCATATAATTTTCAGTTTTAACATAGCTATGAAGCCGTTATAGCTTGCTACATGTGTACAAGGTCAGAATCACTATCAGTAGATGAATGCAGCGACACAACCACCATCATTAGTTGAATGCAGCAACAGAATCATCATCAGTAGACATCAGTAGATAAATTCAGTACCAGAACCAACATCAGTAGATAAATGCAGCAAAAGAACCACCTTCAGTAGATGAATGCAGCAACAAACTACCATCAGCAGATGAATTTAGCAACAGAACCATAATCAGTAGATGAATTCAGAGACAGAACCACCCTCAGTAGATAAATGTTGGGCCAGAACAGTTGTCAATATATGAATGCAGCGCCAAGCTTAGTACAGTGATCCATTTCAGTGTCAGATCAGTCCCATGATACACTTGCATGACATGAACTTAAACCTCCCAGTATGTCCTTAATAATGGTAAGGAGATGCTGGGAGTTGTTGTTACCCCATCATCAGACTGCAGACCATACAGGAAGCACAGAACTGATGAGAGAACGTCTGTATCACAAACATTTCCTCTAAGATGACAACTTCCTGGATTGAAATCGTTCCCATCTCTTTTGTCTCTATGTAGTACAGACGCCTTGATGAGGGTTCTCTCCTGTAGCTTTTCTCCCCAGATTTCCCTCTCCTCCACCTTCAGCAGCATTTGCTGACGCGGTGCCCTTAAAATTAAAAAGTATCATAGTAATACCCCCGAAATATAAATATCTCCCATGCTGTGCCCCTGACTAAATACTGTAATTGCCCCTTACTGTTGTGCTTCCTGCATAAAAAACTCAGATTGTCTCTATCCATAATATCCCTCCCATGCAGTCACTCCCCATAATATACCCCCTACACCACAACTCCCCATAATATACTCTATACACTGCCCCTCCCCATAATATACCTCCTACACAATATACCCCTCACAGACAGCACCTCTCCTTATAATATAGTCTCCACCAGTGCCGTCTCCAGGTTTTTGTGAGCGCTGGGCGAAAGAGTCTTAGTGGGCCCCTTTAACACATACCACGATATATGATTAAAATTTAGAGGCTGTGGGCTGTAATACACAATAGAATCCCCATAAGTATAATCCCTTTCCTCCCCCTGTGCGCTGTCTTCCCCCTGTGCGCTTTGTCTCTCCACCTCCATTTGCACTGTCTTCTCCCCTTTAAGTTGTCTTCACCTCCTGGTGCAGTGTCTTGTCCCTCTGTGTGCTCTGTCTCTTTCACCTTGCAATTTCTCCCCCTGTGCATTGTCTTCTACCTCATGCAAGTGTCTCCCCCCACATGCAATCTCTTCTCTGCCCTAACCAGCTCGGACTGGGCCGCCGGGTAACCGGATAAAAGTCATGGTGGGCCCCCAGGTATTGTGGCCCCACCCCCCTAGCCCCGCCCCCCAACAGGCCCGAACGCAGGGCCGGCGGCAGCACCCGGCGTATCCGGGCAGTGCCCCAGGGGCCCACCCGCATCGCGCCGGTATTATTTTACTGGCGGCGCGTACCGGTGGCTTCATTAGCCAGTGAGCCCAAGCTCCGCCCCCACTTCCTGCCCGTCATTTCTGTTTCCTCTCTGTGCTTTCCACAATTGGAACGCATAGAAGAGGCGCCCCTTGCTCCGCCTCCTCCTTTTGCGGTCCGTGTGGAGCTGGAGCAGGAAGATCACTCACCTCACCCTCCATGTGCTCCAGACAGTTAGCACTCGCCACCCGGGGCCCTGATCTGGCAGGTAGGCCCCCCCTGGTAGCTGTCTGTGTATGTTTTATCCCCTTGCAGAGGCTCCTGAGCACTGCCCCCCTTCTCTCCTTCCTAATCTGAGCCGACTCAGCCGAGCATCAGCAGCAGATCTCTACTTCCTGCACAGCAATGATGCCGGAGACAGAGTCAGAAATCAGCTGCTGCTGCTGCTTGGCTCAGATTAGGAGGGAGAGAAGGGGGTGGAAAAACGGCACTAAGAGGACCATAACAAGGGGCACATCACACAGGGGCCCCCCTGTCAGGGGCACATCACACAGGGGCCCCCTGTCATGGGCACATCACTCAGGGGCCCCCCTGTCAGGGGCACATCACACAGGGGCCCCCTGTCATGGGCACTTCACTCAGGGGCCCCCCTGTCATGGGCACATCACTCAGGGCCCCTGTCAGGGCACATCACTCAGGGCCCCCTGTCAGGGGCACATCACTCAGGGCCCCCCTGTCAGGGGCACATCACTCAGGGGCCCCCCTGTCAGGGGCACATCACTCAGGGGCCCCCCTGTCAGGGGCGCATCACTCAGGGGCCCCCCTGTCAGGGGCGCATCACTCAGGGGCCCCCCTGTCAGGGGCGCATCACTCAGGGGCCCCCCTGTCAGGGGCGCATCACTCAGGGCCCCCCTGTCAGGGGCGCATCACTCAGGGGCCCCCCTGTCAGGGGCGCATCTCTCAGGGGCCCCCCTGTCAGGGGCGCATCTCTCAGGGGCCCCCCTGTCAGGGGCACATCTCTCAGGGGCCCCCCTGTCAGGGGCACATCTCTCAGGGGCCCCCCTGTCAGGGGCACATCTCTCAGGGGCCCCCCTGTCAGGGGCACATCTCTCAGGGGCCCCCCTGTCAGGGGCACATCTCTCAGGGGCCCCCCTGTCAGGGGCACATATCTCAGGGGCCCCCCTGTCAGGGGCACATATCTCAGGGGCCCCCCTGTCAGGGGCACATATCTCAGGGGCCCCCCTGTCAGGGGCACATATCTCAGGGGCCCCCTGCGGGCATATCCAGGGGCCCGTCAGCACTCACAGGGGCCCTCGTCACGGGATAAGTGCACAGCGTGCATTGGGAACACACAGCGCACAGGAGGGAAATGGGTGCAGGGGAGAGTGAACGGAGGGAGAGGGAGAGAGACTGTGCACAGGTGGAGACATACACAGGAGGGGAGAGAGTGCATGGGGTGACAGGCACAGGGTGGAGTAGACTGCACAGGGGGAAAAGGTATGCATGGAGTGGGAGAGACGATACACACAGTGGGGGGGAGAGACAGCACACAGGGTGAGATGCAACACATGGGGTGGAGAGACTGAATAAGAGGGATTATATCTGTGGGGAAGATGTGTGTGTGTGTGTGTATATAATATATATATATTAGTCTGCAGTGCAATGTTTATAATATGATATATTTACACATAGAGCAGTATATGTTAAAGGGGGGCCCACTAAGACTCTTCCGCCCGGGGCCCACAAAAACCTGGAGCCGGCCCTGCCCGAACGGGTCCCCCTGGTCCAGGTGGGGAAACAGTGCTCAGGGGGCATCATGTTAGGTCAAGCCTGCAGGGGCCCCAGCTCCCAAGAAGGCCCCCCCTCCCAAGAAGCCTGCAGGGACCCTAGCTCCCGCTCCCAAGAAGACTGCAGGGGCCCCAGCTCCCAAAAAGGCTCCCCATTTCAAGAAGCCTGCAGGGGCCCCAGACCCCAACTCTCAAGAAGGCTCCCCCTGCCATGAAGCATGCAGAGGCCCCAGCTCCTGCTTCCAAGAAGCCTGCAGGGGCCCCAGCTCCCCCTCCCTCTGTGCTCTCCAATCTGTCAGTCTTGTAAGCAGCGTCAGTTAGGGGGAAGGGATGCCTGCAGTTCTTCGACTACAAGAAGATGAAGTGCTGTCCTGAAGACCAGGAAGGAAAAGGAAAAGACCTCCACATAGATAAGTATAGTGTGTAGTGTGCAATGTGTGTGTAGTGTGTGGTGTGTAATGTCTAGAGTGCAGCGTGTAATGTGTGGCGTGTAATGTGCGGCGTGTAGTGTGTAATGTGTAATGTGTAATGTGCAGCGTGTAATGTGCAGTGAAAGAGGGGAGAGACAGTGTACAGGGGGGAGACACAGCATGCGAGGGACTAAATTTATGGGGGATATATATATATATATTACAGTCTGCAACGTGAACCTTCATAATAAATATATATATATATATATATATATATAATATTTATATATACAGCAGTATGTGTTAAAGAGGGCCCACTGAGACTCTTTCGCCCGGGGCCCGTAGAAACCTGGAGCCGGCCCTGGGTATTACTATGTGGAGGGCACAGTGGTGACATTATTATGTGGGGCAGTAAGAGGAGCGCTGTTTTTGTACCACGCAGCATGTGCAGTAATAGGAACAGCAGCAACGGCTCAGTATTGGGGGATCAGTAGGATGAGGAGTTTGTTCAGTTTTGGAATAGATCGGGCTGGAAATGTGAGATGTCAGATGTGTCTTTGTTGTAATCTATGTAGATGGCTGAAGAAGTTGTCATGTCCGTCTGGGGACCTAGAATGGGGGACTATGGGGGCCCAAGACGTTATTACTATATGGAGGCCAGAATGAGGAACATACATTATTGGTTTACGGTGGGAAGTGGGGACATATTTACTGTAGGGGCCAATCAGGCGACATTATTACTGCTGTAATATACGGTAATTTACTTTTACATGAGGGGAACCAAAGGGAGGCCTTGTTACTGTGCGAGGCGGCACGATGTCGCTTTTTTGCTCGTTTGATGTAGTGTAGAAATCTTGGGAAAAGTGTGGAATGTGCTATGGAAGTGATCAGTTTTATACAGTAGATAACTGTGTTATTTTCTGCAGAGATGAGTCCCTGGCTAGAAGACGTGATATTTGTCTGCGAGAGGGGAAGAAGAAACCTGAAGATGAATGACTTCACCAAGATACATCTCTGGTGAGTAGGTGTATTACCTATCCACGCACACTATACACTATATACAGAGCTCCTGTGTATAATGTCACTGGTGATTTCTGCATCACCTGTACACTGACAATATATAGAGAGCTCCTGTACATAATGTCAAAGGTATTCTCTGCATCACCTGTACACTGGCACTATATACTGAGCTCCTGTGTATAATGTAATGTCACTGGGGATCTCTGCATTACCTGTACACTGACACTATATACTGAGCTCCTGTGTATAATGTCACTGGGGATCTCTGCATTACCTGTACACTGACACTATATACTGAGCTCCTGTGTATAATGTCAAAGGTGTTCTCTGCATCACCTGTACACTGACACTATATACTGAGCTCCTGTGTATAATGTCACTGGCGTTCTCTGCATCACCTGTACACTGACACTATATACAGAGTTTCTGTGTATAATGTCACTGATAATCACTGTATTTACACTGACCAAATATACAGAGCTTTTTTTAATCTTCATTATTGTAGTATTATTGATCACTATTCACACTGAAGAAGAAACAGCTGGGCACCACAGAGTACTGACATGTAGTAGTGGGTCTGGAACCAAACTTGTGGTTTATCAGGTAAGAGGAGAGGGGAAGGAGCAGACGACGTGACGGCAAACCATTTTGAGCTGGGTGGTGCTTCTATGGGTTGACCGGATTTTATTGGTCACTATGTAGTGGCATTATGTGCTCTGGTCATGGTGTTGTGTATTTGTCCCTTGAATGTGGAATTACTTAATTACAATATGTTGGTTATATGTGGTCTTATCATGGTGTGGCAGTATTTATATCTTGCACGTGGTAGTATTTGATCACAGTTTAGTAGTAATATGTGCTCTGATCACAGTGTGGTGGTATGTCTCCTTTATATGTGGTATTACTGGTCTTGGTATAGTGGATTGTGGTTGATTATTAGTTTTTTTTCTGAGATCAGTAAGGGGAAAATTCTTTATTTACAGTAGATATTAAAAACTTGGTTGCTTAACCCCTTCCTGTCCTGTGGCACAGCAGCAGCAAAATGCACTTACAGAGGTTCTCCAGAGAAAGCAAGTAATTATCTCGTCTAAGGCCACGTTCACACAGTTTTTGGTGAGATTTTCACTTCAGTATTTATAAGACGGAGATGGTGAGAAATGCAGAACATATTACCTCTGATTGCTCCACTCCTGGTTTTGTCTTACAAATACCGAGGTAAAAAACTCACCAAATACTCAGTGTGTGCACATGGCCTAAGGATGTGATAAGGTATTAGTTGGTGGGGGTGCGACTGCTGAATGTGCAGCTTTTATCCCCATTATGTGTCCAAAAAATAGAAAAATATCCAGCATAGAGTCTTGAGATCTAGATCCTTAAAAATTCATTATATTAGAAAAGTATTAAAAAGCACATTTACATCAATGTCCTTAAAGACAGTCCTTAGTCATAGGTTTGTTTTGTCCCCATTAGACTGGAGGTGATGTACAGCTCGCCCATGATCCCTTCACGCCCTCAGTGGCTGTGAGCGCTGTGTTTGCCTTTTTCTGGGAGCTCCAATGATAATGAATGGAGCCACGGTCACATCATTACCGGCCGCTGCAGTTAATAAAAGGGGTAAAAGCGCCACATTCTTCCGACGATGTGGTTTTGATTGGTCGGATTCCACCAATAACTAAGTGATCACCTGCCGAACCTGACGATTGTTGGTAACTTGTTTTCACCAAAGTATCCCTTTAATGTACACTACAGTAATGGTACATCGCAGTAATGGTGAGCGCAGAGTGATGTGCAGGAGTAACCGCTATAATGGATATAACGGCTAACAGGTATTTGCATATAGCGGGTGAGTGGGCCCCTGGAGTCAATTTCCCTGGTGGGCCCCAGACACCCCAGTCCGACCCTGGCTGTGTTCTCCATTTTTTGCACTGTTCACCAACTTTACACTGCTTTCTCTCCATGCGCTGTCTTATCCCATGCAGGGGTGTAACTACAATAGGGGCAGGGGTCGCGATCGCACCCAGGCCCTGCAGCCTAGGTGGGTCCCCAAACGTCCCTTTGGCCCATGGAAAAAGACTAATACTACTAAAGATTTGCAATAATTGGGGGCCCCGTTGGAGCTTTCGCATCGGGGCCCCGAGGCCTTAAGTTAGGCCACTGATCCCATGCACTGTCCTCTATCCCTGTGCGCTGTCTCTTTCTCCTGTGCACAGTTCTCTATCCCTGTGCACTTTCTTCCCCCTGTACTCTGTGTCTCTTGCCCCCACCTTTGCTCTGTCTTCTATACTTTTTAGGTTAAGGCCAGGGTCACACATACCATCCATTTTTGGCTTAAATCCGTTTTTGGGAACATTTTGGACAAAACGCATATGTGTTAACGCATGTGCATGTACGTTTTTCAAAAAACGCATGCATTTTTTTAACATGGGACCCTATGGGAGATGCATGCATTAGGTAACGTATGGTACTTGTAGGTACTATGCGTTAACACATGCATTTTTTTGAGAAAAAATTACTAAGTCCCAAAAATTCCAATAAACGTCCTGGACCTTAGGGAACACTATTGGCACCCTTAGAAAAACGGATTCTTTTTTCTAATGGCTTATAAAAGTGCGTGGGCATATGTGACCCTGGCCTGAAATTGGCCACAACAACTCAAGGGCCACTGCTGTGTGATAGCCCCCTAGGCAAAACTTTGCCAGCCAGCCCCTGCTGCTAACACAGTGGAATGCAGTGAAACTCATTGATGTTAGCTGTCCCAGCCAAGTCAATGCATTTTACTGTTTTCCATTCACACGCTGCGCTTTTTAAGCGTCCGGTAAAAAGCGTATTCTTAAAAAGAATGAGCATGTCAATTGTTTTTGTGCTTAGTTGCGCACGCTGCTTAGTTACCCAGTGTTTACCCTAGTTACCAGCATCCTCACGCTTAGCCCGGCCTCTAAGCGGGAGGACGCTACTAACCAGGGACCACAGGTTGTGGTCAGTAATGGGACCACTGCTGCAGCGCTGCTCTGCCAGGAGGATGGCTGGATGATGGGGCTTCAGCCAGATGGATGAGCCCGCCACGGGTCGGGCTGCTCCTGACAGGATAAAAGGTATGATGCACAGTTCAATATACCTGGAATCAAACATGGACACTCAGGCAGGGTTCACGGGGTTTACTTGTCAGCTCTTCAGACAATTTACAGCAGTTCTCAGTACAGTTCTCAACACAAGTTACAGTCAGTTAACTCCGGTAACACTGAACCCTCTGCAGCCAGGCTATCGCTCTGAGACCCCTCACTCCTTCTAAGTGTCCTTTCAGGCTGTTCTCTCTCCTGTTCTGTGTCCGGGTTGTATAGCTTGGACCCCTGTAGGTCCTCGTGGTTGCTGCTGTGCTTCTAACCCTTTTGTTGGGAACTCCAACCTGGAGTTCAAGCTCCCCGTCGGTTTCTGGGAAGCTGGTATGGAATCTCAGTTCCCCTCAGAGCTGACACTCTGGTATGTGCCTAGTCTGCAGGCCTTTCTTGCAAGGCGTTATCAGTAGTGATGAGCGAGTACTAAAATGCTCGGGTGCTCGAAGCTCGGGCCGAGCATCCCGAGATACTCGTGTACTCGGCCCGAGTAACAAGCCCAATGTTATCCTATGGGAGACACGAGTATTTTTATGAAATGACTGCCGGCTGCCTGGAAAAACCCTAAAAATGTCACAAAAGTCTCAGAAGAGTGCTGAAATGACATGGCAACACCATGGGGAAGACCCTGGAAGCATTTCTCACTCAAAAGTCACAGCTGTGAACAATGTTGTCCGAGTTTCACGCCAATTTTACGGAGTGTCCAGAAAACCTTCCAAAATGACACCAAAATGAATATTTAGGGTGGAAATGTTAAGGGCACATACCCAATAGTGAGATACAGCTGGTGTATGTCACTTTTTGTGATTACATAAAAGATTTTACGTGAAAACATTGTGCGACACTCCGATGACCCTGACAAGAGACGTACATGAAGCCCTGTCTAGAAATAAAGTGCCCATTTTGAGGAACTAGGTCTATTGTAGTATCTTCCATTGCAAGGGCAGTCAAAAATTTGGAGGTTCACCAATGCCCCCGGATACAGACATGTAGTAGGGCCTGTAACCCTCAAGTGGGTGTATTTTAGTATAGCCCTTTGGTCAGGGCAGCCAAAAATTGGGAGGTTCAACAATGACCCATGCTTACAGACATGTAGTAGGGCCTGTAACCCTCAAGTGGGTGTATTTTAGCCTAGGCCTTTGGCCAGGGCAGCCAAAAATTGGGAGGTTCAACAATGACCCATGCATTCAGACATGTAGTAGGGCCTGTAACCCTCAAGTGGGTGTATTGTAGTATAGCCCTTTGGTCAGGGCAGACAAAAATTGGGAGGTTCAACAATGACCCATGCATTCAGACATGTAGTAGGGCCTGTAACCCTCAAGTGGGTGTATTGTAGTATAGCCCTTTGGTCAGGGCAGCCAAAAATTGGTAGGCTCCTCATTGTCCCTGGATAGAGACGTGCAGGAGGGCCTGTAAACAAGAACTGGGTGTATTATAGTATAGCCTTTTGGTCAGGGCAGCCAAAAATTGGGAGATTCAACAATGACCCATGCTTACAGACATGTAGTAGGGCCTGTAACCATCAAGTGGGTGTATTGTAGTATAGCCCTTTGGTCAGGGCAGCCAAAAATTTGGAGGTTCAACAATGACCCATGCTTACAGAGATGTAGTAGGGCCTGTAAACCTCAAGTGGGTGTATTGTAGTATAGCCCTTTTGTCAGGGCAGCCAAAAATTGTGAGGCTCCTCTTTGTCCCTGGATGGAGACGTGCAGGAGGGCCTGTTAAGAAGAACTGGGTGTATTGTAGTAGAGCCCTTTGGTCAGGGCAGCCAAAAATTGGGAGGTTCAACAATCACCCATGCTTACAGAGATGTAGTAGGGCCTGTAAACCTCAAGTGGGTGTATTGTAGTATAGCCCTTTTGTCAGGGCAGCCAAAAATTGGGAGGTTCAACAATGACCCATGCATTCAGACATGTAGTAGGGCCTGTAACCCTCAAGTGGGTGTATTGTAGTATAGCCCTTTGTTCAGGGCAGCCAAAAATTTGGAGGTTCAACAATGACCCATGCTTACAGAGATGTAGTAGGGCCTGTAAACCTCAAGTGGGTGTATTGTAGTATAGCCCTTAGGTCAGGGCAGCCAAAAATTGTGAGGCTCCTCTTTGTCCCTGGATGGAGACGTGCAGGAGGGCCTGTTAAGAAGAACTGGGTGTATTGTAGTAGAGCCCTTTGGTCAGGGCAGCCAAAAATTGGGAGGTTCAACAATCACCCATGCTTACAGAGATGTAGTAGGGCCTGTAAACCTCAAGTGGGTGTATTGTAGTATAGCCCTTTTGTCAGGGCAGCCAAAAATTGGGAGGTTCAACAATGACCCATGCATTCAGACATGTAGTAGGGCCTGTAACCCTCAAGTGGGTGTATTGTAGTATAGCCCTTTGTTCAGGGCAGCCAAAAATTTGGAGGTTCAACAATGACCCATGCTTACAGAGATGTAGTAGGGCCTGTAAACCTCAAATGGGTGTATTGTAGTATAGCCCTTTGGTCAGGGCAGCCAAAAATTGGGAGATTCAACAATGACCCATGCTTACAGACATGTAGTAGGGCCTGTAAACCTCAAGTGGGTGTATTGTAGTATAGCCCTTTTGTCAGGGCAGCCAAAAATTGGGAGGTTCAACAATGACCCATACATTCAGACATGTAGTAGGGCCTGTAACCATCAAGTGGGTGTATTGTAGTATAGCCCTTTGGTCAGGGCAGCCAAAAATTTGGAGGTTCAACAATGACCCATGCATTCAGACATGTAGTAGGGCCTGTAACCCTCAAGTGGGTGTATTGTAGTATAGCCCTTTTGTCAGGGCAGCCAAAAATTGGGAGGTTCAACAATGACCCATGCTTACAGAGATGTAGTAGGGCCTGTAAACCTCAAGTGGGTGTATTGTAGTATAGCCCTTAGGTCAGGGCAGCCAAAAATTGTGAGGCTCCTCTTTGTCCCTGGATGGAGACGTGCAGGAGGGCCTGTTAAGAAGAACTGGGTGTATTGTAGTAGAGCCCTTTGGTCAGGGCAGCCAAAAATTGGGAGGTTCAACAATCACCCATGCTTACAGAGATGTAGTAGGGCCTGTAAACCTCAAGTGGGTGTATTGTAGTATAGCCCTTTTGTCAGGGCAGCCAAAAATTGGGAGGTTCAACAATGACCCATGCATTCAGACATGTAGTAGGGCCTGTAACCCTCAAGTGGGTGTATTGTAGTATAGCCCTTTGTTCAGGGCAGCCAAAAATTTGGAGGTTCAACAATGACCCATGCTTACAGAGATGTAGTAGGGCCTGTAAACCTCAAATGGGTGTATTGTAGTATAGCCCTTTGGTCGGGGCAGCCAAAAATTGGAGATTCAACAATGACCCATGCTTACAGACATGTAGTAGGGCCTGTAAACCTCAAGTGGGTGTATTGTAGTATAGCCCTTTTGTCAGGGCAGCCAAAAATTGGGAGGTTCAACAATGACCCATGCATTCAGACATGTAGTAGGTCCTGTAACCCTCAAGTGGGTGTATTTTAGCCTAGGCCTTTGGCCAGGGCAGCCAAAAATTGGGAGGTTCAACAATGACCCATACATTCAGACATGTAGTAGGGCCTGTAACCATCAAGTGGGTGTATTGTAGTATAGCCCTTTGGTCAGGGCAGCCAAAAATTTGGAGGTTCAACAATGACCCATGCATTCAGACATGTAGTAGGGCCTGTAACCCTCAAGTGGGTGTATTGTAGTATAGCCCTTAGGTCAGGGCAGCCAAAAATTGTGAGGCTCCTCTTTGTCCCTGGATGGAGACGTGCAGGAGGGCCTGTTAAGAAGAACTGGGTGTATTGTAGTAGAGCCCTTTGGTCAGGGCAGCCAAAAATTGGGAGGTTCAACAATCACCCATGCTTACAGAGATGTAGTAGGGCCTGTAAACCTCAAGTGGGTGTATTGTAGTATAGCCCTTTTGTCAGGGCAGCCAAAAATTGGGAGGTTCAACAATGACCCATGCATTCAGACATGTAGTAGGGCCTGTAACCCTCAAGTGGGTGTATTGTAGTATAGCCCTTTGTTCAGGGCAGCCAAAAATTTGGAGGTTCAACAATGACCCATGCTTACAGAGATGTAGTAGGGCCTGTAAACCTCAAGTGGGTGTATTGTAGTATAGCCCTTTGGTCAGGGCAGCCAAAAATTGGGAGGTTCAACAATGACCCATGCTTACAGACATGTAGTAGGGCCTGTAAACCTCAAGTGGGTGTATTGTAGTATAGCCCTTAGGTCAGGGCAGCCAAAAATTGTGAGGCTCCTCTTTGTCCCTGGATGGAGACGTGCAGGAGGGCCTGTTAAGAAGAACTGGGTGTATTGTAGTAGAGCCCTTTGGTCAGGGCAGCCAAAAATTGGGAGGCTCCTCTTTGTCCCTGGATGGAGACGTGCAGGAGGGCCTGTTAAGAAGAACAGGGTGTATTGTAGTGTAGCCCTTTTGTCAGGGCAGCCAAAAATTGTGAGGCTCCTCTTTGTCCCTGGATAGAGACGTGTAGGAGTACCTAAAAACATTTTTCCCATTGAAAAGGAGCGGGTCTCCTGTCGTTGTAATGCCCATTCTAACAGAATGGGCTAAAAAATTTACCACTGCGGGTATACCTCAAACAAGAGCCTAACTATTCTAACGCTCATCATGGTGTCACATGAGGAGAAGGAGTAGCAGTCCAGCGATTAGCCAAAGTACGGAAGTGTGTACCCATGGGTGAGTGGAGGTACATGTCAAATTCAAATAACTAAATAAAATTCAGTTGTCATTTGCTGGTGGTGTGGTGAAGTCTGGCCCAATCCAACCCTTGTTCATCTTGATCAGAGTGAGCCTGTCCGCATTTTCAGTTGACAGGCGGGTGCGTTTATCAGTGATGATTCCACCTGCTGCACTGAAAACACGCTCTGATAAAACGCTAGCGGCAGGGCAGGCCAGGACTTCCAAGGCGTAGAGAGCCAATTCATGCCACGTGTCGAGCTTGGAGACCCAATAATTGAAAGGCACCGATGAATCTCGCAGTACAGTTGTTCGATCTGCAAGGTACTCCTTCAGCATCTGCCCGAACTTAGCATTTCTGGTGGCACTACCCCGCACCTCAGGGGCTGTGGTACGTGAGGGGCTGAGAAAACTGTCCCACATCGTAAAGACAGTTCCCCTGCCTCTGGCGGATTGGACTTGTGCCCCTCTCGGCCGTATGCCTTGGTTGTCCATCGAATCCTGACCTATGCCGCTAGCGTTTTGTGAGGGGAAGGATTTCACAACTTCCGTGACTATGGCCCTCTGGAACTGCAGCATTTTGGCTGACCTCTCCGCCTCAGGAATGAGAGACATAAAGTTCTCCTTGTAGCGTGGGTCTAAGAGTGTTGCCAACCAGTACTGATTGTCGGCCAAGATGTTCTGAACGCGAGGGTCACGAGACAGGCAGCTTACCATAAAGTCAGCCATGTGCGCCAGACTCTTAACAGCCATCACATCAGTATCCAGACCAACACGATGACTGAACATGCTGTCCTCCTCCTCCTCCTCCTCCTCCTCATCTCCCCTGTCCTCTGGCCAGCCACGCTGAATCGAGGGTATGACTGGTGTGCATGTCATATCCCCAATTTGGCCTGAGAGTTGCTCCATGTCTTCATCCTCCTCCTCCTCCTCCTCGTCATAGTCCTCCACTACACGTTGTGATGACATGAGGCTGGGCTGTGTGTTTTCACCCACACCCACTACAGTTTCTTGCTCTAAGTCATCGCGCTCTGCCTGCAATGCGTCCTCTTTTATTTTCAGCAGAGACCGTTTTAGAAGGCAGAGTAGTGGTATGGTGACGCTAATAATGGCGTCATCACCGCTCACCATCTTGGTGGAGTCCTCAAAGTTTTGGAGGACGGTGCATAGGTCCGACATCCATCTCCACTCCTCAGGTGTTATGTGTGGAGTTTGACCCATTTCCCGACGGCTTAGGTGATGCAGGTAGTCCACAACTGCCCTCTTCTGCTCACATATCCTGACCAACATGTGCAGCGTTGAATTCCAACGCGTGGGGACATCACACACCAGTCTGTGGGCCGGAAGACGCAAACGGCGCTGAAAGCTTGCAAGGCCGGCTGAAGCAGCAGGTGACTTGCGAAAATGTGCAGACAGACGCCGAACTTTTACCAGCAGGTCAGACACCTCCGGGTATGACTTCACAAACCTCTGAACCACCAGGTTGAGCACATGGGCCACGCATGGAACATGCGTCAGCTGCCCTCGCCTCAAAGCTGCCACCAGGTTCCGGCCATTGTCACACACGACCTTTCCTGGCTTTAGGTTCAGAGGTGTGAGCCAGTGATCTGCCTGCTGTTTCAGAGCTGTCCACACCTCTTCTGCATTGTGGGGTTTGTCACCTATGCAGACTAGCTTCAGCACAGCCTGTTGCCGCTTTGCAGAGGCAGTGCTGCAGTGCTTCCAGCTTGGGACTGGTGTGGAGGGTACAGTGGATGAGGATGCGCAGGTGGAGGAGGAGGAGGCTGAAGAGCATGACATTCCGGAGCTGTAGAGTGTCGGTGAAACCGTGACAGAGGTAGGGCCTGCTATCCTTGGTGTGGGAAGGACGTGTTCCGTCCCTCGCTCAGACTGGGTCCCAGCCTCCACAATATTAATCCAGTGTGCCGTCAAGGAGATGTAGCGGCCTTGCCCACAAGCACTTGTCCACGTGTCTGTGGTTAGGTGGACTTTGGCTGAAACAGCATTGTTCAGGGCACGTGTGATGGTGTTGGACACGTGGTTATGCAATGCGGGGACGGCACATCTGGAGAAATAGTGTCGGCTGGGGACCGAGTAACGTGGGACAGCAGCCGCCATCAGGTCGCGGAATGCGTCCGTCTCCACCAGACGGAAAGGCAACATTTCTAGCGCTATGAGTCGCGAAATGTGAGCATTGAGGACTGTGGCATGTGGGGCATTGGCAGCGTATTTGCGCCTGCGTTCAAATGTTTGCTGAATGGATAATTGAACGCTGCGCTGGGACAAGGACGTGCTTGATGGTGGCGTAATTTGTGCTTCAGCAACTTCAGGTGCAGGACCGGAGGCTTGTTCGCGGCCAGCATGGACAGGGGATTGGCTTGCATGCACAACAGCCGAAGACGTAGCAGTGACATCAGCACGCACCACTCCTCGACTCTGTGGTACTTCCCACAAAGTCGGGTGCTTGGCTGACATGTGCCTGGTCATGCTGGTGGTGGTCAGGCTGCTAGTTTTCGTACCCCTGCTGATAGTGGCATGGCAGGTGTGGCAAATGGCCTTTTTAGAGTCTTCTGGAGCCAACTTAAAAAACTCCCAGACTCGGGAAGACCGAACATTTGCACAGGCACCTTGAGTCGTGTTGTTGTTCCGGGGAACGGTTGCCTGCCTTCTGCCTGCGGACGCACCCCTGCTTCGTACTGGCTGTTGTGATGCTACGCCTCCCTCCCCCTGTGCACTGCTGTCCTCGCTCTGCATATCCTCCTGCCATGTAGGGTCAGCTACTGGATCATCCACCACGTCGTCTTCCTCTTCCGCACCCTGATCCTCCTCCTGACTTCCTGGCAATTGTGTCTCATCATCGTCCACCCCTTGTTGAGACACTTTGACAACGTTCCGTTCGTCATAACGCGGCTGCTCAAATATTTGGGCATCTGTACATACCATCTCCTCATGACCCACTTCAAGAGGAGGTGGCGACAGGCCAGATTCTGCGAATGGATACGTGAACAGCTCTTCCGAGTGTCCTAGTGTGGGATCTGTAATGTCCGTGGACGTGTAATCGGCCAGGTGGTAGGAAGGAGGATCAGGTTGGGAAATGTGCGGTGCAGTATCACGGCTACTGACAGTTGACCGTACGGAAGACAGGGTGTTTGTGGAGGTGCCCATCTGACTTGAAGCATTATCCGCTATCCAAGTAACAACCTGTTGACACTGGTCTTGGTTCAACAGTGGTGTACTGCTGCGGGCCCCAAGAATTTGGGACAGGACGTGCGAGCGAGGAGATGTGGCCCTTTGTTGTTGCGAAATGAGTGCTTGCACACGACCTCGGCCTCTGCCTGCACCACCATCACGTCCACTTCCTTGTTCCTTGCCAACGCCCTTGCCAACGCCTTTGCGCATTTTGCCTGTATAGAGCGACAACTGCCTGGTCACTGTGGAGGTCACAGGAGATTAGGATTTTAGTTCCCTAACCTGTATAAAGGTATGACGTACAACAGTGTGGTGACTGTTGAGATGACAAGAGTTAGGATTTTAGTTCCCTAACTTGTAGAAACTTATGACGTACAACAGTGTGGTGACTGTTGAGATGACAATAGTTAGGATTTTAGTTCCCTAACTTGTAGAAACGTATGACGTACAACAGTGTGGTGACTGTTGAGATGACAAGAGTTAGGATTTTAGTTCCCTAACCTGTAGAAACGTATGACGTACAACAGTGTGGTGACTGTTGAGATGACAAGAGTTAGGATTTTAGTTCCCTAACTTGTAGAAACGTATGACGTACAACAGTGTGGTGACTGTTGAGATGACAAGAGTTAGGATTTTATTTCCCTAACTTGTAGAAACTTATGACGTACAACAGTGTGGTGACTGTTGAGATGACAAGAGTTAGGATTTTAGTTCCCTAACCTGTAGAAACGTATGACGTACAACAGTGTGGTGACTGTTGAGATGACAAGAGTTAGGATTTTAGTTCCCTAACTTGTAGAAACGTATGACGTACAACAGTGTGGTGACTGTTGAGATGACAAGAGTTAGGATTTTAGTTCCCTAACCTGTAGAAACGTATGACGTACAACAGTGTGGTGACTGTTGAGATGACAAGAGTTAGGATTTTAGTTCCCTAACTTGTAGAAACGTATGACGTACAACAGTGTGGTGACTGTTGAGATGACAAGAGTTAGGATTTTAGTTCCCTAACCTGTAGAAACGTATGACGTACAACAGTGTGGTGACTGTTGAGATGACAATAGTTAGGATTTTAGTTCCCTAACTTGTAGAAACTTATGACGTACAACAGTGTGGTGACTGTTGAGATGACAAGAGTTAGGATTTTAGTTCCCTAACCTGTAGAAACGTATGACGTACAACAGTGTGGTGACTGTTGAGATGACAATAGTTAGGATTTTAGTTCCCTAACTTGTAGAAACTTATGACGTACAACAGTGTGGTGACTGTTGAGATGACAAGAGTTAGGATTTTAGTTCCCTAACCTGTAGAAACTTATGACGTACAACAGTGTGGTGACTGTTGAGATGACAATAGTTAGGATTTTAGTTCCCTAACCTGTAGAAACGTATGACGTACAACAGTGTGGTGACTGTTGAGATGACAATAGTTAGGATTTTAGTTCCCTAACCTGTAGAAACGTATGACGTACAACAGTGTGGTGACTGTTGAGATGACAATAGTTAGGATTTTAGTTCCCTAACTTGTAGAAACTTATGACGTACAACAGTGTGGTGACTGTTAAGATGACAAGAGTTAGGATTTTAGTTCCCTAACCTGTAGAAACTTATGACGTACAACAGTGTGGTGACTGTTGAGATGACAATAGTTAGGATTTTAGTTCCCTAACCTGTAGAAACGTATGACGTACAACAGTGTGGTGACTGTTGAGATGACAAGAGTTAGGATTTTATTTCCCTAACTTGTAGAAACTTATGACGTACAACAGTGTGGTGACTGTTGAGATGACAATAGTTAGGATTTTCGTTCCCTAACCTGTAGAAACGTATGACGTACAACAGTGTGGTGACTGTTGAGATGACAAGAGTTAGGATTTTATTTCCCTAACTTGTAGAAACTTATGACGTACAACAGTGTGGTGACTGTTGAGATGACAAGAGTTAGGATTTTAGTTCCCTAACCTGTAGAAACGTATGACGTACAACAGTGTGGTGACTGTTGAGATGACAATAGTTAGGATTTTAGTTCCCTAACCTGTAGAAACTTATGACGTACAACAGTGTGGTGACTGTTGAGATGACAATAGTTAGGATTTTAGTTCCCTAACCTGTAGAAACGTATGACGTACAACAGTGTGGTGACTGTTGAGATGACAAGAGTTAGGATTTTAGTTCCCTAACTTGTAGAAACTTATGACGTACAACAGTGTGGTGACTGTTGAGATGACAATAGTTAGGATTTTAGTTCCCTAACTTGTAGAAACTTATGACGTACAACAGTGTGGTGACTGTTGAGATGACAAGAGTTAGGATTTTAGTTCCCTAACCTGTATTAAGGTACTACGTACACCTGTCTGGTGACTGTAATGGTTTGAAGAGAGGATTTTAGTCCCTAACCTGTATTAAGGCAGTACGTACACCTGTCTGGTGACTGTTTTGATGACAAGAGTTAGGATTTTAGTTCCCTAACCTGTATTAAGGTACTACGTACACCTGTCTGGTGACTGTAATGGTTTAAACAGAGGATTTTAGTCCCTAACCTGTATTAAGGTAGTACGTACACCTGTCTGGTGACTGTTTTGATGACAAGAGTTAGGATTTTAGTTCCCTAACCTGTATTAAGGTAGTACGTACACCTGTCTGGTGACTGTAATGGTTTAAACAGAGGATTTTAGTCCCTAACCTGTATTAAGGTAGTACGTACACCTGTCTGGTGACTGTTTTGATGACAAGAGTTAGGATTTTAGTTCCCTAACCTGTATTAAGGTAGTACGTACACCTGTCTGGTGACTGTAATGGTTCAAGAGAGGATTTTAGTCCCTAACCTGTATTAAGGTAGTACGTACACCTGTCTGGTGACTGTGTTGATGACAAGAGTTAGGATTTTAGTTCCCTAACCTGTATTAAGGTAGTACGTACACCTGTCTGGTGACTGTAATGGTTCAAGAGAGGATTTTAGTCCCTAACCTGTATTAAGGTAGTACGTACACCTGTCTGGTGACTGTTTTGATGACAAGAGTTAGGATTTTAGTTCCCTAACCTGTATTAAGGTAGTACGTACACCTGTCTGGTGACTGTAATGGTTTGAAGAGAGGATTTTAGTCCCTAACCTGTAATAAGGTACTAAGTACAAGAGTGTGGTGACTCTAATGCTCACAGAAAAGCTTGGATTTCAATCTGTATCACCCTGCCTATATCCTCCTAGATTAGTCCTGAGAAGGACTGTTCTGGTCACTGGAAATCTTGGACTCCGATCTGGATCACCCTGCCTATGTCCTCCTAGATTAGTCCTGAGAAGGACTGTTGTGGTCAGCAGCAGCAGTTTGCAGCCCTGATCCGGATCTACCTATGAGGGCCGCAAATCTGTCCCTAATCAGCAGCAGACACTCTCCCTACACTCACTGTCTGGAAGGCTGTGTGCCGAGCACAGCGCGCCGGGACTTATAAAGGCTCGGTGACGCTGTGCAGGCCGGCCAATCACTGCTATACCACAACCAACAGGGCTGTGGCATTGCAGTGGTCTGTCAGCCAATCCCTGCACGTGGGCTGGCTCTCAAAAGAGCGCCAACATGGAGAGATGACGACCACGAGCACAGCACGAGTATCGCGAGATTACTCGGTGCTCGGCGAATCGCCCGAGTACAGTGATACTCGTGCGAGTAACGAGTAGTGCCGAGCATGTTCGCTCAACACTAGTTATCAGACTCCATCTAGCCCGTGTGGCTCCAGTCCAAACTAGGGAAAACTACCCTGCCGGTAGTTGGTTTGTGCTGCCGTGTTCCTCGGACCCCGTACTGCTGGTCCAGTCTCTTTCCTCACACTCCCCTGGGATGCCGGCTATGGATGAGCTTTCTCTCCGTGCTTTCTGTGACTCTGTGGATTCTGCATCTCCATCAAGCCCAACCCCACCGGGATGTGTGTTCTGTCTTTCTGATGTCTGTGCTGCTCAGCTCACTCTGGCCTACTGTGTCTTTACAGCTCAGCCTACCTCGGCCTACTACTCCTTCCTCCTCTTTTCCTCTATTTATGCTATATGTCACCTGACCTACATTCTCCACCCACTTGCTTTCTAAACCCACCACCCTTTGCCCGCTTAGAGTCTCGGGCTCCAGGTTGGGTGCTGTGCTCTTGGGGTGTGTGTGCTGTGAGGGTGTTTGGTGCACAAACTGTCTACCTTCTGCCTGGCTGCAGTTCCCTATGTGGCCTCCTGGTCGCAGGGGCGCCACATTTACCCTGGTTAGTAGTGTCCTCCCGCTTAGACGCTGGGCTAAGCGTGAGGATGCTGGTAACTAGGGTAAACACTGGGTAACTAAGCAGCGCGCGTTGCTTAGTTACCCGGTGTTTACCCTGGTTACCAGTGCCCAGTGTCTAATGTGCTGGGCACTGGCTGTGAGGTCACTGGTCGTTGGTCTCTCGCTGTCACACGCAGCGATGCGTGCTGACCAGCGGGAGACCAAGGACCAAAAAATGGTCCTGAACGATGTGCAGCAATCAGCGACCTCACACCAGGAGCCTAATCGCTGCTATATGTCACACACTGCAACATTGCTGGAGAGGTCGCTGTTAAGTCACAAAACCTGTGATGTTTCAGCGACATCGCTAGCGATGTTGCAGTGTGTGAAGTACCCCTAACAGTTGTCAAGATTCAAAGATCCTGCACAAATTGAGCATAGGATCCCTCTATTAATGTAGAATTCCACAGTGGAATATGGCTAGGGTCACACTTTTAAAGACAATTGTGCTCACCGCATCCAGATCCGGATGCGGTGAACGCAATTTGCTTCACACACATTTTTAATGAAAAATGTGTGGATGAAGCCGGAATCCGGTAACCGGATTGCTCTGGATGTGTAATCCGGAGTAATGCGGTTACCGTACAGCTTGCTCATCCTGCTGCCGAAGGGATGAGCAAACTGTTAAATCTGTAAAAAAAGATTAAATATTAATAATAATTGTGGGCAACATGTCTCTTGGGGGTGCCCACCCCCCCTAGAGACATGCTGCCTACTCAGGACATGTCATGGGTTAATATACCCTGTACAGTAAGCCGGCTATTGTCGGCTCTGAAGCAGGGATGAACAAACTATACGGAAACCGCATTGCTCAGGATTACATATCCTGAGCAATGTGGTTGCCGCATTGCAGGTCAGAGAACCGCTGTGAAAACTGCTGCCTACATGATTTTTACCGCAGGCTGCAGATCCAGAGCCAGTAACCGGATTGCTTGTAAAGCAATCCGGTTACCATAATAAGCTCCTATGAGGAGCGTTTCCTGCTTCGTTTTTTTGTTTTTTTTTGTCTCAATAAGTTTTTATTGAATTTTCAACATAGTGTGAAATTAATACAGACAAAGCCATGAGGCTCAAAATTTCCATATTACAAACTCAGGCACAAAGGAAAAAATTAAATCAATGAAAGGGGAGGTGTGGGGGGGGTGGAAGGGTAGTGGGATTGAAAAGTTGCCCAACCGGGTTGAATTACTGGGCAACGTTAGCATTCTCAGTTGGGACCAGGGTCGCCAAGGGGTGGGAGGCCCACAAGAGCCATGCATCATACATATGACCTCTAGTGGAGGCGTCAAGTGCCGAGTAGTATTCCTGGTGAAATATGAAATTTGTACGATCCACCACTGCTGCTCCGGTTTTGAGCTTTTTGAAAGCTCAAAAAAAAAAACACAGATATGACCCCAGCCTATATGAAAATTTATTTTTAAACTAAAAAAAGTTTTATCGCTCTAGTGCAATAAATCTAAGGGTGTGTGCCCACATAGTGGTTTAGTGTCGGTTTAGCAGCGAAAACCGCCGGCGGTTTAGCATAGGTTTTATTTAAATTTATGTAAATCATTAGCAGCTTTATGACTTACAAGTAACCCTATGTAATTTAGAAAACGCTGTGCACACATAGTGGGTTTATGTGAGCAGATCTGCCAGCGGTTGGGCGGTTTCCCAGAGGTTTAGCAGCATACAGCATGTCAATTCTTCTCAGCTGTTTTTGAGCGTTTCCATGGACAAAATCCTCCATAGAAAACCGCCGGAAAAACCGCTGGAAAAACCGACTGTAAAACGCTGTGCACACACTGAAAAAACCGCTGGGAAACCGCTGAGAAACCGCTGGAAAACCGCTGGTGACTTCTGAGCTCAGGAATTTAGGCTCCTTGAATTTTCCAGCGGTTTACTGACGATTTGAACGTCACTAAACCACTATGTGGGCACACACCCTAAGAGTAAAACAACACAAATAGTGATTTGTTGTGCAAAAACTATCATGTGAGCCTAGTTGAAGGTATTATTTACCCTTGTCCGTAATAGATAAAATTCTCTAGGGAGCAATGTGTTAATTAAATCAGGCCCACCTACTAAATCAAGTTGTGATGTACTTATCTGAAATGGCAGACTATACGGATAGCTTATAATATGGAGTCTGCCCACTGAGAAGTGGGGGGGTGGACAAGGAGGACTTGGGTGTCAGCGTTAGAACTCATCGGACCTGAAGTCACTTTGTCGCAGTCGATGAGCAAACAGACATTGGCCAATGTGTGTACCAAGAACTTCAGAAATAAAAAGATAAAATTTTGAGTTTTTTGAAAAAAACGGAAGTTTTTAAACTTTTTTCTCATATATATATATATAGCTTGTTAGCATATGTACATCATTGGTAGTAGCTGAGTGCTGCAGAGTATTTTTTTTCTAGTTATTTGATCTAGCAGCCCTGCTGGCACCGGTTCACAATAGTCTGTGAGTGCTGTGCAGTTTTTTTCTGTTTTATAATATGGAGGTAGAGAAAGCATGAAGCTGATAAAGAATTGTAAGACAAATATAGCATAAAATATACTAAAGATAAAGTATGTGAAAAAGAAAAACAAATATGATAAAATAAGGTTCTTATGCATAGGGCTCCATTCAGACAAGCGTAAAAAATATATCCTGTTTTTAGGGCGCCTTCACACTGGCGTTTGTGTCTGCATGCGTATGGCATGCAGACGCAAACGCAGTGCAAACGCAGCCATATTAATGTGAACGCAGCGGAGAATCTCCGCATGCGTTCACATTAATTTGCACCCCGCCCATCCAATCATCTGTCTTGGGGGCGGCCGGGAGGAGGAGATCAGCGGCAGAGATCTCCTCCTCCTGGCACAGCTGATCTCCCGCCGGTGTCAGCGCGGAAGATTTGAAGATACAGCTGATCTGACAGCTGTTTAAATCTCCCGTGCCGACACCGAATAGGGTGATATCGATGCAAGAGATAAGAAATAGCTGATCACTGCTTCAAATCTCCCGCGCCGACATCACCTCTTCGGTGTCGGTGCGGGAGATTTAAACAGCTGTCAGATCAGCTGTATCTTCAAATCTCCCGCGCCGACACCGGCGGGAGATCAGTGGAGGCTCCAGCTGCTCTCCCGGTGGCCGCCGGGAGAGATTTCAATGAGATCCGCAGCGCTCCCCTGCGCTGTCATGCGGAGGACACTGCGGATTCATTGACTTGCGGGCGCTTGCAGATAAAACAAGAGCCCACGACCGCACAAAAAATGCAACATACTGCGTTCGGAGGGCGCAAAAATCGTTCGCATCCGAGCGCAAACGCAACCGAACGCAGCCAAACGCAGGCACATCCGTTCCCTTGTTAAACATAGGAACGCATGTGCGCAAGCGTTTGGCTGCGTTCGGTAAGCTGCGTTCCAAACGCCAGTGTGAAGGCGCCCTTAGACCGGAAAAAAACACGCTTGTTAATTTCCATTGGCGAGTCTCCACTGAAAAACAGAAAAGACTAGTGCACATTTTTTTTTCCACATGGACCAATGCTCATCTGAACTTGTCCATTTACTGACACTGGTCCATGTGCTATCTGATTTGCTAACAGTCAGCGCACTGACGGAAAATTCATATCTAGTCCCAGGCTAGTCCTTCCATTTCCCAAACCACCATATGTTACGTCATAGCTGATACAGTTTATGGAAATTCTTGATGTATCAAGCTGTATTCACCCTCCCCCCTTCCCCGAAAAAAATGTTTATATAAGCCCATATTTTTCATATATAATCATGAGAAAAACTAAGTAAGGCTAGGGTCACACTTTAAACCTGAATTGCGTTCACCTCATTCAGATCCGGATGCGGTGAACGCAATTGTCTTCATACATTCAGCAATCCGGGAATCGGATTGCTGAAGCCGCAATCCGGTAACCGGCTTCTGCTGCATACTTTAGGCTATTTGAGGGCTCCTGTGGTATACAGAGGGCTATGTGTGGGCTCCTGCTGTATACACAGGGCTATGTGTGGGCTCCTGCTGTATATAGGGGGCTGTGTGGGGTGTCCTGTGCATACTGGAGGCTATTTGTGGGCTCCTGCTGCATACAGGGGGCTATTTGTGGGCTCATACTGGGTGCTATGTGTGAAGTCCTGCTGCCTTAATTTCCCACCCCTACTCTGTTATATATAGTTCTATCTTTTATGTATTGCGTGCCACTGTTTTTTCCTTGTTTTGCTGTCATGGATCTACACCTGTGTGTAATCATATGACTTATCACACGTTGAGTATTTGGTGAGTTTTTACCTCAGTATATGTAAGACCTCGTGCACACGCTGAGTATTTGGTGAGTTTTTACCTTAGTATTTGTAAGACCTCGTGCACTCGCTAAGTATTTGGTCATTTTTTACCTCAGTATTTGTAAGGCCTCGTGCACACGCTGAGTATTTGGTTAGTTTTTACCTCAGTATTTGTAAGGCCTCGTGCACACGCTGAGTATTTGGTAAGTTTTTACCTCAGTATTTGTAAGGCCTCATGCACACGCTGAGTATTTGGTGAGTTTTTACCTCAGTATTTGTAAGGCCTCGTGCACACGCTGAGTATTTGGTTAGTTTTTACCTCAGTATTTGTAAGGCCTCGTGCACACGCTGAGTATTTGGTAAGTTTTTACCTCAGTATTTGTAAGGCCTCATGCACACGCTGAGTATTTGGTCAGTTTTTACCTCAGTATATGTAAGGCCTCGTGCACACATTGAGTATTTGGCCAGTTTTTACCTCAGTATATGTAAGGTCTCGTACACACGCTGAGTATTTGGTCATTTTTTACCTCAGTATATGCATGCCTCCCAACCGTCCCGGATCCAGCGGGACACTCCCGATTTTGAGCTTCTGTCCTGCTGTCCCGGCCGAGAGGTTACATTTCCCGCACTGCAGTGAGCTGCCGGCCACGCCCCCTAGACATTTTAGCTCTGTGTGTCAAGGATCATCAGTGCTCTGCCCCAAATGTCCAGTTCAAGTGTCTTTTTTTTTTTTATTGAATAAAGTTTTGTGGCGCTCGTACACATGCGGGGATTGCTAACACTGCTCTGCGCGGCTCTGTGACCTCCGCACACTGCTCTCCCTCACCCCAGCTATTGCCAAGGATTCCTCCATCGTTCTGCACTGAGACTGCAGTGAGTGCCCAGCATCAGTGAGGGGAGAGGGACGTCATTCTGTAGCAGAAGGTGGGAGGGCCAAGTCTGTGCAGGAGGTAGGGGGAGAAACACAAGGCAGTCTGCCCTGAGGAGAGGAGAGAGGAGTGCAGCCACAGGAGCCCCCTCCCTCCTGTAATCTCACTAACTGCTCTGCTGTCGGCAGCAGAAGCAGGGGGAGAGAAGGAGAAGGAGACCTCCTGCGTGATGATTCCAACTTCAGGCCTCCCCCACTGCTGTACTGCCACTGAAGAAGAGAGTGAGTATATATGTGTTCATGTATATATGACAGTATGTGTGATGTGTGTGTGATGCTGTGAGATTGATGCATGCGCTGTTTGTCAGTGATGCGTGTGATCTGGTGTGGTGTGTGAGTGATGCGTGTGTGTAAGGAATGTGTGTTCTGTGTTAGAGTGATGCTTGTGAGTGATGCATGTGTGTGAGTGGTGCGTGTAGTGTGTGAGTGATGCGTGAGTTAGTGATGCATGTGTGTCAGTAATGCGTGTGCTGTATGTGAGTGATGCATGAGTTAGAGTGATGTGTGTGATGTGTGACAGTGATACGTGTGTGAGTGATGCATGTGGTGTGTGAAAGTGATGCATGTGTGTGAGCGATGCGTGTGATGTGTGAGTGATGTGCGGAGTGTGAGAGTGATGCGTGTGTGTGAGTAATGTGAATGCGTGTATTGTGTGTGAGTGATGCATTTGATGTGTGACTGCAATTGACTTCTACTTCTTTATCTGCATTTAGAGAGTTAACACTGTTTTCTGTGGTGTTACATAGGACTGCAGATTACATTTACTACATTACCTGTACTAAGAAATATCACTGTGTTATCTGTGGTGTTACATGGGACTGCAGATGACAACTACTACATTATCTGTACTGTTATCACAGCGTTATCTGTGATGTTACATGGGACTGCAGGTGACATCTACTATATTATCTGTATTCAGAGATATTACAGTGTTATCTGTGGTATTACTTAGGACTGCAGATGACATCTACTACCTCATCTGTACTCAGAGATATCACTGTGTTGTCTGTGATGTTACATGGGACTGCAGGTGACATCTACTACATTATCTGTACTCAGAGATATCACTGTGTTGTCTGTGATGTTACATGGGACTGCAGGTGACATCTACTACATTATCTGTACTCAGAGATATCACTGTGTTATCTATGGTGTTACATAGGACTGCAGGTGACATCTACTGTATTTTTCAGACTATAAGATGCTTTTTTTCCCCATAAACTTTGGGTGAAAGAGGGGGGTGCGTCTTGTAGTCTGAATATACAGACCTGTGTGACTGTGGGGCGCCACAGTTCTGGAGCAGCTGGAGGAGGCTGGCTTACGCTGCAGAGGCAGTGGGAGGTCACTCATTAGTGTAATGTATGTTGCACGGCATTCTCAGCGCCGAGGTGGGCAGAGGAGCGGCGCATATTATAAGTATACACCCCCCTACATCACTGTATGTGGCCCCCCCATGCTGCCGCACACCAGAGAATAATAACCAATGTAACTGTCGAGCCCCAGGCCCTGGGGTACTCGGATATCAGTGTCGGTGGCTGTTCGGGATGTCACGGATGGCAGCGCCTGACCCCGTGGCCTGGGTGACACTTCAAAAAGGGAATATTTAAAGGGGATAAGAGTTTATCATGTGACGCCACCTGTAGTACCTGGTGATGGATCACCAGCGCCGCCACAGTCCTCCGAAGGTAGATGGTAGTGCGGCTGAGATGGCTAAGCTCCCTACAGGTAGAGCTGTTCCTCCGGGGCAGCGTTCCTGAAAACAAGCAGGGTGATGGAGAAAACCACACACAGGCAAAGTCACTTTCTCCCGGGTACTTTACTGTCAACCAGTAGCAGCGTCATACAAAGTTCACAGTTCAGCATCAAATGTTAAATAACAGGTAGGTCTACGTGTGGCTGCAAGTGGATCCCAGGTGGTATGGTGGAACCCGTGATGTAACTTAGTTGACAAACCCATGTCCTTTCTTCCCTGCCTAGGATGAGTCTATACCCAATGGCTCCGTGTAGGTAGTATTGGGGGTCTTCTCCCTCGTGGTAAGGAAGCAGGCAGACCGCTCCGTCTGGCAGGTGCTGTGGCGATATACGGACCACAGCAGCTGATTGCCGACTGCAAAGATAAACCTTGGCCGGATCCTCGGGCTCGTGGTGGACTGGAGAATCCCTTGGAGTATGGTCGCTCCACGCTGGGGTTCTCCCTTTCTCTCTAGGGCTCAGACCCCGCTCGTCGGACGCCCTCTTTCAGGATTTCTTCAAGACCTCGTCTCCTTTCCTACCGATCAGCCCGTCCGGGTAACCCTTCTGCCTCGTTCCACACTCTTTCCAACTTTCCTTCTTCTCCGACTGTTTCAACCCTCTCTCTCTCTCACCGACTAGAGAGAGTTTACTCTTTATCCTAGCTGGCCATTTCTGCTGAAGACTTCCTTTTTCTCCCAGAGGTGAATATATCCCCTTCCGGGTAACCTCCCACCGCTCAGCTAATGTGGGAGTGCAGGAATGGGGACCACCGACCAACCTAGCATCCACTTGCAGCTGGGGAGTTACACCTCTTTTACGGGTGCAATACCCCTCTGTGACGCCTGACTACGTTGGGCGCCACATAACCTCCCCAGTGCTCCCCTCCGTCTCTCCCTGCTTGCCGCACTTTAAATACTGAGTCCTCCTGCATGCATCCCCGGCATCTGATCACGTTACCTGCACAGCACAGTGATGTCATCGCTGCATGCTCCAATCATATGAGGACTCAGGACACGAAGTGCGGAAAGCAGGAAGAGACGGAGGGGAGTGCTGCAGAGTTAAGTTACATTGGTTATTATTTTCTGGTGTGCAGCAGCATGGTGGACACATACAGTGATGGGGGTGGCCATAACCAGGATGGGGGTCATATGTAACATGGAGGGGGCTATATCCAGGATGGGGTGGCCATATCTAACATGGAAGGGGGCTATATCCAGGATAAGAGGGTAATGTATATATTACCTGGAAGGGGCCCAGGATGGGGACATTACCCCCATAGGTGTTAGCAGCAAACCCCATCCCCATAACAGTTTATCATAACCACATTGTATGCTTAATTTGTTATTTTCCTCCTCTAAAACCCGGGTGAGCCTTATAGTCCGAAAAATACAGTAGTACATTATCTGTTCTCAGAGAGTTATGTTATGGTGTTACATTTTAATTTGGCGGGATTGGTTGGCTGCAAAACATCTTGCGGCTTGGGACCCGAATCTTTTCTGACCCTAGCAATGCCCCTGTCACCATGACTACTGGACCCTCCATCTCTTGTCTGCATTTCCTGCTTTCCATTTATACATATGCGCCACCTTGTGTTCACTCTCCGTCATCCAGGTAGTGATGTACACCCCTGTGACGTCAGCACCCTGTAGTGATTGCCTGTGGCACCCCTGTGATGTCAGCACCCTGCAGTGATTGGCTGTGTGCAACCCTTTGATGTCAGCACTCTGCAGTGATTGGCTGTGTGCACCCCTGGGACGTCAGCACAATGCAGTGATTGGTTGTGTGCACCCCTGTGACGTCAGCACCCTGCAGTGATTGGCTGTGTGCACTCCTGTGGTGTCAGCAACCTGCAGTGATTGGCTGTGTGCACCCCTGTGACGTCAGCACCCTGCAGTGATTGGTTGTGTGCACCCCTGTGACGTCATCATCCTGCAGTGATTGGCTGTGTGCACTCCTGTGGTGTCAGCACCCTGCAGTGATTGGCTGTGTGCACCCCTGTGACGTCAGCACCCCGCAGAGATTGGCTGTGTGTACCCCTGTGACGTCATCACCCTGCAGTGATTGGCTGTGTGTACCCCTGTGAGGCTGTCTGTCGAGATGGAGGAGGAATGGAGGGAGGATGGAGGCAGGCTGTCGGGAGAGGAATATTTGTGTGCAAATTCGATTCTGTAGTGATAATCTTATACAAAAACAAAACCACCTGGCAGACCCAGCCTCGACCTTCCTGTGTGTCAGCTGCAGAAATCTGTATGTGCTCCTTCCAGCATACACACATGGCAGCTGCATGAGACAATGGCATCTCTTCATGCCTTGAGAAATCAGAACACGCCCCTATCACGTGATGGAAATGACATCCCACCTGGAAGGAGCCAATACTTTCTAGTATCTACCGTTCATCTGTATCCAGCCTCACAATCATGTGACTGCTTTCTGTCCGTTCCCCTCCTTCTTGAATTTTGCCATGGTCACGTGACAGTCATCTAGCGAGCTACTAATGGGAAGGCCCCGCCTATTCCTTTTCCCATCCAATCAGAACAGTCAAAAAATGTTGGAGCGAAGTGTGAAAATGAGGGTTCTTTGGTGCCTCAGGTGCCCGGTATATCTGCTCTGCTGAGTGCACTGATTCACTTCACTAGTGGGAGTCAATGCTGGAACCAGAGGATGTCACGTTTCAGGAGACAAAGGTGAGGGCAGCGTGGGCCTCATACCAGACTATGTACCCGCATGGCCGCATGTATGGTACAATGTGAGGAATGTGGTGCCCTGCCCGTTATAGATAATGTGATCATCGTATTTTCCTGCATCTCCCAGTGTGGAGCTTGTATCGTGTCCTGTAATGGTCATGGCAGCGTGCCATCAAGGGGTGCTATACACAGTACTGTGGACTCAGAGTAGGTGTCCATTTTGGTGGAGTCGGATTCAAGGAAATTGAGGACTTGTAGTCGGAGGTTTGGCTACTGACTGCACATCCCTGGCTCTGCAGGGCAGGCACTAGTCTCAGCCGTCCTGCTGTGTTGTATGATAGGGCAGCCCAACATCTGTGCTGTCAGTACTAAACCGCACCAAAACGCATCAAATTAATTGGAAAAGGCAAAAAATGCAGCAAAAATGCAATAATCAGAAGTTTAATATTAATAAGGGCATCTGTTGAATGTTCGTCACTTGTAAATGGGTGTGGCTTGGACGTGGATAGGGGCGTGGCTAAAATTTGTGTGGCGCACATAGCGCGCCACATCTTTTGTCCCTCTTTCTGTACTTCAAAAGTTGGGAGGTATGGTACATGTAAGGTCTCGTGCACACGCTGAGTATTTGGTGAGTTTTCTTTGAGTTTTGTTCACATAGGGTGTTTTTGCAGCATTTTATTTTGCATGGTTTTTCATTATTTAATTTGCTTTTATTTTTTTACTTAAATGGAACACAGCTAATCTGTTTCAGGTATATGATGTCCCGTCACTTGACCCCATCACATGACCGGGGGGCCCACAGAGTCTGAACAGCCCCGGGCCCCGGCTACCCTTAATCCACCCCTGCCTGTCCCTGCACCCCCTCTTATCCTATCTAGCCATCCCTTTTGCAGAACAAAACGATTGTGTAAAGTAGAGAGAAGAGGTTATATTCACCTCGTCCTGTGTGAGTTCTCTGTCTCTTAATACGTCTCCAAAGGCGGGCCTGTCTGCTGCTCCCTCCGCCCTCTTTGTAATTATACACGCCCCCTCTCAGCTTGCTGCAGTGCTGAGAGCCTGGCCGCATCGTGAAAGGGGTGGGGCTACCAGTATGACTCGATTTTAGCCCCGCCCCTTTCATGACACAGCCAGGCTCTCAGCACTGCTGCAAGCTGAGAGGGGCCGTGCATAATTACTAAGCAGGCGGAGGGAGCAGCAGACAGCCCCGCCTTTGGACACTTACAGAAACAGAAACTCACACAGTACGTAAATATAACCTGTATTCTCTACTTTAAAACATTGTTGTCTTCAGCAAAAGGGATAGCTAGAAAAGATAAGAGGGGGTGCAGGGACAGGTATAAAGATGCGGAGGTGGGGCAGTTTGTGGGGTTATGCGCGCCGCTCTGAGGAGCCTGGCGCTTTTCTACATTACAGATTATAGCAGGATAAACCCAACTGAGTGGGTGTAAGGTCTCTAGGGGGACTAGGCACCCCCTAGAGATATTAAACCCTTCACCCCCGGGCCTATTTTGACCCTAATGACCAGGCCATTTTTGTCAATTCTGACCAGTGTCCCTTTTTGAGGTAATATCTCTGGAACGCTTGAACGGATCCTAGCGATTCTGAGATTGTTTTTTCGTGACATATTGGGCTTCATGTTAGTATTAAATTTAGGTCGATAATTTTTGCGATTATTTCTGGAAAAAATCAAAAATTTGGCAAAAACTTTGAAAATTTTGCAATTTTCAAATTATGAATTTTTATTCTGCTAAACCAGAGAGTTATGTGACACAAAATCTCTATACATAATCACCAGTTTTGCGCTTCCGGTCACTGTGCCGCTATCAAGCGACAGCACCTGCGCAAAACTGGTGATTACCCGGAAGCGCCGCCATATTAACACACCCAAAGCTGCCGGCGCCTGCCTGCAGCCTCCTCTGACCACACCCCCCCGCACACCTCCGCTACAGCACGCGCACATACCCCTCCAGTACACCCTGCAGGCTCCTGTGCCCACAACCCCCCCCCCGGCGCCCTCCTTCGCCGCCCGCACCCCCATGAATACTTACCTCTTCAGATAGGACCTTTGGTGATGTCACAGTCATGTGATCATTCACATGACCGTGCATCGCCCTAGCTCCGCCTCCTCTACACTACACTGCTTCCCAGCTACTACATGGAGCTGTCACAGCTGGGAAGGAGAGAAGAGGAGGCAGAGAGGCAGAATGGGAGTGCTCATGACACAGGAACACAAAAACTCCACACAGACAACAGGCCTGCACAAACACTACACAGGCTGAGCTAACAAGTACCGTAAGTGCAGCACACAAACATAAAGGCCTCCACAGCCCCCTGTATACTCTGCTCCCCCCACAGCCGCCTGTATACTCTGCTCCCCTCTCACCCACCTGTATACTCTGCTCCCCGCACAGCCGTCTGTATACTCTGCTCCCCCCACAGCCGCCTGTATACTCTGCTCCCCCCTCACCCACCTGTATACTCTGCTCCCCGCACAGCCGCCTGTATACTCTGCTCCCCTCATAGCCCCCTTTATACTCTGCTCCCCCCTCACCCACCTGTATACTCTGCTCCCCGCACAGCCGCCTGTATACTCTGCTCCCCGCACACCCGCCTGTATACTCTGCTCCCCGCAAAGCCGCCTGTATACTCTGCTCCCCGCACAGCCCCCTGTATACTCTGCTCCCTGCACAGCCGCCTGTATACTCTGCTCCCCGCACAGCCGCCTCTATACTCTGCTCCCCACACAGCCGCCTGTATACTCTGCTCCCCACACAGCCGCCTATATACTCTGCTCCCCGCACAGCCGCCTGTATACTCTGCTCCCCGCACAGCCCCCTGTATACTCTGCTCCTCGCACAGCCGGCTGTATACTCTGCTCCCCGCACAGCCCCCTGTATACTCTGCTCCCCGCACAGCCGCCTCTATACTCTGCTCCCCGCACTGCCCCCTGTATACTCTGCTCCCCGCACAGCCGCCTGTATACTCTGCTCCCTGCACAGCCGCCTGTATACTCTGCTCCCCGCACAGCTGCCTCTATACTCTGCTCCCCGCACTGCCCCCTGTATACTCTGCTCCCCGCACAGCCACCTGTATACTCTGCTCCCTGCACAGCCGCCTGTATACTCTGCTCCCCGCACAGCCGCCTGTATACTCTGCTCCCCGCACAGCCGCCTGTATACTCTGCTCCCCGCACAGCCCCCTGTATACTCTGCTCCCCACACAGCCGACTCTATACTCTGCTCCCCGCACTGCCCCCTCTATACTCTGCTCCCCGCACAGCCGCCTGTATACTCTGCTCCCCGCACACCCCCCTGTATACACAGCCGCGTGTATACTCTGCTTCCCGCCCAGCCCTCTCTATCCTCTGCTCCACGCTCACCCGCCTGTATACTCTGCTTCCCGCACAGCCCCCTCTATCCTCTGCTCCCCGCACACCCGCCTGTATACTCTGCTCCCCGCACAGCTGCCTGTATATTCTGCTCCCCCCTCAGCCGCCTGTATACTCTGCTTCCCGCACAGCCGCCTGTATACTCTGCTCCCCGCACAGCCGCCTGTAAACTCTGCTCCCCGCACAGCCCCCTGTATACTCTGCTCCCCGCACAGCCCCCTGTATACTCTGCTCCCCGCACAGACCCCTGTATACTCTGCTCCCCGCACAGCCCCCTGTATACGCTGCTCCCCGCACAGCCCCCTCTATACTCTGCTCCCTGCACAGCCGGCTGTATACTCTGCTCCCCGCACAGCCCCCGTATACTCTGCTCCCCGCACACCCCCCTGTATACACAGCCGCCTGTATACTCTGCTCCCCGCACAGCCACCTGTATACTCTTGCTCCCCCCACAGCCGCCTGTATACTCTGCTCCCCCCACAGCCGCCTGTATACTCTGCTCCCCCCACAGCCGCCTGTATACTCTGCTCCCTGCACAGCCGCCTCTATACTCTGCTCCCTGCACAGCCGCCTCTATACTCTGCTCCCCCCTCAGCCGCCTGTATACTCTGCTCCCCGCAGAGCCACCTCTATACTCTGCTCCCCGCAGAGCCGCCTGTATACTCTGCTACCCACAGAGCCGCCTGTATACTCTGCTACCCACAGAGCCGCCTGTATACTCTGCTACCCACAGAGCCGCCTCGATACTCTGATACCCACTGACCCGCCTGTATACACACAATTCATTTCACCACGCTCCCGATGCAATTGCATCGGGCCTTTTTACTAGTAGTTAATAAATAACATTTCCCACATGTCTACTTTACATCAGCACAATTTTGAAAAAAAAACATTTTTGTTCGGACGTTATAAGGGTTCAAAGTTCATCAGCAATTTTTAATTTTTGCAGCAAAATTTACAAAACCATTTTTTTTATTCCCACATCAAATTTGAAGTTCCTTTGAGGGGTGTACATGACAGAAAACACCCAAAAGTGAAACGATTCCAAAACTGCACCCCTCAAGCTACTCAAAACTACATTCAAGAAGATTATTATCGCTTCAGGTGCTTCATGGGAACTAAAGCAAAGTGGAAGGAAAAAGTGGTCATTTTAAGTTTTCCAACAAAAATGTTCTTTTAGCCTCATTTCTTTCATTTTCACATGGGCAACAAGATAAAATGGATCCTAAAAATTGTTCAGCAATTGGGCTGATTTTTCAGTCAAATTGTTAGCGGACACCATGTTGCATTTGGAGAGCCCCTGTGTGCCTAAACATTGGAGCTCCCCCACAAGTGACCCCATTTTGGAAACTAGCAGATAGAAAACAAGCGGTGTCAGAGGTTTGGAGCGCTAAAGGATTGATGATTATATTACCAATACTTTATTGCACGAACAGCAGGGGTCCAGTATGCCACAGTTGCGTCTTTCTCAAGTGGATGAGGGATCCCTGATTACCTCTTTCTTATAAACCTACCAAGAAAGACGCAACTGTGCGTCGAAACGCGTTGTGGCATACTGGACCCCTGCTGACCCCTGCTGTTCGTGCAATAAAGTATTGGTAATATAATCATCAATCCGTCGTTTCTTTAGCGCTTCAAACCTCTGACACCGCTTGTTTTCTATCTGCTAATCTCTTTCTCCCTTGTTGGGAGTGCGGTGTGTGAGCTGCTCTAAGATCCACAGGACCTGGCAGTACTTCATAAAGACCCACCCTTGAATGATCAACTGATACACAGTGTGGAGCTGGGACGGAAGTTTTGCATCAAGTCTGCCTCTTCGAGTGGAGGAGTGAAGGAGCTCACCTCCATCTCCGGAGGAACTAAGGAGCCGACCCTCAGGCCCGGAGTATCAAAGGAGGAGGGAACATTGGACCCCGTCACACGGTGACCCACATTAAGCCATCAGTCTGGTTGTGCGGGGTGTTGCACAACCAGTTAAGGTTAGTGCACACATAGTAAAACCGCGTATTAATTTTCTCCAGTTGCAGTGTGGCGCAATATTTGTTTTTTTCTTTCAATTACATTTTGAAAACTAGACCCCCCCAAGGAACATATCTAAATGCATAGTGAGCACTTTGAACCCCAGGTGCTTCACAAACTGATCCGTAAAAATGAAAAAAGAAAATTTGTGTGAAAAAAAAGTACTTTTTCCTTCTTACGGATCATCTAAGTATGGCTGGCAGATATAATCTCTTAAAGAGGACATGTCACCATGACACGTGAGGACCATACTCAGTGGCGTAACCTTAGTCTTGGCGGGCCCCAGTGCGAAATTTAGACCTGCCTCCCCCGCTCACATTGGCAGATGAATCGGCCTAATGTAACCTTTTAAATCCTCTAAAGACTCACAAATTGACCCCTCTCCCCCTTAAATATGCATTAAAGTCCCTCATCATGTTATATACAGTTGTGACCAAAAGTATTGACATCCCTGCAATTCTGTCAGATAATACTCAGTTTCTTCCTGAAAATGATTGTAATCACAAATTCTTTGGTATTACTATCTTCATTTAATTTGTCTTCAATGAAAAAACACAAAAAGAATTGTCCTAAAGCCAAATTGGATCTAATTCCACACCAAACATAAAAAAGGCTGTGGACAAAAGTATTGGCACTGTTAGAAAAATCATGTGATGCTTCTCTAATTTGTGTAATTAACAGCACCTGTAACTTACCTGTGGCACCTAACAGGTGTTGGCAATAACTAAATCACACTTGCAGCCAGTTGACATGGATTAAAGTTGACTCAACCTCTGTCCTGTGTCCTTGTGTGTACCACATTGAGCATGGAGAAAAGAAAGAAGACCAAAAAACTGTCTGAGGACTTGAGAATCCAAATTGTGAGGAAGCATGAGCAATCTCAAGGCTACAAGTCCATCTTCAAAGACCTGAATGTTCCTGTGTCTACCGTGCGCAGTGTCATCAAGAAGTTTAAAGCCCATAGCACTGTGGCTAACCTCCCTAGATGTGGACGGAATAGAAAAATTGACAAGAGATTTCAAAGCAAGATTGTGCGGATGGTTGATAAAGAACCTCAACTAACATCCAAACAATTTCAAGCTGCCCTGCAGTCCAAGGGTACAACATTGGCAACCAGTACTATCCGTCGGCGTCTGACTGAAAAGGGACTGTATGGTAGGAGACCCAGGAAGACCCCACTTCTTACCCCGAGATATGAAAAAGCCAGGCTGGAGTTTGCCAAAACTTACCTGAGAAAGCCTAAAACGTTTTGGAAGAATGTTCTCTGGTCAGATGAGACAAAAATAGAGTTTTTTTGGCAAAGGCATCAACATAAAGTTTACAGGAGAAAAAAAGAGGCATTCAAAGAAAAGAACACGGTCCCTACAGTCAAACATGGCGGAGGTTCCCTAATGTTTTGGGGTTGCTTTGCTGCTTCTGGCACTGGACTGCTTGACAGTGTGCATGGCATTATGAAGTCTGAAGACTACCCAACAAATTTTGCAGCATAATGTAGGGCCCAGTGTGAGAAAGCTAGGTCTCCCTCAGAGGTCATGGGTCTTCCAGCAGGACAATGACCCAAAACACACTTCAAAAAGCGCTAGAAAATGGTTTGAGAGAAAGCACTGGAGACTTCTAAGGTGGCCAGCAATCAGTCTAGACCTGAATCCCATAGAACACCTGTGGAGAGATCTAAAAATGGCAGTTTGGAGAAGGCACCCTTCAAATATCAGGGACCTGGAGCAGTTTGCCAAAGAAGAATGGTCTAAAATTGCAGCAGAGCATTGTAAGAAACTCATTGATGGTTACTGAAAGCGGTTGATCGCAGTTATTTTGGCTAAAGGTTGTGCAACCAAGTATTAGGCTGAGGGTGCCAATACTTTTGTCTGGCCCATTTTTGGAGTTTTGTGTGAAATGATCAATGTTTTGCTTTTTGCTTCATTCTATTTTGTGTTTTTTCATTTAAGACAAATTAAATGAAGATAATAATACCAAAGAATTTGTGATTGCAATCATTTTCAGGAAGAAACTGAGTATTATCTGACAGAATTGCAGGGGTGACAATACTTTTGGCCACAACTGTATGGTCCTCCTCCTGGAATATGACCCTAATCATATATATATGGTCCTCCTCCTCCCGCCACCATAGTCGTCCAATTATTATAATGCATCCCCATATTTCTCCATATATTATAATGTATCCTCATAGTCCTCTATGTATTATAATGCATCCCCTAATCCTCTATTCATAAGTTAGCCCCATAGTCATTCAATTATTATAATAAACCCCCATTATCCTCCATTAAACATGGGCGTACCCAGCGTGGGGCAGGGGGGGCAGTTGCCCCCCCCCCCAAGAGGCTGGCCCCCCCTCATGAGGAAGGGATTAGCGCGGCACTGTGCGCACCCCACCTACTGTAGTACTGTGTGACTGTGACATGATAGCCGCAGAGCGTGTGTGACATGGGGCGGCGGGGCGGCAGGCCGGCAGCTGCAGCAGGCAGGGCAGGGCACAGGGACAGGGTGGATAATCATCTCGCCGGGTGGGGCACCCTCAGGCTTCAGCCTCACACAGTGTCTGCCGATTGCAGATCAGCTCGGCAGGCACTGGCAGGCCTGCAGAGGGACTCAGAAGTGATGAGGCTGAGTCCCAGGCTGCGGCTGCGGTGCAAGCTGGAGTGGGGACACTGCTGGCCTGGTGAGGAGGGAGACTGGAGCCAGGAGCTCGAGGCGAGGCAAGCTACAAGTGAAGACAGAGTGAGTGAAGTTAGAGACAAGACATCACAAGAGGACAACAGTAACTGACTGTTAAATAATAGATCTGTATGTAAAAAAAGTGATGTAGGGGGTTGGGGTGATGGGAGCCCAGAGGGTTGTATATGGGGGCCTTATGTGGGGGCTGCATGCTGTATATGAGATGACATGTACTCCCATCTCATATACAGCCCTGCCCCCCATAGGCTCCCATATCATATACAGCATCCCTATAGGGCTCCTATATCATTCATATATATGACCCCTAAAGGGCTCCCATTATTGGAGCCCTATGGGGGGGGCTGTATGTGACATGGGAGCGCTATGGGGCTATGTGTGATATGGGAGCCCTATGGGGCATTAGGGGGGCTGTATATGATATGGGACTCCCATATCATATACAGCCCCGCACAGGGTTCCCATATCATATGCAGCCTATGATATAGGAGCCCTATGGGGGGCTGTTGTATATATGATATGAGGACTGTATGGGGTATGGGAGGCTGTATATGAAATGGGACTCCAATATCATATACAGCCCCCCATAAGGCCGCCATATCATATACAGCCCACCCCATAGGGCTCCCTTATCATATATAACCCCCCATAGGGCTCTCATGATGGGAGCCCTATGGAGGGGCTGTATATGAGGGGGCTGAATATGATTTGGGTGCCCTATGGCGGTGTTATATATGATATGGGAGCCCTAAAAGGGGGCTGTATAAGATATGGGAGCTCTATGGGGGCTGTATATGAGATGGGAGCCCTATGGGACATTGGGGGGCTGTATATGAGAGATGATCCTTCCATCTCATATACAGCCCTCCCATAGGGCTCCCATGTCATATACAGCCCCCGGCCCCCATAGGGCTCCCCAGTGGCGTAACAAGTCTGATGGGCACAGGTGCGCAATTTAGGCCCCCACCTTCCGCTTGCACAATGGTCAGATGTATGGGCCCCGTGTAACATTCTAAATCCTATAAAGACTCACAAATTGACCCCTCTCCCCCTTCATTATGTATTAATGTCCCTTATCCTGCTGTACATGGTCCTCCTCCTTGAATATGGCCTTTATCGTGGTATATATGTCCCCCATCATGGTTTATATGGTCCTCCTCCTCTGCCACCATAGTTTTCCAATTAATAAAATGCATCCCCACATTCCTCCATACATTACAATGTATTCCCATAGTCCTCTATGTATTATAATGCATTCCATAGTCCCCCATTCATAAGGTACCCCCATAGTCATCCAATTATCATAATACAACCCCACTATCCTCTATATCAGGGGTCCCCAACCTTTTTCGCTCCGGGGACCGGCGTCAAGCAAGATAATTTCTCCGAGGCCCGGCGGAGGGTGTTATGGGGGCGGGGCTTTGATCATATGGTGTGGGGCCATGTAGAAGGGGTGGGGTTTAGTATCCTGTCTCCCCAAAAGATGTATTACATCTTATTTGCAGGGAATGTCTTATTTCTCTATCCCCTTGCAGCCCGAGCCTCCTTTTGCAGCCTCCAGCCTCCTTCTGCAGCCCCAGCCTCCTTTTCCAACCCCCAGCCTCCTCTTTCAGACCTCAGCTTCCTTTTCCAGACCCCAGCCTCCTCTTCAGCCACAACCTACTTTTCCAGCCTCCTCTTTCACCCCCCAGCCTCCTCTTTAACCACCCAGCCTCCTCTTCCAGCCATAACCTGCTTTTCCATCCTCCAGCCTCCTCTTTAACCCCCCAGCCTCCTCTTTAACCCCCCAGCCTCCACTTTAACCACCCAAGCCTTCTCTTTAATCCCCCAGCCTTCTCTTTAACCCCCAGCCTTCTCTTTAAACCCCCAGCCTCCTCTTTAACCCCCCAGTCTCCTCTTTAACCCCCCCAGCCTCTTTTTTAACCCCCCATCCTCCTCTTTAACCCCCCAGCCTCCTCTTTAACCCCCAGCCTCCTTTTTAACCCCCAGTCTCCTCTTTAACCCCCCAGCCTCCTCTTTAACCCCCAGCCTCCTTTTTAACCCCCCAGCCTCCTCTTTAACTCTCCAGCCTCCTCTTTAACCCCCCAGCCTCTTTTTTAACCCCAGTCTCCTCTTTAACCCCCCAGCCTCCTTTTTAACCCCCAAGCCTCCTTTTTAACCCCCCAGTCTCCTCTTTAACCCCCAGCCTCCTCTTTAACTCCCCAGTTTCCTCTTTAACTCCCAGCCTCCTCTTTAACCCCCCAGTCTACTCTTTAACCCCCAGCCTCCTCTTTAACCCCCAGCCTCTTTTTTAATCCCCCAGTCTCCTCTTTAACCCCCCAGCCTCCTCTTTAACCCCCCAGCCTCCTTTTTAACCCCCCAGTCTCCTCTTTAACCCCCAGTCTCCTCTTTAACCCCCCAGCCTCCTCTTTAACCCCCCAGCCTCCTCTTTAACTCACCAGCCTCCTCTTTAACCCTCCAGTCTCCTCTTTAACCCCCCAGCCTCCTCTTTAACCCCCAGCCTCCTCTTTAACCCCCCCAGCCTCCTCTTTAACTCCCCAGCCTCCTCTTTAACCCCCCAGTCTCCTCTTTAACCCCCAGTCTCCTCTTTAACCCCCCAGCCTCCTCTTTAACTCACCAGCCTCCTCTTTAACCCTCCAGTCTCCTCTTTAACCCCCAGCCTCCTCTTTAACCCCCAGCCTCCTCTTTAACTCCCCAGCCTCCTCTTTAACCCCCCAGCCTCCTCTTTCAGCCTCCTCTTCCAGCCACAATCTTCTTATTCAGTCTCCATCATCACACAACACACACACTTCACCGCTTCCCCCCCCCCCCCCAGCACCTGCTGCTTCACGTCCTCTCTTCTTTTCCTCAGAGAAGCCATCAGCCAATCATAGTGCAAAAGCCACTAGCCAATCAGGGCCTGGATGCTGCACCGTGATTGGCCGATGGCTTCTCATTCCCATAGCTGAGGAAAAGAAGAGAGAGAAGACGTAAAGAATGATGCAGGGGCGGTGACAATACTCCGGGAGCCGCCGCAGAGCACACTATGTGTAGTGCTGGTCTGCGGTGGTGCAGACCGGCTCCCAGACCCCCGCGGCCCGGTCCTGGGCCGCGGCCTGGTGGTTGGGGACCCCTGCTCTATATAGTATAATGTAGCCTCGTATGCCTCTATACATTATAATGCACCTCCATACAGTATAATGCACTCCCATAGTTCTCCATTTAACCCTCTACACATTATAATGCACCCTTACAGTCCTGTGTTTAGCAGTATAATGCAGTCACGGTGAGCCACCCCCTTTTCCCCCCATACTCCTCTGGCCAGCGTGTACTCCTTAAAAAAAACTGTACTTACCTCTTCTGCTTCCACCGCAGCTTCCCAAAAATGAAGATAGAGGAGGAGGCTGTGACACCGAGCGTTGTACAGTGTAACGCATCACCGCTGTGGTAAGAGGAAGCGCAGGGGGGCGGCAGTGGATAGCAGGAGGCTCAGTGAAACACACGGGACCCTTAGCGGCCCGTGTGCTGCTGCACAGTGATGGTACGAGAAGCTGGCGCAACCTGAACGACCATGGCTTGCCCCCCCCCTAGTTTTGATCCTGTGTACACCCATGCCTCCATATATTATAATGCAGCCTCACATCCCTCCATATAGCATAATACAGCCTCATAGCCTCTCCATATAGCATAATACAGCCTCATATCCTCTCCATGTAGTATAATACAGCCTCATAGCCTCTCCATATAGTATAATACAGCCTTATAACCTCTCCATATAGTGTAATACAGCCTCATAACCTCTCCATATAGTGAAATACAGCCTCATAACCTCTCCATATAGTGTAATACAGCCTCATATCCTCTCCATATAGTATAATGCAGCCTCATAGCCTCTCCGTATAGCCTTGCCTAGCCTGATGCAAACGTGTCTGATGCCAAAGTGTCTTATCTAAAGTGTCCAGATATGAAATAGACCTGAAATTATATGAAGCAACTGGTCTCCATCATCTGCCCTGTATCATAAATCATCTGCACTCCTCTGACCATCACCTAATCATCATGTTGTTTCAGTGTTTCTCTACAGGTATGTTTGACTGTATGGACCAGCACCAAACTTTAATGCTATTTTGATGTATTTTGTCTGCTGAAAATATCTGATTCCATCATCAATGTAGCTATCCTTCCCCCTGCCCCCCCCCAATGCCTGTTTATGATCCTTTGTTCAAATATGCCTCTGAGTGACCATTTGGTACATCCTTGCTTGGCCATGGCTTAATGGACTCCAGTTCCCTCCCCCTTTCCCCACACCTGAAATCAGTATCATTGAGCATATCAGGAGCTTTGCCTAGTCTGATGCAGACGTGTCTGATGCCAAAGTGTCTTATCTAAAGTGTCCAGATATGAAATAGACCTGAAATGGACCAGAATTGACTGGGATAGACTGGAAGGTACTGACAGATAGCCACTCAAACAATGTCTATTACTCTATTCTCTACTCATCACTACCATGTCTTTAACTGCACTGTTTGTGTTTCTATGTGCCATCACCACCAACTTGTATCACCCTATACACCCTCCATTACCACTCATCCACATCAGCCCCTCTCTCCTGCCCTACCCTATGTACAGCTCCCATGCCATCTTCAGTTTACTGAGGATTCTCAGCCCACCATATTCTACCATTTGTCATAATAAAGCAAGTCCTAAATCTAAAAACTATCTGCTCTTCCGCTTTTTGCTGCTGCTCCTGTCAGGTGATATCTGCCCCAAGTCTGGTCCGCCCTCTAACTTCAACCCCTCTCCCACCACATAGAAACACCACTAACCTTATTACCATCACTTGCGCTCCTTCATCTCCCTCTTTTAACTGCGCTCTCTGGAATCCACGATCTGTATGCAACAAGCTTCCCTTCATTCACAATTACTTCCTTACCAACTCTCTTAACCTGCTGGCCCTCACAGAAACCAGGATTCAGACACTGCTTCCCCTGCTGCTATTTCTCATGACGGCCTACATTTTTCTCATTCCCTTAGACCTGGAAACAGACATGGTGGTGGAGTTGGTCTCCTCCTGTCCCCACAATGTACTTTCCAGGTCATTCCTCCAGCCCCATCACTCTCATTCCCTTCTTTTGAGGTCCATACCATTAGGCTATTCCATCCCCTCCCCCTCAAAGTAGCAGTGGTATACCGCCCCCCAGGGTCACCCACCCAGTTCCTTGACCATTTCTCCGCGTGGCTCCCGCATTTCATGTCCTCAGATTTACCAACCCTTATTCTGGGAGACTTTAACATTCCCATAAACAGCCTCATCTCCCCATCTGCATTCCAGCTCCTATCTCTAACCACCTCTCTTGGCCTCTCACAGCTCTCAACCTTTGAGACGCACAAAGACGGTGACACCCTTGACCTGGTCTTTACCCAGCTCTGCTCATCCTCCCCCTTGGATAACTCACCTCTTCTCTCCGACCACAACATTCTCTCCTTCTCAATCAAAACACAGAAGGAACAGGGGCACCAATGCTGCCGGCTTATTGGAGAGAACGCTCTGGAGCGACCGCTGTTCGACCAGGTGGTGCCCGTCACTAGGCAACATACAATATAGTCTTGAAATAAGGAAGACGGCAATCACCGGTCTGTTGCTGTGCTTTTATTCAGGATGCAATATTCACAGGTGACCCGTGGAAGCGCACGTTGCGCGAAACGGTGCCATCGTCACCTCAGCTATTCACCCCCCCTCCCTGCACCATGTGAATATTGCACCCTGAATAAAAGCACAGCAACAGACCGGTGAGTGCCGTCTTCCTTATTTCAATTCTCTCCTTCTCACTCACTAACCCTCGGCCACCACAGCCCAATCCTACCTATCACACATCCAGAAATTTACAGGCCATTAACCCTCATGCACTCACAGACTCCCTCATCTCATCTCTGTCCCCAATCTCTTCAACCTCCTGTCCAGATGAGGCAGTAAATCACTACAATGACACTCTCAGAAGCTCCCTGGACCAAGTAGCGCCCCTGACCCTCAGAACCTCCAAACAGAGAACAAAACAGCCTTGGCTCACATCACAAACTCGATTCCTCCAGCGATGCTCTAGGAGTGCTGAACGTCTATGAAGGAAAACTCGCTCACCAGGAGACTTTATCCACTATAAATTCATGCTCAAAACTTACAACTCTACCCTTCACCTTGCCAAACAGACCTACTTCACCACCCTGATCTCCTCACTATCCAACAATCCAAAAAAACTCTTTGACACCTTTCACTCTCTCCTCAGTCCTAAAGTGCAGGCCCCCATCACTGACCTCTGTGCTGATGACCTGGCTTCCTACTTCATGGAGAAAATAGACAACATCCGCCAGGAAATCAGCTCTCGGCCTCCAAGCCCTGCCACCCCCATTCTTCCCCACATCTCCTCTGGGTCACTCTCCACATTTGACCCAGTCACAGAAGAAGAAGTCTCCAGGCTCCTTTCTTCCTCTTGTCCCACCACATGCACTACTGACCCCATTCTCTCACACCTGCTCCAGTCCCTCTCTCCAGTCGTCACCACTCATCTCACCAAAATCTTCAATCTCTCCCTCTCTTCTAGCATCTTCCCCTCCTCCTTCAAACACTTGATCATTACTCCATTATTAAAGAAAACCACTCTCGACCCATCCTGCACAAATAACTACAGACCAGTCTCCAATCTCCCATTCATCTCTAAACTCCTGCTCCGCCTGGTCCACTCCCGCCTCACCCGTTACCTCTCCGCTCACTCTCTTCTAGATCCATTACAGTCTGGTTTCCGCCCCCTTCACTCTACAGAAACTGCCCTCATCAAAGTGACCAATGACCTTCTGACAGCAAAATGTAATGGTGACCACTCTCTGCATATTCTCCTTGACCTCTCTGCAGCTTTTGACACTGTCGACCATCAGCTCCTACTCTCGATGCTGTACTCCATTGGCATAAAGGACACTGCTCTCTCCTGGCTCTCCTCCTATCTTTCTGACCACTCTTTCAGTGTATCTTTTTCTGGCTCCACTTCTTCCCCTCTTCCTCTCACTATTGGAGTCCCTCAGGGTTCAGTCCTTGGCCCTCTCCTCTTCTCTTTCTACACAGCCCCGATTGGACACACCATCAGAAGATTTGGCTTTCAGTACCATCTTTATGCTGATGACGCACAACTATACACTTCAGCCCCTGACCTTACCCCTGCGGTATTAAAGAACACCAATGACTGTCTAGCTGCAGTTTCCAATATCATGTCCGCTTTCTATTTGAAACTAAACCTTTCCAAAACTGAACTTATTTTGCACCCCCCATCCACTAACCTCCCTAAATCGGACATCTCTCTCTCAGTTTGCGGCACCACAATAACGCCTAGGCAGCAGGCTCGTTGTCTGGGTGTTATGTTTGACACCAATCTCTCCTTCTCCTCCAACACACAATCTCTCGTCCGCTCCTATCGCTTACACCTGAAGAATATCTCTAGAGTCCGCCCCTTTCTCACCATGGAAACAACAAAAACCCTCACCGTGGCCCTAATCCATTCCCGCCTTGACTATTGCAATTCTCTATTAAGCGGCCTCCCCCTCACCAGACTTTCTCCCCTCCAGTTCATCCTTAATGCAGCAGCCAGGATTACCCATCTGGCCAATCGTTACTCAGATGCCTCTGCTCTGTGCCAGTCATTGCACTGGCTGCCCGTACACTACAGGATCAAATTCAAATTGCCTGTTCTCACCCACAAAGCTATTCACAGTGCAGCACCCCCCTACATCTCCTCCCTCATCTCTGTCTATCACCCCACCCGTTCTCTACGTTCTTCAAATGACCTTCGACTAACATCTGCACTAATCCGATCCTCCCACTATCGGCTCCAAGACTTCTCCAGAGCTGCACCAATCCTCTGGAATGCTTTACCCCAAGAAATCAGGACTATCCACAACTTGCATGGCTTCAGACGATCCCTAAAAACACATCTTTTTAAGGCGGCCTATCATACTCCCTAATTGAAGTCCTTTGTACTGTAGATAGTGAATGGGCCTTCTCTCTTGACATTACTCTTCTACAAACTCTACCAAACCAAAAAGGTCTACACAGACTGTCTGATGACCATCCATGTAAGCTTATTTCTATGCCCCATTTCCTCAAGATGCCTGGACCATGAGTGCAATAAGCCCCTGTACCTTGTGCAACCCCTATTCCGTTGTAGATTGTAAGCCCTTTTGAGCAGGGTCACCTTCATTTCTTGCTTTATTTATTGTATTTTCTTTTTTACATTGATTCTATGCCTATTGTTTCCAATTATTGTACTGTATTTGTTCTCTACTGTAATTACTTACTGTATTATATTTTCTGTACTCTAACCCTACATTGTAAACCGCTGCGGAATATGTTGGCGCTATATAAATAAAGCTTTATTATTATTATTATTTTTATAATACAGCCTCATAGCCTCTCCATATAGTATAATACAGCCTCATAACCTCTCCATATAGTGTAATACGCCTCATAACCTCTCCATATAGTGTAATACAGCCTCATATCCTCTCCATATAGCATAATACAGCCTCATATCCTCTCCATATAGCATAATACAGCCTCATAGCCTCTCCAAATAGCATAATACAGCCTCATAGCCTCTCCATATAGCATTATACAACCTCATAGACTCTCCATATAGCATAATACAGCCTCATAGCCTCTCCATATAGCATAATACAGCCTCATAGCCTCTCCATATAGTATAATACAGCCCCATAGCCTCTCCGTATAGTGCAGTATTACATATGCAGCTTTATATATGAAACACCCAAAATCCTGACCCTTCCCCTCCAGTCCTCTGACCATACTGCACTCACTTATTGACAGCAAAAAAAAAAATCTTTACTTACCTCCCCTGGTTCCCTCGCTGATCCGTCGGGCTCCTGAAGACTCCAGAAAAGAAGGAGGAGGAAGTGCCAGCCTGCTGTATGCGCTCCCCAGTGGAGCGCAGGGCAGGAAGCTGGCAGATCAGAGGAGGGGAGGGGCGGGAGCAGCAGCAGGAAGCAGGAGGCTTCCCTCCCCTCCTCTCCCTGACACACGGAGCGTCGGAGCCTGTGCGGCTGCGCTGTCACATGGATGGGTGTGCTCGGGGACGCACATCCATGTGAAGCAGGAGCTGCGGTCGCAGGGGGCGGCTGGAGGCGCAGACCCCCTACAGGTCCGGGCCCGGTCTCAGCCGCGACCGCGTTCGTTACACCACTGTATATAACTGACTTAGCAAGTTTATATTTAAATAAGTATTAGCCATTTGTACCACTTATTACATGCACCATTCTGGAACATTTCCACCAAGTTGTACAATGTGTAATCCTACAACACAGTCACTAATTCTCCCCAATATTTGTCATTTCTTGTACATTAGGAAACACATAGATCCACATAGACTCACATTTACTGCAGACATTTGTTTTATAACAATAGCCATATATAATTATCTATTGATGGTTGATTTTGTTCAGTTAAATATCCAAAGAGGTCAATCTGTGAATTAACTAGAACCATGTATTGAAAATTCTTCATAAATTCTTTAGACTGTCTGAGAAGGTGGGTTGAGAGATCACAAAAAAATAACAAGAGACCAGCCCTGATGTCAGTAATAATACGGAAATGAAACGTAAAGCAGCAATATCTACAGGCAAAGCTCCACTTCTGAGCAAGTATTAAGCATGCAGCCTTGTGCCAGGTGACTGATGGGTGCAAGGCAGCCCCAGGCCCCATCTCACCTGCTGTCTCCCAGGTCTCATCTCACCTGCTGTCTCCCAGGCCCCATCTCACCTGCTGTCGGCCCCCTCTCACCTCCTGTCTCCCAGGCCCCATCTCACCTGCTGTCTCCCAGGTCCCATCTCACCTGCTGTCAGCGCCCTCTCACCTCCTGTCTCCCAGGCCCCATCTCACCTGCTGTCTCCCAGGCCCCATCTCACCTGCTGTCTCCCAGGCCCCATCTCACCTGCTATCTCCCAGGCCCCATCTCACCTGCTGTCGGCGCCTTCTCACCTCCTGTCTCCCAGGCCCCATCTCACCTGCTGTCTCCCAGGCCCCATCTCACCTGCTGTCTCCCAGGCCCCATCTCACCTGCTATCTTCCAGGCCCCATCTCACCTGCTGTCTCTCAGAACCCCATCTCACCTGCTGTTTCCCAGGCCCCCTCTCACCTGCTGTCTCTCATTTACCACTTCACCTGCTCTCTCCCAAGCCCCTATCTCACCTGCTGTCTCCTATGCTCATAGACGAGGAGGGGCCGCCTGCTGTATGCGCTCCCCAGTGGAAAGCAGGAAGCCGGCAGATCAGAGGAGGGGAGGGGCGGGAGCAGCAGCAGGAAGCAGGAGGCTTCCCTCCCCTCCTCTCCCTGACACACGGAGCGTCGGAGCTTGTGTGGATGCGCTGTCACATGAATGTGTGTCCTCCAGGATACACATCCATGTGAAGCAGGAGCTGCAATCACGGTCTCAGGGGGCAGCTGGAGGCACGGGCCCCCTACAGGTCCCAGGCCCGGTCTCAGCCGCGACCGCGATCGTTACGCCGCTGACCGTACTCCAACTCCAAGTTTGATTCCTGGGAAAAATTGTGTCCAAGGATGTGTAATAGGTATAATAGATAGCTCAGGAATCTTTTTGCGTGAGGCAAGACACCACTGACAAGTTTATTGATGAAAAATGTCTGTATTGTAACAGTAACACGTTGATTAAACAAACAATGATCAGTGGAAAATCAAAGTTCATAAACACACAGTAAAAATATAAAATGAAGTCTCTTAGAAAAATGCCTCTTGAAGACAACACAGGAATAAGCAAATAGACCTTGCAGCTCTCTCGCGCCCAGGGGTGCATCTAGCCACGCTGCCGCCTGAGCCGATTGGAGGCCGGGGGGGGGTGCTGGCGGATCTCAGCCCCGCCGCCCCTGCAGCGTCCCGGGGGGGGTGCTGGCGGATCTCAGCACCGCCGCCCCTGCAGCGTCCCGGGGGGGGAGGGGGTGCTGGCGGATCTCAGCCCCGCCGCCCCTGCAGCGTCCGGGGGGGGATGGGGTGCTAGCGGACCTCGGCCCCGCCACCCCTGCAGCCTACAGTGCCACAGCAGCGCCCGCCCTCTTACCGCTGTTACCGTCTCTTCTGAGCCCGCCGCTGATGTTGGTGGCGCCGCCCCCTTCTCTCATGCCGCTCCCCCTGGCTGCCGCCGCTCTGGACTCAGGGCTCACACTGTCCAATGGACGGTGCGGCCCTGCTTGCGCCCTCTTATCCTGCTGGCCAAACACGGTATTGACAGAGGGTAAGCAAAGGAGCGCCACTGCTCTAATTTATGTTGTCTATTGTGGCACTTGATGTGACGGGATGTATATATACCACCAGTTCCGGCCAAGAACATATATATCTCGATCCGGGCACCACCAGGTATACAATATCACATAAATACAAAATTATGCTGCCACCACTGACTTCTTAAAAGGTGGATCTGAAACCCGTTTGGTAACGTGAATTTGCGGTAGGTACGTGTCAGCTCACTCATAGAACATGAGGAACGAAACTAGCAAATTTATAAGTTTTACTCCAAAGAAATGGCATTGTTTACAAAAAGATATAAAAGATATTACAAAAGAGACAATTTACATTCATAAACAGTTATGAAAATAAAAGGATAAAATGAAGATAGAACACTAAACCTGTGCCACGCGGCAATACTTGCAGATCTAGGGGGAGAGAAGACGGCACCCCGGAAATGGATTATGAATCTGCGTCACAGCGATAGCGTGATGCTGTGTCCGTGGTCCCGGGCTAGAATAAACTACCAAAGATGGTTGCTCTTGTTTTATGCTTTGGGGCATAAACCTAAGAACTTCCCCTTTACTGACCTCACATATGACCACACTTTTCCATATCTTTGGCATGGAAACTCCCAGGTCAAATATATTGGCATCATGTTTTCCCTTGTGACTTTACATGTTTTATAAGTCCATACATGGGTTATCCGTGACTTGCCGCCGGTAAGAACTTTGTTTCTCAGGCTTCTGATATTCTTGCGAGAATGTAAAAAGGTGCTCTGAAATCCGCAAACCATCCACACCCAAAAATCCGAGCTTCCTGGAGTTTACAGGTGTTTTTGACACCTGCAGAGTGTGAATTTTGGAAACAGTGCCATATTTAGCAACATTTTTAAAGTCCAGGAAGTTAACAATGTTCTTCAAACATTCGTTTTAGGGCCGCTTTACACACACCAACTTCTGTGACCAACTTCTGAACAGATCTCTGGTTGCAGTGAAATCATGGACACATTGTTCCATATTGAACACAGCCACAAAATGGAACAATGTATCCATGAGATCTGTGTTGGTCACAGAAGTTGGTGTGTGTAAAGCGGCACTAAGAGAGCTTAATATTATTATTTTTTTTTTTAAGAAAATATTTATATCATTATTTTTTTTTTTTATTATTATTATTATTTTTGGAGAGCAAACCTTCATTATTACAGGCTATCTTTTCCACACTTATGTGATAGTAATTCATATAAAACTAGCATATGGCCATTATATGCATCAGATACATGGTCTTATAGGTCTATTTACACACCTGGATATTTGCTTCTTGAAAATGTGGAATTGCAGCAGGCCCCAGGGCCGTGGGGAACTTGGGAAAGGGCCGGTCAGTTCTTTGGGGGATCACGGTGGTGGTGACCTGGCTCCGTGACCCTGGGCGCGCAGTAAAGAGGATATTTACAGGGGAAAGTTTGTCACGCCACCTGTGGTGTTTGGTCAGGGATGGCTGATGCTGCAGATTGGGGCAGATGGTGATGCAGCCGAGATGGTATCGCTCCCCATAGGTGGAGCAGGGCCCTAGGGATAAGTGAGACAGTCTATTAGGGTGGTGATGGTTGTTGGGGTGCAGGACAGAGGGCACAGGAAATAACCAGAGGACACAGGGTTTGTAGTTTTCTTTACCTTTTACTTGGCAGATGATAATGCAGTCTGGGATACTGGTTACAGATGGTAGAAGGAGTCCAGCCAGCCTGGAAGCATTCGGGGATCCACCTCACCAAGTGGGGTATGGAGGCCTTCCTGCTGTGCTCCCCTCTTGGGTCCCTGCTGCTTGTAGCTATGCTGCATCCCTCTTTCTGCGTGTTGGTTCTGACCCATATGGTAGGCAGCAAGAGCCTATCATGGGTACCGCTGAACTGGTGACTACTCCAGGCTTTCAGGATGCTGTTGTTCGATGTGGCCAGGAGGCTTGCACCCTCCTGCCCTCCAGATTCGGCTGCCAAGATGTACAGTGCCTGCACAGCCAGGGACTCTGGCGTCCTTTCTTCAGCACTCCGCTCCGCTGTGAGCTCTCTTGCAGCTCCACTCCCCAGAGCAAGTCTCTCTTCTTCTTATCTCTTCCATCTCCTCAGACGTTCTGACTAACCCCTCCTCCTGGCCAGAACCAGGGCATCTCCTGTGAAGTCGGATTCTAGAGCTCCCCCTTCTCGCCTGGAGTCAGGAAAAGTGTTGCATGCTGGTGTTACCTAGCGTGGGTACCTCTTCCTGCTTCCAGGCATGACATCACCCCCTGTAAGGGAGGTAATGCCACTGTGGCAACCAGACCACTGGGCAGGGGCGTATCCAGGGGGGTGCAGCCGGACCTCTTGCACCGGGCGCCACTCAGTGGGGGGCGCCGGTGCCATCATCAGGTGACCTGGTGTCCGGCAGTGCCGCCGCCGGAACTTATCTCCTCCTCGCCTTATATTGTGCACGGGCGGCCGCGGAGCTGTGTGTGCACAAAACCCCCCCCCGGTCACGTCGCGCTGCGGCTGACGTCACCCGGCGTGCCGCACAGTCTGGGACGGAGAGGAGAAGAAGTGCCGAGGACCTGCTGTGTGGCCTGCCTCCTCCTGACTCGGACTGAGTCGTCCGGTAATAAAGTTACCTAAACAGGCGGGGGGGTTGGGTGGGTGGGTGGGTGCCTGTCCTGGGCTGGCCCGGCTGGGAGTTATGAGGTGTATATATGTATACATCAGGCGCAGGCACACACTATGAGGTATAATATTATACCTCATAGTGTGTGCCTGCCTGGTGATGTATACATATATACACCTCATAGTGTGCCTGCCTGATGTATACATATATACCTCATAGTGTGCCTGCCTGATGTATACATATATATACCTGAGGTATATATATGTATACATCAGGCAGGCACACACACTATGAGGTGTATAGATGTATACATCAGGCAGGCACACTATGAGGTATATATATGTATACATCAGGCAGGCACACACACTATGAGGTGTATATATGTATACATCAGGCAGGCACACTATGAGGTATATATATGTATACATCAGGCAGGCACACACACTATGAGGTGTATATATGATATATACACCTCATAGTGTGTGTGCCTGCCTGATGTATACATATATATACCTCATAGTGTGTGTGCCTGCCTGGTGATGTATACATATATATACCTCATAGTGTGCCTGCCTGATGTATACATATATATACCTGAGGTATATATACACTATGCCTCATCAAATAAAAATTGGCGGTGGCGGGTGTGATCTTTTTCTCCTTTGCAACGCTGTTTCTTCTACGGGATCTGCAGCGGCCAGGCTCTTTATGTTGGTTGTGACACATCACAACCTCATCAGGTGAGTGGACCACCATAGTTATTGTGCTGGTGTCCCTCGTTTTACTGCCTTAGTGCGCTCCCCTTTCTCTTCTTTTTTAGTAACATGCTCTTGGCACACTGGTAGTGAGTCGGCGGAACATGGGTGGATGGTCTCTAGTGAGTATATGGTGTTGGACTACTTTTAACTGCCCAAAGTTTAGGGGGTTTTTGCTAAATACCCGTTCATATTCTTGAACTACCCGGTAAACCGCATTCTTTTGGTGCAAAGGTGTGGAGTCAGTGCCTATGTGCAGCTTCTGACACCAGTCCTCTAACTGTTCTGCAGAGACAATTGTCTTCTGCCTGGTCGGACGGGATCAGGGGTTCTACTGCCTTTATTGCATTGTTATTGACAGTGAACAGCTTAGCAATGGTAGCATACTGGGGTAAATTTACCTCTTTCTCCCCACAATTTAAGATGCGTATGGGTACTCTCCCTTTGCTAACATCTACTACCTGTCACGCTGGGAGTGGGGAAGACACCCAGCGTAGGATAACGACGGGGGGGGGGAATAAGGAGTCCCTAACGCTAAGGGCACAAGAAGGAGACGGTGACCCCTAGACTTCCTAGAGCTGACCCTGTCTGCCCTAACGTCCCTATACAGTCTCCTCAACTGTCGCCGACCACGAACCTCGTCCCTCTCTGATCCTAGCACTATCTTATCTAAGGATCAGATGGAGAGGTTCACTAGACCCCTCCACTATCAACTAAAGACAAACACCAGGGAAGACAGACATTGGGGAAAAGGAAACACTTATCTGACAGCAGAACTCAGCAACCTCCACAACCTCAGCGTCTGCTGGAGCAAGGATAATGAGTGCACAAGGAACTATCACCTGCACCGAGGAAGGGTAATGAACCTCTTTATAAAGGTGGAAGGAATCTGCTGGGTCCTAGTGACCCACCATATTGGTGGATAAAACCAGACCGAGCACAAGACCTCCACAGCCGTCCCCCCATAACAGCGAGATCCCATCACACCCTCTCTCCATCTACACAGAAGGTAAATGCCCCTGAAAGAGACGGACCATCCTCCCCCATTATGGCTGGTGGGCCACCCGCTGGAATCGTCTGCGCGTGGCCTCCACCCTGTCATCCGTGCCACCCGTGACACTACCCCTCTAGCCGTCAGGATAGTAGGCCTGCTTTCGGAGTACAAACGTTCTACCAGGGCCTGGTAATCTTGACCCCTGATACCTATAGCAGTTCAACACCAAATCAGTATTTCACTTTTGGGAGGTATTACAATGTGGAATGGGTCACTCACCCCCATATTGCCGACTTCTCCACTGGACAATTCTACTTGCTGTCTCTGCATCAGGTCTTTGATCTCCTTTTGCAGGACTCACTGCTGTCCTGAGCTGGCGGTTTCGGCTACCTGTTGTAATAGAACAATAATCTTGTCAAGACAATTTTCTATCACATTGGTACCTAGGGGGATGATTGGGTTACATTCTGGTCAATATTTACAATTATCAACCCCTGTGATTTTATCTCTTCTCGCACTATTTTAATGGTCACCTCTTTATACCCCACTTGTGGCAAGGGCTGACCATTATTGGTGATAATTGTCAAGTCATCAGCTGGGCTGCGGGTAATATCAGAGTCAGCCCAGTACCGCTTATAAAGGATATATAGCATAGTTGTCACCTGGGAACTGGTAGCCGGTGTCCAGTAGGGCGTTCATTGGGATGTCATCAATCATGACTGGGAGGACTGGACGTCCTCCAACATACTTGTCTCGCCAATTATGCGGGCCTGGTTGTCTTACTCCTGGGGGTTGGCCCGCTGCCCCAGGGGTTGCCTGTTTAAAGGGCAGACTCCTGCGAAGTGCCCCGCCTTGTTGCAGTGGCGGCAGATGGGTTGTCCAGTTGAGTTGTAGCAATCACTGTCTCCTCCCCTGGTGAGTGGGATCCTGCTCTGTCGTCTCGACGAGACGTCATCTAGACTGGAGGCCAGCTGGATCTTTTCAGTCGACGAGGACACCTGCAAGGACTGCACTGTCTTTGCCAAGGCAGCCACACTCTTGGTCAGCTCCTGAACTTGGAGGCGCAGGTCTATTGAAGTGTCATTATTTAGGGTCTGCGCATCAGCCTCAGCGGGTGCCTGAGGCGAGGACGCTGCCTTCAGGTGGTAAGTTATGGCTGGGCGCCTAAGGTGCATTGTGCCACTTGGGGTTGGTTCTCGCAGCACCCGAATAGCCCGATCCTTAAATTGTGAAGTCTAGGTCAGGATTTTGTAGGGCCATAATGCGCAGCTGTGTTCAGTGGGTATTGGACAGGAGCCCCTCGATAAACTGCTCAGTTAGCAGTCTGTCCTCATCCTGCACACTATCGGGATCAGCCTGTTTAATGGCCTGTAGCGCGTCCTGAAGATTAAGGGCATAGTCCCGTACACTGTCCTGCACTCTTTGTTTGCACCCAAAGAATTGCATTTTAATTTCTACCGCAGTGTGGGTATCAAAGGTGTCCTTCAGCCTTGCCAGAATTTGCTTAACTGTTCTTTTATCAGTGTCCGGGCAGGACTTTACCTACCTCTGTGCCGCGGTGGTTAACTGGCCGATGAGAATGCTAACTTTTTGGCCCTCAGACAGAGGGTACACTGCGAACAAGCTAAGCAGTCTCTCTTTGAAGTCACTCAGGGTATGCGACTACCCTGAGTATTGCGGTAACCAGGCCACTCCTGGGATGTATGGCATGGCAAAGGCATTATGGGGGTTGCGGCTGCGCCTGCCACTGGATCCTTGCCTAGGTTGGGCATCTTCCTCCCCTCTAGTGAACCTTAGTCAGGTTCTGGATATCGTTACCGTAGCAAGCGGCGGCTCAGGTGGGATGGATCGAGCACCCAAGGGATTCCAAATCGGGGCCTCCTGCTTCCTGCTACCTGACTTTAGAGCGCGGGGCAGGGTTTCTCTTCATGCTCTTTCTAGGGTTCTGCCCATGACAACACGCCCCTTCTGCTTCCTGCACCGCGTGGCGTGATAATGGCTGCAATTATACAGTTCAATACAGTCTCAGCACACAGGACCCCGGGGTACTGGGGAAGGGTCCGATTCCTGCTCGTGACACCAAGTGCAGCAGGCCCCAGGGCCGTGGGGTACTCGGGAATGCACCGGTCAGTTCTATGGGGGATCACAGTGGCGGTGACCCGGTTCCGTGACCCTGGGCACAGAGTAAAGTGGATATTTACAGGGGAAAGTTTGTGACGCCAACTGTGGTGTTCGGCCAGGGATGGCTGAAGCTGCAGATTGGGACCGTTGGAGCAAATGGTGATGTAGCCGGGATGGTATTGTTCCCCACAGGTGAAGCAGGGCCCCAGGGTCTATTAGAGTGCAGGACATCAGATCAGATACATTCCCTGATGAAGGAGCATAGCAGGCTCTGAAATGCTTCACTTGGATTCAATAAACCTTCACAAATAGAAGACTTTGGCTTCATGGTCTTTGTAGCAGCGTGGACCTACAACACACCATCCCTATTGAATCCTAAGACCCCAATTGTTGTCATTTAACTCCGTCACAACGTCTCTAACCTCCTCCTCTGTCCCTCTCCAAATGATTATCAGGTCATCAATAAAATGTCGGTAGAATACTACCCGATTTTCAGCTGACTTAGACTTAGACTGCGCAATAGAGACAGACTTGTATATACCCATGTACAAGTTTGCGTAACTTGGTCCAAATCTTGTCCCCATTGCGCGGCCCCTCCTGTCGGTAGACAGAACCATTGAAAGAGAAGACATTATTATTGAGAATTAATAATATTGCCGTTAATAAAAACTCTTTTTGCTCTGTGGGTAAGTTGTGATCGGCACTTAGAAAATTATCAATTACTTTAACCCCCATTTCATGTGGGATGTTACTGAATAATGCCGAAACATACAGGGTAAGGAGAAGGCATCCTGTTAGAAGAGGTAATGTCCTGACTTCTTTTATTAATTGTGTAGAATCTTTTAAGTAAGAGGCTAGATTTGCTACATACTTTTGCAAAAAAAGATCTACATAGTGAGAAAGGATGCACGTGATCGACTCCACCCCAGAAATGATGGGGCGACCCGGTGGATTATCTGGGTTTTTATGAAGCTTAGGGAGGAAATAGAAATAAGGTAGTTTATATCTCGGAATATCAAGGAACCTCTTCTTCTTCTTATCAAGGATGCCCTTAGTGCAGGGGTGGGGAACTCCAGTCCTCGAGGGACGCAATCAGTGCAGGTTTTCAAGATTTCCTTAGTATTGCACAGGTGATAACATAATCACTTGCACTGGTGATGATTCCAATCCCTGTGAAATACTAAGGAAATCGTGAAAACCTGAACTGTTTGCGGCCCCCGAGGACTGGAGTTCCCCACCCCTGCCTTAGTGTATGCATCCCTGATAATTTCGTTGTACTTTACAAAAATTCCTATAGAGGGATGATGGTCCAGTTTTTCATAATACTCATGATCCTCCAGGATTCTTTTTCCCTGCTCAATGTACAATGCTTCGTCCATAAGAACTATCTCCCCTCGCCCTTTGTCTGCGTTTTAATGACGATATTTTTGTTTTCACGAAGGAAGAGGATTGCTTTCCTTCCCCCCCCCCCCCCCAAGTCAGATTGTCTTCATCTTTGACCTTAGGATTTGAAAGAGTACGCACTTCTTTTAAAACAAGTTGTTGAAGGGTTTTAATTTGTGAACCTTTATGATGTGAGGGGTAAAATTTGCTTTGGCCCTTCACATCTACATGAATCGCATATTTACTGCCAGATGCCTCTATTACCGGTGTTAGGCTGGAGCCTCAACAACAGCTCCATTACAAAGGCTGGTTTCACACTGCAGTTTTTTCACTGATCAGTGTCCATCCAGTTTGTGTGCCAAAACCAGGAGTGACTCCAAAACTCCAAACAGGTGTCAATTTTTAATTATAGTTTTTCTCTGCAAGTTCCTCTCCTGGTTTTGGCACTCAAACACTGATGAACACTGATCAGTGAAATCATGCAGTGTGAAGGGGACCTTACTCCTTTCTTCAATAATGAAGTGTCTCTGTACAGTCAACTTTCTGAAAAATTACGGTAATTAAAATTTAAAAATAGAGAAAAAGTATCTAAGACTGGCTTCACACCACGGCAGAGTCCGGTCCGGGGCTGTCAGGGATGAACCTGACAGCCCCGGACCGGATCAGCACACAGAACCAGAGGGCCAAATGTGCCCTCCAGTCCTGTGTGCAGCCGGACGCAGCTGCAGATGCTAATGATTTAGGACCGCGGCTCGCAGGGAGCTAGCCGCGGTCCTGAAATCACAGCGGCGAGCAGCCGCTGGTGTGCGGTTCCCGGACCGGGGCAATCTGGCCCCATAGGTTCCCATGTTAGGGAGCGCGGGATTGCCCCGGATCCTGGCTGCCTGTAGGTAAGTTGCGACCCTCTCCCTGCTGTTAAGTCTCTCACCAGAATGGCAGGCAGCTTGAGCTCTTCCCGGGCACCATTCCTCTGGCAACTGGCCCTGAGCTCTCCAGTGCTGCTGTGCCTCCTGGTGCTTTGCTGTGGTGAGGAGGATAGTGATCAGATAATGAGGAGGATGGTGAGGAGATAATGGTGAGGAGAATGGTGAGGAGGTAATGGTGAGGAGGTAATGGTGAGGAGGTAATGGTGAAGAGATAATGGTGAGAGGATGATGATGAGGTAATGGTGAGGAGATAATGGTGAGAGAATGATGAGGAGGTAATGGTGAGGAGATAATGGTGAGGAGATACTGGCGAGAAAAGTGCGGAGATAATGAGTGAGGAGGTAATGGTGAGGAGATAATGGTGAGAAGGATAATGAGAAGGCAATGGTGAGGAGTTAATGGGGAGGAGGATGGTGAGGAGATAATGGGGAGGAGGATAGTGAGGATATAAAAATGAGGAGGATGGTGAGGAGATAATGGTAAGAGTATGTGGAGGAGGTAACGGTGAGGAGATAATGGTGAGGAGATAATGGTGAGGAGATATTGGTGAGGAGCAGTGCTTTTTTTGTGGCAGTACGTGCCGGAAAATCTGAAGAGGGGGCGGCAATGCGGCCAGGGGGTGGAGCTATATGGGGACTGCCGTTTGCCGCCGTCCACTGCATGCTGCCTGGTACATATGTGGCACCCCGGTTGGGGCACCACAGAACTCTTAGGACACAAATGGAATGTACACAGGAAGCAGACCTCACTTAGTAACACAACCCTTTACACCCCTTTTCACCCCAGGCCTCTAGGGGAGCTCCTCTGGTTGCCTTAAGCCAGTTCCCCCTATAAATACGGGTCCTGGAGGGAGAAACAGTGGAGTGTGCAGTCACTTTAGAACTGTGAACAGCTTGGAGAGCTGACCTGGTACTGGAGCCACACTAAGCCCATACCAGCACACCCGGAAAGTGAGAGACCCTCGCAACAGGGGTCATAGGAACAGGAGGCAACTATCTTACAGGGACAGAGGAGTTATTCCAACTTGTCCTAACAATCCGGTCACTGGGTCCGAGCTGCTGGAGCCACAGTGCAGGCTGCAGAGAAACCAGCACCCCCAACAAGGGAGTTTAGCTCCCCTGAACACCTGAAGCACCCACAAACGAGAGCCCGGGAGAGGGCGGACGCATTTGACCTCCCTTTATAGTGCCCTCAGTGCAATAAACCCAGGTGTATCAAGTCACACCAGAACGTGCAACCCCGGTCCGGCAGGATTCCATATCCACCGGACCCTGTAGAACTGTGTACTCAAGGAAGACTATACACTGCTTGCTGTGGAAACTCCAGGAGTGTCTACTTCATCGCCCGGTTGAGTGTACCTGTTGTCACCAGTAAAAGGTACAGAAAAGACTTCATGTGTCCGTGCATTCTTCCTGAGACAACACTAAAAACAACTGAGCTGCAGTATTCCACCCAGCACAGCTCCTGGCCCCGGGGACTCCTGCTCATCCTGTGGGGAGCATCCCATCTAGCTGCCGCACATCCCCCGGAGGCCCAAGCAACGCCGGTGCAATCACCGGATACCCACAGCTGGCGTCACAACAATCAAGAAACATCCCCATCCTTTTATCCCTATTCATCTGACCACCGGGCCCCACAGCCTCAGGCGCGGAACCGTGATGAGGGAATCATCGCCTGAGACCTGAGAACCCGGCAACGGTGAGTCACATAGGATCCTTAAGCCACCCGCGTCTGACAGCACCCCCCTGCTCCTCAATCTCGGCCGCCGGCGCCTTACAGCACACCCCCCAAGCCGCCGGCGTCTAACAGCACCCCAAGGCCCCCCCTCCCAGCTCCTAAATCTAGGCCGCCGGTGACTGACAGCTCCAACCCCACCCCCCAGCTCCTCGCCTCAGTACCGGCAATTATTGTCTTACAAAAAAAGCACTGGTGAGGAGATAATGGTGAGAGGATGTGGAGGAGGTAATGGTGAGGAGATAATGGTGAGGATAGTGCGGAGATAATGAGTGAGGAGGTAATGGTGAGGAGATAATGGTGAGAAGGATGAGAAGGTAATGGTGAGGAGATAATAGGGAGGAAGATGGTGAGGAGATAATGGGGAGGAGGATAGTGAGGAGATAAAGATGAGGAGGATGGTGAGGAGATAATGGTAAGGAGATAATGGTGAGGAGGATGATGAGGTAATGGTGAGGAGATAATGGTGAGGAGGATAGTGAGGAGATAATGGTGAGGTGATAATGGTGAGGAGATAATGGTGAGGAGATAATGGTGAGGAGGATGATGAGGTAATGGTGAGGATGATGAGGATTAATGGTGAGGATAGTGAGGGATAATGGTGCGGAGGATGATGAGGTAATGGTGAGGAGGATAGTGAGGGGATAATGGTGAGGAAATAATGGTGAGAAGGTAATGGTGAGGAGGATAGTGAGGGGATAATAGTGAGGAGATAATGGTGAGGAGGATAGTGAGGGGATAATGGTGAGGAGGATGAGCAGAGGATAATGGTGAGGAGATAATGGTGAGGAGAATGGTGAGGAGGAGAATGGTGAGGAGGATAGCGGTGAGGAGGACAGTGGTGAGGAGATAATGGTGAGGAGGATGATGAGGTAATGGTGAGGATGATGAGGATTAATGGTGAGGAGGATAATGAGGGGATAATGGTGAGGAGATAATGGTGAGAAGGTAATGGTGAGGAGATAATGGTGAGGAGGATAGTGAGGGGATAATGGTGAGGAGGATGAGCAGAGGATAATGGTGAGGAGATAATGGTGAGGAGAATGGTGAGGAGGATAATGGTGAGGAGTTTAGTGGTGAGGAGGATAATGGTGAGGAGATAATGGTGAGGAGGATGATGAGGTAATGGTGAGGAGGATGATGAGGTAATGGTGAGGAGGATAGTGAGGGGATAATGGTGAGGAGGATAATGGTGAGAGAGGATAGTGGTGAGGAGGATAGTGGTGAGGAGGATGATGAGGTAATGGTGAGGAGGATGATGAGGTAATGGTGAGGAGGATAGTGAGGGGATAATGGTGAGGAGGATAGTGAGGGGATAATGGTGAGGAGGATAGTGAGGGGAGAATGGTGAGGAGGATAGTGAGGGGATAATGGTGAGGAGATAATGGGGAGAAGGTAATGGTGAGGAGATAATGGTGAAGAGGTGATAATGGTGAGGAGGATAGTGAGGGGATAATGGTGAGGAGATAATGGCGAGGAGGATGAGCAGAGGATAATGGTGAGGAGATAATGGTGAGGAGGATGAGCAGAGGATAATGGTGAGGAGGATAGTGAGGGGATAATGGTGAGGAGGATAGTGAGGGGATAATGGTGAGGAGGATAGTGAGGGGAGAATGGTGAGGAGGATAGTGAGGGGATAATGGTGAGGAGATAATGGGGAGAAGGTAATGGTGAGGAGATAATGGTGAAGAGGTGATAATGGTGAGGAGGATAGTGAGGGGATAATGGTGAGGAGATAATGGCGAGGAGGATGAGCAGAGGATAATGGTGAGGAGATAATGGTGAGGAGGATGAGCAGAGGATAATGGTGAGGAGGATAGTGAGGGGATAATGGTGAGGAGGATGAGCAGAGGATAATGGTGAGGAGGATAGTGAGAGGATAATGGTGAGGAGATAATGGCGAGGAGGATGAGCAGAGGATAATGGTGAGGAGATAATGGTGAGGAGGATGAGCAGAGGATAATGGTGAGGAGGGTGAGGAGATAATGGTGAGGAGGATGAGCAGAGGATAGGCAGAGGGATGGGAGGAGATGACAGAGGAGGGAACGGCTGTGAAGGCAGGAGAGGAATAATGGATCCAGTCGTCACACCCAGGCAGGGAGGTTCCCGGCAGGAAGGCAGGCTGGGAGCACAGCTCGCCATACACTGAGCACACGGCGGAGGAGACCGGGAGGAACAGGGACCATTCCCGGCAGACAAATCCTGGAGAGAGTCGGGAGGGAGGACGGCTGGAAGGGCCGGCCATCTCCGCCTCCCTCCTCCTCCCGGGGCCGCCGTCACTGACGGGCGCTCACAGGCCGCCGGCGTCCGCTGCACCCGGGAGCCGCACTGGGAAATCGGCAGGAGGAGCGTGTGAATACACCGAGGTGAGAGGACAGCAGGGGCCCGGACAGATCAGCAGGGCCCCGGGCAGATCAGCAGGGGCCGGGAGGGCTGTGCAGGGTGTGGGCACATGGAGGTGCATGGATGGACCGGCCGTACCATGATGTCATCCATGTACGATCGGTGCACAGCACATGTGTGTGATCAGTATGGAGGGATCAGCCGGGGACGAATGTCCTGACGGGGGCCCGCAGGGAGACAACTTATATAACCCCGGGCTCCACCGTACACCGGGGCTGTGAGCGGCACCGCCGGTCCATGTGTCCTCACATCACAGCAATGGCTGCCACTCTCCTGTCTGTGTGTGGGTATATGTGTGTGCCTGCATGTATGTACCCTGTGGGTATGTGTGTGCCTGCATGTATGTGCCCTGTGGGTATATGTGTGCCTGCATATATGTGCCCTGTGGGTGTATGTGCCTTGTGGGTACGTGTGCCCGTGTGTGTATGTGTGGGTTTTTGTGCACCGTGTATGTGCCCTATGGGTATTTATGTTCCTGTGCGTATGTGTGCCCCATGTGTATGTATGTGCCCTATGGGTATGTACGTGCCTGTGTGTTTGTGTGTGTGTGTGTGTGTGTGTGTAGGTGGGTGCATGTGCCCTGTGGGTCTGTATGGGTGCATGTGCCCCGTGGGTCTGTATGTGTGCATGTGCCCCGTGTGCCTGTATGTGTGCATGTGCCCCGTGTGCATGTGCCCCGTGGGTCTGTATGTGTGCATGTGCCCCGTGTGCCTGTATGTGTGCATGTGCCCCATGTGCATGTGCCCCGTGGGTCTGTATGTGTGCATGTGCCCCGTGTGCCTGTATGTGTGCATGTGCCCCGTGTGCATGTGCCCCGTGGGTCTGTATGTGTGCATGTGCCCCGTGTGCCTGTATGTGTGCATGTGCCCCATGTGCATGTGCCCCGTGGGTCTGTATGTGTGCATGTGCCCCGTGGGTCTGTATGGGTGCATGTGCCCCGTGGGTCTGTATGGGTGCATGTGCCCTGTGGGTTTTTATGTGCCCTGTGCACACACTGCTGTGCAACAGTTATTGGAGGGTGTGGAAAAATGCTTCCATATATACAATATTAATAGTCAATAGTTATCAATTAACAAAATCCAAAGTTAATGAACAAAGGAAAATCAATAATTAGTGTGATTGACCTTTTTCTTTAAAACAACATCAGTTCCTGTAGGTACATTGCATGTAAAGGAGATAGATGGAGGAAGTGCCAAACATCTTGGAGGACTAACCACACATCTGTGGCTGTAGAATAGATTCTGTGTCTTCATGTAATCTCGGACTGAGGTTGGTGAGATCTGGGCTCTGTGCGGCCGTATCATCAAATCAGTCTGGAATTACAAAGAGACAGAAGGATTTCCTCCAGCCTACATCTACAGAAGATCTGTGGTTACTAGTGATGAGCAATTCGTGGTTTTCAATACCTGCACATGCGTCCAATGTTAGTCAAATAGTGATCGGCTCTGCCCACACACATCCATTCATAAAACGAGCATTTCCAGGACAGAGCTGGAGGGTGGGCTTTTTTATGTTTCTACTGCATAAAACACCTTGATGTGCCCCTAAAGGTACCGTCACACGGGGAGATGTCGCCGAGATCTTCCTGTTCAGGCGATGTTGAAGCGACATCGCCTGTGCGTCGCCGTGTGTAACAGGGCGATTGAACGGCGATTAATCTCTGTTTCTGAGTTCAGAGATTTCCCAACAGTGTTGTGAAATCAGGAGATGTAGCTTGAGCGATCCGTATGCCTACTGCCGTGTGACGCGGCAATATCAATGGCACAGGCGATGTCTGTGTTCAGGCAATCCATTCTGTATGCCACATTGACGGTGAGATGGTGCTGTGTGACACGGCGATCAGAAAAGCCAACATCGCTTCAAGGTTGTTTCAGGCGATTCCGGAATCGCCTGATCGCCTTGGGTTGCCGGCGATATTGCTACGTGTGACGTCTCACCAGTGATGCTGAAGCGATGTGCGCGTTCATGAGATCGCCGAAACATCACCGGCGATATCTTCCCGTGTGACGGTACCTTAAGAGAGACCCTAACATTCAATCTGCTCTCCCTGAGGTGCCAACTCCTTTTGTGTACTGAAGGAAGCAGGCAATGTGTGTCAGATCAATAACGATCCACATCACTCATGAGCACCAGTGATAATCGCCGAGTAACGAGTATGGTGAATACCGTACTATCCGTGCGAGTAGTAACAATTACACTTGCTCATCTCTAGTGGTTACTTCTCCAAGATGTTTAGATCAACCTCCCTGCTGAGTTCCTTTAAAAACTGTGCAATGTATCTAGAGGAACTAATGCTATTTTGAAGGCAATGGGCAGTCACACCAATTATTGATCTTATTTAGATTTCACTTTTGTTCATTTATTTGTAATTTTTTTAATTTGTATCAATAAACTATTAACACTTCTATTTTTTTACGAACCTTGCAACTTTTATTCCACATCTGCCTAAGGCTGCATTCACACACAGCGTATTTGTGAGGATGTGCAGCAAGAGCGTTTCCTCACAGGACACACTGTTCTGTGTGTGAACGGGCCTGCGCTTCTCCCCTACATTTTATACTTACCTTGCCGCGCTCCCTCGGTGACCACTAGTGTCTTCTGAGCTCCCGCCGGCCCCCAGCGATTGCAGGCTCTAAGACCTGGAAGCACCATGTGACCCAGTGACGTCACCCGGTCACATGGTGCTGTTTAGGGTCCAGCACCAGGTCCTATGGTGTCGGGAAGAGGACCAATCACCGGGGGAGTGTGGCTAGGTAAGTAAAAAGCACGCTGAAAAAAGCGCAAAGATTTGACATGTTAATTCTTATTACGGATGCGTCTTGGAGCACAAAGCGCATCCGCAAAGATATGGACCATGTGAGTGGAGCTGCATTTATGCAACGCTAAATAGCCTTGCGTAAATGCAAAAAATACGCTTTGTGTGAACGCAGTCTAAGTCGTTTTTGCAATCCGGCGGATTTCTGCCTTTTTTGCAAAAAAACGGATGTGGCCACATTGCAGCAAAGTTGTGTTGGGGCTAATGTAATGTTTTCACTGGTTATCCGGCACTTTCGGCTCATCTGAAAACCACAGGTGACAGCGGTTTTCCTCCGGCGCCGGTATTGCGGTTAAAGTGAGTCGCCACACATGTCCGGAGGCACATTACCATTACATTAGCCCCAACACAACCTTGCCACAATGTTGCCACGTCTGGTTTTTGAAAAAAGGCAGAATTTCGCTGGTTTTGCAAAACGGCAGATTAGGCAAACCTGGCAAACCTAAGCTCAAAAGTTCCGGTTTGCCTGATCTGACGGAACTGTACAAACCGCAGATGTGAAAGCAGCCAAAGAATTTTGCCCAGTTGTGTATATACCGGTGGCAGGACCAGGGCTGTGGATACCTGTATCCTCCTGGCAGAAGCCAGAACTGGACACATCCCAGAAATTGGCTGCTTCCCCGTAACTTGTGGGGTTTTGCATTGATGTGAGAGTGGCCACTAAAGTCTAAGGCCTTGTTCACATTGTGCTTTTTCGATCTGTTTTTGCAGTGAATGCATCACTTAAGTGGAATCCCAGCAAAGTCAATGGGTTTCCAAGTTTTGCAGTTCAATCTGTGATTTTATGACCTGGTGCGTTTTTTCCCTTGAGAAGTGATCTGTTTTAAGAATGAGCATGTTATTTATGGGTGTGATTTTATGATCTGCTTTTCCCATTGAGACCATTATCTATGGGCTAAAAAAAGGCACCAGAAAAAGAGCAGCCAAAACAGATCAAAAATGGATGATCCATTTCTGATGTGTTTTTTTTTTCAAAAGCAGATCCAGATTTCAAGCTGAAAAAAAGAGAAGACGCACAGGAAAAATCTGATCAAAAACGCACAATGTGAACATAGCCTAAAGCGTTTTGCCGTATTCCATAGCACTGAACGCTGTTGAGATTTCTCTTGGTGAATATCTATCCAGTTAGTAATCTGCATTTCTCGTAATAACCACTGTTATGACTGTAGCGATCATGACCAGTAATCCCAAAAGATCTCACGTCAATCTGATCCATTCTCCAATCAATAGTCTCTAGAATGGAAACGCGCTAACGAGTTATAGTAGTATTCTGTATTACTTTTATTTATTGGTCTATGTAAATGTTGGCTTTCCATGATGTATTGCCCTGGGGATACGGGAGTTACAGACTGGACTGATTATACTAATGGCCATTGCCTACTCTCATAGGGGAGTCTTCCAATTCAATTTGAGCATTACCACCGGCCCTCCAGGGCATGCATAGGAGAAGCGATTGTGGCCCTTTAGAAATCACGCTTCATATACCCTAGGGAAACAAAACAATTAGAAATATCCATAGACTTTACTTCTGTGATTCAGCACTTAGCATTTTATTGAAGCGCTCTACTTGTTGTAACTTGCAAGAACTGAGTAAACCTTTAGTCAAAGTGGAAAGTATTGGTCTTACTTGTAACTGTGGGTTATGTATTATATTATCACATGATTAAAGTATTAAAACATGATGATTTCTTGCAGTTTGCAGGAGAATCGTACAATAAATGGTGATAGAGATGTTGCAATGTGCTTGGTGTGCAGACCGCTGGGGGTCCGTTCCAGGAGTCTGTACAGATTTGAGATAGATCAGAAGCAACTGGTTTCCGAGTCCTCTGGAATCAATCAATCTCTCCCAGTCCTCAATTATTGGCTCATACTTGTGTAACGTTGATGTCAGACTGTATCCTAGCGTAGGCTTGGATCATTTTCTATTGAGTTCTGAAACATTTTCCTAGGTTTATACTGATTTATAGTTAAAGTACCTGACATATTAGATTGACCGCTTATGAGACAAAATGCATACATTTTAAAGCTGTAGGTACAGTTGCACTTAGTTTTTTTTACTTTAATGTCAGGGCTGGAAACCCTCCTTTGACTTACTCCAAAATGTTTTCGGGACAGGTTTGAGAATAGTTTTCTAGCGCCACATCCGCACAACTATGTGTCATAGTCCTAGTATAGACAGTGATTAATGGACTATCTGAAACTATCTCACCCTGAAACTTGACAGCTTCTTATGATTTTATTATGGAGAGTGATGTATGGACTCGCAGGGCCCTGACCCAAACTTGATAGCCCTATACAGTCCTAGCAGTGAGGCACGGACTCGCGGGGCCCTGACCCAAACTTAACAAACCCTATACAGGCCTAGTGTGGAAAGTGATGCATGGACTATCTGCGGGACACCAACCTGAAACTTGACTGCTTCTCATGGTCTTATTATGGAAAGTCATGCATGGACTCGTGAGACCCTGACCCAAATGTAAAGCTTAATAGGCATTTATGAGGCTGTAAAGTTTGGGTTGGGGTCCCGCAGACAGTCAGTACATCACTGTCCATACTAGGACCGTGACAGATGGACTTGTGATTGCAGCATTAGGGTATGTGCCCACAGGATGTTTTGCCTGAGTTTTCCGCATGCAGTTTACCCTTGGTGATATGGTAATGTATGGTAATTTGTTCCTGCATTGGGCTTCCTAGCAAAACCAATGTGTTTCACAGAAACGCTGTGCCCGCACATTGGTTTTGCAAGTGTCAAGAAATGTCAAATCCCTCTGGTTTTGCCGCGGATGGGAGAGAATTGATCATGTTCTATTTGCAGACAGTGGCAAAAACGCAGCATCCAAACCGCAGCAAAAACACAGTAATTAAGCACAAAAAACGTGCTAAAAACACAGGACCTGAACGCAGCAAATCTCCTGGCAAGGCCTCTAGAGATCCTTGAAACCAGGACCTGTTTTGCAGCGTTCAGGACTGCTGGAGAAACGCCCTGTGGGCACATTCCCTAAAGGTACCGTCACACGGGGAGATATCGCCGGCGATGTTGCCGCAACTGAGGGGCGTGGCCAAGTTGCGGCGACATCGCCGGAGAGTTGCCTCGTGTGACAGGGCGATAATCAGGATAAAAATCGCCTGAGCAACATCGCCAGGTTTCCAAACATTGTTGGGAAACCTGGCGATGTTGCTGAGGCGATCATGCCTGATCGCCCTGTGTAACGTGGCAACCTGCAATGTTGCGGGCGATTCTGCCTATCTACAACATTGCGGGTTACCGCTCGCTGGATTGCTGGGCAACCCAGCGAGCGATAGCCGCGGCAACTAGCCGGCAACTCTCGCGCATCGCCGGCAACATCGCCGGGGAGATCTCCCTGTGTGACGGTACCTTAAGTGACATTTCCATCCTGAAACAGTGGCAGATTTTGTGGTGGCCCAATCTGAAAATCTGCTGAAAGAAAACATAGGCTCAGCCTCGGATTTCTATTGAGGATTCCACAAGTTGAAGCTCACAGTGGAAATTTCCACACAAGAAATCATTTGTGATAGTTCCTTGGAGAGCGTCCCCCTTCCGTTCTGCTCTTCCATGTGTCTGTTCTTGAAGATCTGATTGCCATTCAACAGTGCTGCTGTCTTAGCACGTACCAGGGTTTCCCAGACCCCTCATTGATGAATCCCCTAGTTGTTAGTGTTACAGTAGTACACCCACCCCACCCCACCTTCATTTCATTGCATAAATAGGGCTTTCAGGAGCCTGGGAAAACTGAGTCACTACTCCTGTGGAAGCTGAATTGGCAGCCTTGTTGGTTGTCTGCCAGGTTACCCAGAAACCAATATGAGAACAAAACCCCACTCATTTCTGAAAGCTTGAAGAAACACTCCGGGCAAAACGGTTACACCTTGTATTGGCAATTGTAGGACCTGAGCACCATGACACAGGGCCTCAAAGAAACCGAAGAGCCTCCCTGTCCTCCACCCCTCCGGCCCAGCACTCGGGTGTAATGTGCCCACACACTTTCTGTACAGTGAAGTAATGGTTAAACACATCACCACAGTAAAACATTTATGTCATTTCCATTAATATTACTGGAAATTCATTGATTTTTCTTTTTCATTGCAATGAAGACTTCCTGTCTGTGAAGCTGGATATACACTATATACATGTCTATAAACGCTCACATTTCTGCATAGACTGTATCCCAATGTCTGAGGCAGGGAAAATTCTGTATCTTTGCTTACCCCCAAAGACGAGCCCTAGGGAGGTGGCGTACCCTCTAGAAACACGCATTCATACCAATGCTTATAGCTGGTTGTTAGTCTTATGGTGAGTCCCAGAGAATGTCCCATCAGGAATGACAGCATATGTATGATCTAACAATGTCCCTCAGGTCTCCATATACATTGGTGGGATCGGCTGACAGTCTGTGTATAGGGGCTTCCCGACTGCTGACAGATAAGTATTCAACACGTCTGATTTCTGAGTGCCGATCTTTGTGTTTCTGAGGAGATAGCAGAAGAGCCAAAACTCTCTTCTTAGGGGACATGGCTATTTGAAGACTATAATCTAGTGTTCATGGCATGGGTGGGCAATAGGGCGAGTGCTCATGATCAGGAATAGCCATGTTTTGGACATAGCATGTTTTTGCTGTATTGTACAGTACAAGCATAGTGGATGGTTTTATAGAAATCCCATGTGTCCACTGTGTTTCTCTTTTCCATAGCATGAACTGACATACAGTGCGGCTTCCCAAGCTGCATCATGTTAATTTATGCTTGTGGAGACACTAGTGTTCTTGGCGAGAACAGAGTGAAAATACGCTGTGCTCAGAATTGAGATTGTGGGCATTGACAGAGCACACAGCTCGTTCTCCCGCAGGGAATACTAGCATCTCCGCAAGGGAAAACGGCCTACATCCAGATCTAGCGTGTCCTGATCATGGGCACGTGTCCTTATATATTCATTGACACTTTGCAATGGATTAGATACAAATGGATGCTGCTTTGAAATGCACAATGCCTTCTGTATTTCATTCATTGTATATGGATCCCCATAGATTATAATGGCATGTCTGATCTGCAAAATGGATGAGATTAGGATGAGCTCATAGTACGGACCAGAGACACGGAGCTGTTTTCAAAACTGATTTGTGTATGGATCAGTGGAAATCTGTGGGTCAGTGATAGTGTTCTGTCTGAAGGGAACACTCGCACCTCTGCAAGAGTAATGACTGCATCCAGAACGCAAGGTCTCCTGATCGTGGACACAGGGTCAGCATCTTTATGATGCAGGCTTTTACAACTAATTTTCTATCATTAGGCTAGGTCATCAATATTACATTGATGGGGGTCATATGATTATAATGGGACAACACTGCAGTACTGCTGCTAAATGTACAGCACAGGAAGGTTCAGCTGTCAACGGTGTGATAACGTCTGAAGGTGATGAGAATCTGCTCCTCCCATCCTTAGGGCAGGCTGACAGTGTTAGGCTCTGTGCGCACATTGAGGCAGAAAAACGCACCAAATACAGTGGGGGTTTTTTTTGTGCGTTTTTGCCTGGGTTTTTCATAATGAAGTCAGTGGATGGAAGGGGTGAAAAACAGGCAAAAGGTACCAAGAATGGACATGCTGCATATTATTTTTTGCGCTAAATTTGCAAGGAAAAAAAATAAGCAACATGTGCACAAAACGTCAGAATTCTCATTGAGTTTGCTGGCATAAGGATTGGCACGACGATTTGTGACTGCATTAAAAACACATAAAATGCACTGTTTGCGCATAGCCTTAATAGGTTGTGTCTCTATACATTACACTGAAGTTGGGCTGAACATTGTTTTCAGCAGGACTTTCTGACCACCTTAAAGCATGAAGCCTCCAGCTCTCCTGGACAGATGATGGCAGAGTAAGGCCGGATCGAGCAGGTTGACCTTCGTTGACCATTCTGAAGTGTGGTGAGCGGCTTTCTCTTCCCTCCAGGTGTGAAGGTTTGGGCTCTTGCTTCTCCAGTGTGCTGGTGGTTTGTGTGAGCGATGTACGTCTTCACGTGGTAGTCCTCCTATCCCAGGTTCATAATTGTGTATTGCGCCCTGATGTTCTGCAGACACAATAGAGGTGGCTGTCAATGGATGGTGCTTCTTGCTATGAATGGGTGAGCCCTTAATGCAGTGTGCAGAATTAGATTATGTCTCTATGAAAGCTTCCTATTGTAGTCATATTTTTATGACTTTGACTTAACACGATTATAGCATTTTCAGCTTATCTCCGTACGGAGGAGGACGCCTCCTGAAGTAGTGATGGGCCCTTGTCTGGGCCTCCAGTTTGTGCCTTCTGTCTTCTACAGAGAATGCTAATAAGTCCATCTTTTGTGTGGCCACTTTCTCACTTCCTGGCTGCTCGGCCTTTGATGTGTCTGTAAGGGCTTTGTTCTCTATATAGCATCTGAAATTCACAACTAATATAAGTGGCAACATCCATCCGTTATCCTCACAGATTACTATAACGGCGGTCAATGCACTGCCAGAACAAGACATTTCTGTGAACTTGAAACGCATCAGTCATCAGAATGCATTGTACCATTGATGGGTTTTGCTCTATGATAATCGTTTCTGTTAGTGCTACTTTTTACATGGGATGCTTCAGCTTTTCATCTGATTTTCTTCATAAAAATATATCGTAAATATTCATAACACTTCATACAAAGCAGCTCCAGCTGTGTCGTTATACGGTCTAGTTGTCAGAATGATAACCATTTTATCGTCAAAAGTGCACTTTTATCGGGCTGCGCTCACACTCGGAGGTTTTTTTACACCCACAAGACTGCGGCCAGTACAATCGGCCACACCATAGGTGAAGCAGGTGATTTCCTATGTAATTGAGTGGTTGTGCAGGGAAGTAGTGAAAGGATGGAAGCGGTACAGGGCTGTGGCGGATTTTGACGGAGAACAGCTGCTGCATGTGAGCACACTTTTGGTAACCAGGGTTGTGGAGTCAGTCGATGTCCATTTTGGGTGGAGTTGGATGTCTGGCTTACTGACTTAACAGCACTGGTTGTGGAGTCAAAGTCTGTGTCCATTTTGGTGTAGTTATAGTCAGATGTTTGGCATACCAACCCCACAGCCCTGTTGTTAACCCTGCCTCTGGATGGTGAGCAGAATCTAGAACCAGGCATCTTACAGAGATGACAATAACTGTAAAGCCAATTCACACATTCCTGTATACATGTTTGAGTCTTGGGTGGTTGAGTGTGAGTCTTGGGTGGTTGAGTGTGAGTCTTGGGTGGTTGAGTGTGGGTCTTGGGTGTTGAGTGTGGGTCTTGGGTGGTTGAGTGTGGGTCTTGGGTGGTTGAGTGTGGGTCTTGGGTGGTTGAGTGGGGGTCTTGGGTGGTTGAGTGTGGGTCTTGGGTGGTTGAGTGTGGGTCTTGGGTGGTTGAGTGTGGGTCTTGGGTGGTTGAGTGTGGGTCTTGGGTGGTTGAGTGTGGGTCTTGGTGGATGAGTGTGGGTCTTGGGTGGATGAGTGTGGGTCTTGGGTGGATGAGTGTGGGTCTTGGGTGGATGAGTGTGGGTCTTGGGTGGATGAGTTTGAATGCATTTTGGTGGAGTTGGAGTCTGATTTAGGGAAATTGAGGAGTCAGAGGTTTGCTTAGTGACTCCACAGCCCTGATACACATGTGACCATGGACTGTGATGTTGGACCGGCTGTGGGTCTCCTGAACCAAGCTCAACAGTCTCGTAAGTGTCTGGAGTATACAGACCACAAAACATTGATATGTAAATCCAAAGTTAGATTTAATTATTAATATTATTCAGCTGCCAATTTCCATCAATCACCCGATTGTCCTTATCCATGTGTATGGTCCAGATCATCTGTTGTGATTGACTGCAGTAATTGTCATAAAATAAAGCATTGGGCTCAGATGCCCATCGTGGACCTTCTGTGCCCATAGACACTAGATTTCCAGGAACTCCTGCTGTTTTTCTTGGATATGCCAAAAAAAGAATACATGTCTGTAGGAACCTTTTTAAAAAGCATATAAATTGTTACTATGACCTAACCTGCTTCTTTACAGCCCACAGTCGTCCTCGCCATCTGCGGCCCTCAGCAGCACTTGGAGAATTGTCCAATTCAATATTGTAATCATTGATTTTTAAGTGACGTGAATCACTAACCAGAGCAACATGTTTGGAGGCTTGGGAACACCATTTTCCACTGGTGTAAATGAATTGTTCTGCGATGTTACCAGTGTTTTGTATTAAATTATAGAATGCTAGTATTGTACATATTATAAATAGTGATAAACTGTAAAACTGTGTATACATGGGTTGGTATAGGACCCGAAAGAGGCTGTTTAAGTGGTGATAACCAGCACAAACAATTCCAATGCAGGTTAAAGGAACCAAACATTGAAGGGCTGCCACTCCAACCTCTGCACACACCCTCAGGTGGAGAGAAGATATTGGACTCGATAAGCTGTGTGAGTGGTGATACCCGGGCGCTGCCAGGAAGGATTGATGGACTCTGGGTGATGAAGTTGTTTTTAAAGCAATGTGTTTCAGAGTTGGTTCAGCTGAAGGAGTTGGGCCAACTCTGAAATGCAGCTTTTAAAAATTTGCAAATAAAAACAACTTCATCACCTGGTACATCGCTCTTTTCTGGCAGCGCCCGGGTATCACCACTGACAGCCCCTTCTTTGGGGTCCAGTATATTCTGTCCACCCGTGGGTGTGACTGCAGTGGCCTTATCGGCAGCCCTTCCACATTTGGTTCCTTTAATCTGCATCAAAGTTGTGCCACACACAATTTATCAAGGTGAGCGACTCCCATATTGCCGCCTTGTTGATCACTCTGCGTATCACACAGGAGCGCTGTCTCTCTTTTGAAGTCAGGATCTAAGGGAAGCTGGGTAAGAGGATGCTACAATGCATTTAAAGGGAATCTGTCAGCAGGTTTCTGCTCTGTAATCTGGCAGCAGCATGATGTTGGGACAGAGCGCTTGATTCCAGCAACGTATCATTTAGTATACTGAGTGAAGCAGTTGTAATAGAATCATGGTTTTCTCTACTGCAGATCTGACATTGCTCTGAAGGCTGAACCCTGTATAATGCTGCCATTACCACTGATTAGCAGCTTTCTGTCACTATACATTGTACAAAGAAAGCTCGCCATCAGTAATGGGGGCGTCATTGTTGGATTTGGAGGCACAATACATGTATCCCTCGAATGATAATTTCCTGCTGATAAAACACTGATTTTTTTTCTTTTTTTTTTCTTGTAAATTTTTTTTAAAAGGCAAACCACAGCCCAGTAAGTGACATATCTGACGACCCTTACATACTCTCAAATTACATAGCAAAAACCTGCTGACCGATTCACTTTAAGGCACCACTGCAGTGTGTATTTCAGCGCTGGAGTCCCCTGCCCTCTGTTTTATACACACCTGCCACCATCTTCACCGTTTTTGAGCGTCACATCGATCAGTCTCTTGTGATTTGTGACCTGCCGGCAGCTCCAGTGGACTGCACCAGGGGTGATATATCAATGCATCTCTATGGGAGCCTCGTATTGGCTCTCAGAGATACATTAAACACTTGTGATGCAACTTCTGACTTCCGACCACTTAGAATTTATGGGAACAGGATGGGGCCTCTGGACAGGAGAGATGCTAAGAAAGGATGAAAATGCTGGTAGGTAAAGTATGCCACCAGGTGCAGGGGACTTAGATTTAAAGCACCACTCCATGGAGAAAAAACAAAACACTACAGTGATGCTATGATATTCTTTATTTAAATAAGACCAGCACCTAAATAGGAAAGGGTTCTTTCCAGTTAGAGCAGTCACTGTGGAATGAAGTAGGAACGGCAGACAACATTTGAAAAGAGCACTAGACAGTATTCTCACTACAAATGGCATTGGGGGTAAGGTTCAACCTATGAACGGTAACAATAATAATCTTTTCTAATTGGGCATATAACGAAACAGGAAATCATGTTAGGATGAATAGTTTTTGTGACTCCATTAGCAGAGGAGTCTCTTATTTTGTATTTGCTCAGTTTGGGTAATTGGCAGCTCACATTGGCTCTGGGGTTTATATGACGGACACTAATTTGCACTTCTTTCCAGATGAACACTTTTGAGTGAGAATTCTTCCGTCTGGCCAGAGGGGTGGTGCAGACAGTAAGGGGGAATTATATGTTTATTGAAAATTAACAACTCATTACATTACCTTTTGGCCAGGATCAGTAGTGAGATGAGATTCTCGTGGGAGACAGCAGGTCTATCTGTGACCAGTTTGTATGGCAGCCAAATGTGAAATCATTCTCTCCTGGACCAGTCTGTTTCCATTTTATTCTCTGGATGAGTAGATTTTGGAATTTCTCTGAATTCATGCGTCTCTCACACATTGATTTCATGCACGCAAAAGGATAATTATACCTAACAGTAAATGTAGTCAATCAGTCCTGCAAATAGTGAGTCAGAGCTTGGTGTTACTTTCAGGCCGGCCGTACAGTATGGGTTGCAGGCCATCATTTTCTAAGCAACTTGTCCTTTATGGTTGGATTGTGAAGGCTGTTGTTTGTAGAAGACAAATCATTAATCATTGAATTCTATTGAAGGGATGTTGGTCTCTTGGTCGACATGAGTATTTTTCAACATGCATCAAACAATACATGATATTAATGGAAAATTGCCACCACATCACCTTTTCAACAGATATCTACCTTCAGTCTGCATTTGGTATGCTTCTTTTCAAGAAAAAGGGATGTTGGCCCACATATTTTTATTATTATAGCACCATGTATTCCATAGCGGTTTACATGGTACAATAATTGGCAACAATTTAGGGCACACACAGGTACAGGAGGAGAGATGACCTTCCCTGCAAGGGCTTACTGTCTACAAGGGATGGGTGAGGATACAGTAGTTGAGGAGAGAGGACCCTGCCCGTGAAGGCTCACAGTCTACAAAGGATGCGTGAGTAGAGGGGACTCTGCCCTCGAGGGTTCGCAGTCTACAAGGGATGGGTGAGGATACAGTAGTTGAGGAGAGAGGACCCTGCCCGTGAAGGCTCACAGTCTACAAAGGATGGGTGAGTAGGAGGGACTCTGCCCTCGAGGGTTCACAGTCTACAAGGGATGGGTGATGATACAGTAGATGAGGAGAGAGGACCCTGCCTGCAAGGACTCAGTCTACAAAGGATGGGTGTTGATATAGTAGGAGAGGAGTGAGGACCCTGCCATGAGGGCTCACAGTCTACAAGGGATGGTGAGTAGAGGGACTCTGCCCTCGAGGGTTCACAGTGTACAAGGGATGGTGATGGATACAGTAAGTGAGGAGAGAGGACCCTGCCTGCAAGGACTCAGTCTACAAAGGATGGGTGTTGATATAGTAGGAGAGGAGTGAGGACCCTGCCCATGAGGGCTCACAGTCTACAAGGGATGGGTGAGTAGAGGGGACTCTGCCCTCGAGGGTTCACAGTGTACAAGGGATGGGTGATGATACAGTAGATGAGAAGAGGACCCTGCCTGCAAGGACTCAGTCTACAAAGGATGGGTGTTGATATAGTAGGAGAGGAGTGAGGACCCTGCCCATGAGGGCTCACAGTCTACAAGGGATGGGTGAGTAGAGGGGACTCTGCCTCAAGGGTTCACAGTGTACAAGGGATGGTGATGATACGTGATGAGGAGAGAGGACCCTGCCTGCAAGGACTCAGTCTACAAAGGATGGGTGTTGATATAGTAGGAGAGGAGTGAGGACCCTGCCCATGAGGGCTCACAGTCTACAAGGGATGGGTGAGGAGAGAGGACTCTGCTCTCGAGGGCTCACAGGCTACAAGAGATGGGTGAGGATACAATAAGTGTTGAGAGACGACCCTGCTGCCCATGTGGGCTCAGTCGACACGTGATGGGTGAGAATACACTAGGAGAGGATAGAGCTGGTTGTACAGCTGTGTAGTGGTACAATGGTTACTGCAGGTTCAGGAATGTCAGAAGAGGAGGGTTTTTAGGGTCCTTTTGAAGGTTTCCATGGTAGGCCAGAGTCTGATGTGTTGGTGTAGAGGATTCCAGAGTATGGGGGAAACACTGGAGAAATCTTGTATGTGAGTGTGGGAAGAGGAGGTAAGAAGAGGGCAGGCGAGAAGGCGATCTTTTGAGGGTCGGATTTTACGGGCAGGTAAGTACTATGAGACATGTCACAGATGTACAGAGGAGACAGGTTGAGGGTGGCTTCGCATGTGATTGTTATGGTTGTTAACTGGAGTCCCTGGGCAATTGGAAGCCAGTGAAGGGATTGGCAGAGGAGATGCCGGGGCATAGCGGGGAGACAGGTGACTTAGTCGGGCAGCAGAGTTTAGGATAGAAGGGGTTTGAGAGTGTTAAACTTGAATCACACTGTCCGAGTGACATGCGAGTCACACGGAATAGTCTCGGATGACTAACTCGGAATGGCCTGTCCCCTGTCAGGACGGGAGTGTGGAGCTGCTTAAAAATACAAGCAGCTGACACTCCCATCCAGAGAGGGGGGACCTATCCTGAGTTAGTCATCAGAGATTCGTCCGAGTGACTCACATGTCACTCAGACAGTGTGATTCCAGCCTTAGATGGGAGGTCAGAGAGTAGGAGGTTGCAGTAGTTCAAGTGGGAGATGATGATGGCATACACGAGTATTTTAGTAGATTCTTGATTAAGGAATGAACAAATCCCGGAAATATTTTTGAGTTGCAGTTGGCCGGAAATGGCAAAAAAATAGAAAATGGTGTGAAGTGACCTTCTTGGATTTGTGCCTTAGTATCAGTAGAACTAGGTTCACTTTAGGGTGCCTTCACACTGGCGTTCCCCTCCGCAGCGTTCTGCAGAGGGGAATCGCCATGTGAGCACAGCCACCGCAAGCCCCTATGTTTATAATGGGAGCGCATGGTGCACCCGCGTTGCTGGTGCGGACGAGACTGTGTGATTTTAGTGCAGGCGTACGCCTGCGCACAGATCACGTATGGCAGTGAATGGTGCGCACGGTCATGCACAGTCAAGCGCAGCACCCTGCGCTCCCATTATAAACATAGGGGCTTGCAGTGGCTGTGCTCACACTGTGGATCTTCTCCGCAGAACGCTGCGGAGGGGAACGCCAGTGTGAACCCAGCCTTAGAGTACGGAATTCTGCTTTATCTGTAAATTATAGAAAGATAAACTTGTAACTAGTGTAGGACATAATCCGATGATCCAGTTTCTGTTAGAAATATTGCAGTTTTCACACTGGATACTGGGGCAGTCATGGACTCGTATGTCCTGCTCTTTCAGGTCATCATATATACGTTAGCAGTGATTTACTCAGACCTGATCTTTACATTGAAGCATTTAAAGAGGACCTGTCCCCAAACCAGGCATGGTGATCTAATTACAGCACTGGATGCAGCATGTCTGCAGCATCCAGGCAAGGGGTGCCCCAGCACTTGAGCAGCCCTGTACCCCGAGATAATACACTTAGAAAACTTACATCCTGCAGCCGGAAAGGAGGTGGCTAGGGGCTGGAGCCGAAGGGCAGATTCACACCTCCTGCATGTATAATCTGCCCACCGCTGCCAATCATTCTCTCCCTCTTCAGCAGCATTAAACAGAGTTTTTTTAATAGTTTTTTTTTTTCAGAACTTGCCATTTGGCCCCGCCCCTCAGGGCTGGGGGACCCCTTGCCTGCATGCTGCAGACATGCTGCATCCAGTGCTGTAATTAGATCACATTGCCTGGTTTGGTGACAGGTCCTCTTTAATGATTGAACTAAGGAAAGAGTAGCAGCTGGAACATCACCTAGCGTGAAGTGTGCATCATTTGTTATCAGCAATAGAGCTGTTACCTGTTATTGTATTTCTGCCTCTGATGATAATGAGACGTCTGAAAATACTGAATGGACAGGAAATGGAAGTCTTAATAAAAAGTGCCCCAGTGGCCAGTGGGAAAATTATGGATGTAAAAATGGACGATTTCAGGACTGGTGCAGCATTTGAGGTTTGGTGTATGGGTGATGTCAGGACTGGCGCGGCATTTGAGGTTTGGTGTATGGGTGATGTCAGGACTGGTGCAGCATTTCAGGTTAGGTGTATGGGTGATGTCAAGACTGATGCGGCATTTCAGGTTTGGTGTATGGGTGATGTCAGGACTGGTGCGGCATTTCAGGTTTGGTGTATGGGTGATGTCAGGACTGGCGCGGCATTTGAGGTTTGGTGTATGGGTGATGTCCAGGACTGGTGCGGCATTTCAGGTTTGGTGTATAGGTGATGTCAGGACTGCTGCGGCATTTCAGGTTTGGTGTATGGGTGATGTCAGGACTGGTGCAGCATTTCAGGTTTGGTGTATAGGTGATGTCAGGACTGGTGCAGCATTTCAGGTTTGGTGTATGGGTGATGTCAGGACTGGTGCGGCATTTCAGGTTAGGTGTTATGGGTGATGTCCGGACTGGTGCAGCATTTCAGGTTTGGTGTATGGGTGATGTCAGGAGTGGTGCAGCATTTCAGGTTTGGTGTATGGGTGATGTCAGGACTGGTGCGGCATTTCAGGTTAGCTGTATGGGTGATGTCAGGACTGGTGCAGCATTTCAGGTTAGGTGTATGGGTGATGTCAGGACTGGTGCGGCATTTCAGGTTAGGTGTTATGGGTGATGTCCGGACTGGTGCAGCATTTCAGGTTTGGTGTATGGGTGATGTCAGGAGTGGTGCAGCATTTCAGGTTTGGTGTATGGGTGATGTCAGGACTGGTGCGGCATTTCAGGTTTGGTGTATGGGTGATGTCAGGACTGGTGCAGCATTTCAGGTTTGGTGTATAGGTGATGTCAGGACTGGTGCAGCATTTCAGGTTAGGTGTATGGGTGATGTCAGGACTGGTGCGGCATTTCAGGTTTGGTGTATGGGTGATGTCAGGACTGTGCAGCATTTCAGGTTTGGTGTATAGGTGATGTCCGGACTGGTGCAGCATTTCAGGTTAGGTGTATGGGTGATGTCAGGACTGGTGCGGCATTTCAGGTTTGGTGTATAGGTGATGTCCGGACTGGTGCAGCATTTCAGGTTTGGTGTACGGGTGATGTCAGGACTGATGCGGCATTTCAGGTTTGGTGTATGGGTGATGTCAGGACTGGTGCGGCATTACAGGTTTGGTGTATGGGTGATGTCAGGACTGGTGCGGCATTTCAGGTTTGGTGTATGGGTGATGTCAGGACTGGTGCAGCATTTCAGGTTTGGTGTATGGGTGATGTCAGGAGTGGTGCAGCATTTCAGGTTTGGTGTATGGGTGATGTCAGGACTGGTGCAGCATTTCAGGTTTGGTGTATGGTGATGTCAGGACTGGTGCAGCATTTCAGGTTTGGTGTATGGGTGATGTCAGGACTGGTGCAGCATTTCAGGTTTGGTGTATGGGTGATGTCAGGACTGGTGCGGCATTTCAGGTTTGGTGTATGGGTGATGTCAGGACTGGTGCGGCATTTCAGGTTTGGTGTATGGGTGATGTCAGGACTGGTGCAGCATTTCAGGTTTGGTGTATGGGTGATGTCAGGACTGGTGCAGCATTTCAGGTTTGGTGTATGGGTGATGTCAGGACTGGTGCAGCATTTCAGGTTTGGTGTATGGGTGATGTCAGGACTGGTGCGGCATTTCAGGTTTGGTGTATGGGTGATGTCAGGACTGGTGCAGCATTTCAGGTTTGGTGTATGGGTGATGTCAGGACTGGTGCGGCATTTCAGGTTTGGTGTATGGGTGATGTCAGGAGTGGTGCAGCATTTCAGGTTTGGTGTATGGGTGATGTCAGGACTGGTGCGGCATTTCAGGTTTGGTGTATGGGTGATGTCAGGACTGGTGCAGCATTTCAGGTTTGGTGTATGGTGATGTCAGGACTGGTGCGGCATTTCAGGTTTGGTGTATGGTGATGTCAGGAGTGGTGCAGCATTTCAGGTTTGGTGTATGGGTGATGTCAGGACTGGTGCAGCATGTTTGCATGTTGTACACAGCTGTAGAAGTGGGTGCTTGCTCTGTTGGCTGTTCTGGGATGTTATAGATTTTTGCATATAATCACATAATGTATCATATGCTGTGATCATGGATCAAATCATGTACTCGCACCAGGAGACAAGGGTTTCTTTGGGTAAACCCTGTCAAACTGATTGAAGTGACGAGCCAGCGGCTGACTGCGAATCATGGGCCGATAACATGGAGGTGTCCTTCACCCAGTCCCCCGGCTGCCGTTCCCTGTGATCTGACTTCCAGGCCATAGGGCACCATTGTTTTTCAACTGCAAATGAATGAGATAAGGTGTGGCAGGAATGCAGTTATTTCTTGTCTTTGCTCTGTTAGATTTCCATACTTTTCATAGAAATATGGAAGATTGATGGCAAAAACATGTCCATGGTCCCTTCCATATACACATTTCACTGCACTGGGGGTTAGATAATTTGTAAAGAGAAGAAGAGTACAGTGAAAGTGTTGTTTTGTTGCAAAAGAAAATGTCATAACTATAGTAATAGCGCAGACAAGAATGCTAAAGACATTGTAATTGGGGAGAATCGTTTGACAACTGATACTGAAAAGAGTAATTGCATATCAAGTTATTTTGACAGTGGAAATCTACTGTATTTTGCCAGTTAACTTTGCACATTCTACCATCTGCCTGTGGGTAGATCCTGGGGCCGGAGTCCTTGTTTGCACCTTTTTGTGTGTTGATATTCTCCGACACGTTTTGTGCCAAATTTATTAAAATGCTGCGCTTTGTTCAGGAATTTGGTGCAAAGTTAAAAATTATCCTTTTTTCTGACCATTTTTGTCAAGAAAATTGCCCCGAAATGTTTTGGTATCCATAAAATCACTCCATGTAGTGGGAGGGGAAACGAGAACATTTGTCATTAAATTTGGGACCTTTTTGAAATCTATGCCCAAGGAAAAAGCAAAAAAAAACTGGGAAACAGTAAATTAGACTTCAATAAAGGACCAAATGGAAAGATGAATTTGGTGCAAAAAAGAGACAAAACATCAAAAACTCAATGCAAATGCAGCAAGGCATTATTACACCGTCTGTTTTCACATCACGATTTTTGTTCATCCGTGGCTATACATTTTACAATGGATACCCATGGATGAACAAAAATCGATTTGGCCTCCATGTATCACTATGGGCACGGATTGGTCCTTATTGGCATCCGATTGTGTCAGTTTTGTGATGGATCCTTTTGTGTCTGATTTTTTTTCCTGTCCTCAAAATCAGAGGCTGCTTCAATTTTGTCCTGCCTTGAAAAAAATCGGATAGAAATAGACCCGTTGCTGTCCGTTTCAAATAATATGGAGCTCTATGGTGACGGATCAAAACAGATCCGTCAAAAAATTGGATCTGTAAAACGGATCCGATTTGCTGTACTGCGCATGCTCAAAAACAAGGTACAGCCCTATCTCTGCTAACTGATGACGGATCCATGGAAAACACAGATCTGTGGGCATCAGTGGCATCTGTTGGCACAGTTCCGTGCCTGTCCGTGTGATCCTTCAAATTCATAGATCACCACGGATCCACAAAAAACGTGATGTGAAAGCAGCCTTACCCAGAGCTCTATTGAGCCCCTGATCCTGTACACTGCCTTTATAGGGCTGCTATAGAAGGATTTCAGCCCCCTTGGACCTCTATAGGACTCTGATTTCCATGGAGACATATAAAGATGTTCTCCATGATTTCGGGGGCTTGTGATCTGCTAAATGCTCCGCTATATCTTGTCTACGGGCATGCAAAGTGTCCAACTGAACCAGTGAGAGAATGCACAGAAGCTGTATGGCTCCATACAGTGTGCATGACCCTAAATAAGCTCTGGAGTGACATGTTAATAGGCCTAGGCAGCAGGGATTGTTATGTTCCATGCCTGGCTGTGTATTTCTGGCTAGTCTGATGTATGCGCCTTCCCCCATGCTGTGATGTGGCTCATCAGAATGCCTTGCTGCACCTACCGCTTGCCTTTGCCCTTTTCCGTGTCACTGCTATTTTTTCCCCAACATGCCGCCTTGATGAAAGAAGACTTTTAGTGCATGATGCTTTTACACGCAGACGGTTGCTGGCAGGAGTGTCAAACCTCACAGATCTGCCGGAGTGTCTACAATCTCATAATGTCAGGTTTTATTTAGCTAAAACATTCCTTCTCCCAAACAACTCCCTGCCTAATGTAAAACGCAGGATTGGAGGGGCTTTAAGTTTGGGGGGGGTTAATGGTAGAAAAAAAATAACCCCTTCCCCAAAAAATATTCTGATAACCAGTTAATAGCATTGTGGAGAAATATAAAGGGGGCTTCCAATAAAGCCTACAATACATTCTTCAACTTTCAGATACAACTTGTGCATAAGTGCATCATTGTATTAATGGTCTCTGCTCGGCGAGTGAATAGAAATATTTATATACAAAAATAAAACGTGAAAACTCTACCAAAGAGTTTCCTGTAGTTATGAGTCGGGCCGGCAGGGAAGGGGATACTCTGATACCGGGATGGTGGATTGGGTGGGTGGGGTCTTGGCCGGTCGGGTCCCGGTTCTGTGCCCTGGGCACTCAATGGCTGATGGGGGATGATATGTGATGCTACCTGTGGTACCTGGTAATGTGGTTACCAGCGCTGCAGCCGGCTGCTGAGGTGATGGTGAAGCAGCTTTGGTAGTACAGCTCCCCACAGGCGAAGCTTTTACCTAGGGCAGCGGGGTCGATGAGAGGAGTCATAGTCCTTGGCTCCTATGATACTGCAGGAACCTCCCGGACAACGAATGCCAGAGACCAGAGTAGCTCAAACAGTTCTTTACTGGTACCAGGTGGATAAGGTACACGGTACAGTCTGATTCACCGGGGGTTGTAGCCGCAGATTTTGGAGGCTTTTCCAGAGTCGGTCAGAGGTGTCTTTATAATGGCGTTCTTGGTCTCTACTCCCAAAGGCTCACTGTCCTCCCACACTTAAAGGGAACCTGACCCCTAAAAATCACCCCCAATCTATTAATACCTGTCCCTGCACCATCATTATGCTATTATACCTATCCCTTTATGTATAAACTAGCTGGGAGCCCGATGCACATGCATCGGGATTCTAGAAGGGCGAGTCTCTGACTCGCAATGGCCGCTTTGCGGCCAATGCTTCGCGCTGCAAAGGCGACTCGCCATGCCCGCTGCGCGGGCATAGCGAGTCGCCTTAGAACTGCTCGCAATGGCCGCTGCGCGGCCAATGCTTCGGGCGTATCCACATGACCACGCCGACTCGCATTGCGAGTGGACTCAGAAGGGGCAAAAAACCCATTCGCAATTTATAAATAGATTGTGTGCTTTGTTATAAAAGTGCTTTATATACCTCTAGATCTGCGTTCCCTGTGGCTTCTTTCCCCTGCCTGTAGTGCAATTATTCACTCCCCGATGGTTATGATAATCCTTGTGCAGCATCATCTCCCCCTCCACAAGGAACGCCCTGTGTGACTTCTCAAGAGCTCAGAAGCCGCAGATCTAGAGATACATAAAGCACTTTTATAAACACAAAGCACACAATTTTTACACAAAGGGATCGGTATAATAGCATAATGATGGTGCAGGGACACGTATTAACAGACTGGGGGTGATTTTTAGGGTCGGGTTCCCTTTAAGTCTGGTTGCCAGTCCCCAGGTCTGTTACCTTAAGTTTCTATTATCTCTTGGCGTCTTGGACCTAGCTATGGGACTAAGGTTAGGCTCTTGGTGGGTGTCGTGGCTCCCTTATGAGGGCCCACAACGTGCTGGTCTGCAGTTTGGGTTAAACCTATCAAATTGCCTCAGCTCCAGAATACTGGTGATGACCTGGACTCTCCAGCTGGATCCAACCAGTCCTGGAGTATCCCCTTCTTTGTCTGTGTCACCTCTCTCCTTAGAGGTGCCCTCCTGTTACGACCGCAGGATCCCCTGCATCCGTCCGCTCTGCTCTTCTGTCACTGTCTGACTGACCTTTTTGTAAACTGTCACTCACGTCTTCCAGCTCTTCTAGGCTTCACCCCCTGGGACCTACTGAATACCAGTCCCCTGTACTAAGGTGTCTTATGATCGCGTTTTAGGTGCAGACTCTGTATTTCCTCTCTTATCCGTGACTACAGAGATACTACACCTTCTGTTTGGGGTGCACTACCTCCTTGTGGTATCCCGCCAGAGGGGCGCCACAGTTATATCCAGTGTAGCCAGTTCTCTAAGAACTTACACAACACAAATAATAAACCATCTGGAGCCCGGGATATTCACTTCCGATGGAATGTCTGTCCTGAGTACTGGACAGCACACACTATGTATTAGATCTGTGTGTGAATGAGCCTTAGCAATCCCTTTACACAACCCATTCACCCTATACAGCCATTGGGAACCAAATTCTTGATGCATTATCAGGGAATCTGTCATGCTGCTGTTGCATCGGGAGACATCGCCGGCAACGCAGCAGCGATATTGAAAGCAGCTATCGCTGACAGGGTTAAATTCAACACTGGCAGCAATCGTTAACATTGGACTCAATGGGGGAAGTTGCTTTCAACATCGCAGTTGCGGTGTCACACTGGGCGATTCTGTTAGATCGCCTGAGCAACATCACCTGGTTTCAGGACATTGTCCTGAAACCAGGCGATGTTTCTCAAGCAACTATCACTGTTGATATCACCCTGTTACGCGGGCAACACACTGGCGATGTTGCTGCAACTGGAATCCGCCAGAGTTGCTGCAACTTCGCCATGCCCCTAAGTTGCCTGAGATGTTTCCCCGTGTAACGGTACCTTTAGTCCAAAAATCCATTTGTAACGGTTATCATTTTCTAATTCTTTTCTCTCTATGCATGTATTTTTTATTATTTATGTTTCCCTCCTATCCTCTGTAAACTTCAAAATTAAAGAATTATTCCATCTGTCAATCACAGTGAGCTCTCTGCTGCATACTCTCCAAGGAATGAATATTCATGCATCACTAAACAGCCCTGCCCTTCTCTAATCTGTTGTGTGACTCATTCACTGTAGAGAAGGGAGGGAGGAGGAAGGTTGATTTTTAGCTGCAGCTCTTCATGTCATTGTTTGTATCTGAGACATATGTGCAGTGTGTGCAGTCTGAGATATTTCTATGTCACTATAAGAACATTTGCTCAGCAAATGCATACATTACATGTATGCAGGAAAGCCAACATTCATATATACATATAGAAATCTTACAGACAGCACAGGCTGCAGCACAAAACACCTCCCCCCTCCCAGAACAAGGAAACACAGAGGGAGGGACAGAACACCAGCTTGGATGGGTGTAGATATTTAAATAACACTTATACCGCAACTGGACTAATAGGCTGGTAATATAACGGACAGGACTAATGTACCAACTCCCTGCAGGGTCTGAAAATGCTTATAGCATGGAAACTGCAAAGAGTACAATAATGATTTTACATGTTTTTGAAAGGTCTGCCCAGGCAGTATTCAAAGGTAATATTAGTATCATACTGAAAAATGACCTGACAGTGTCCCTCTAATTGTTGGTTTGGCATGGCTATAGGCCCATAGCTCTGCAGGATAAGTTACTGGTGAGGCATGTATTTTATGATGGACATCACTGTTGCACTTGCAAGAAGAGTTAACTCAAGATCAGCAATATTCCTCCATCTGTGTGGACTGAGCTTATAGTTGCCCAATGGTCCCAATAAAATGAACACACTGCTGTAAAAAATATCATTACAAAGTGTTTTTTTGTTCATTTTTTAATAAGACTGTTCATTTTGCAATTTAGCTATAAATCCGTGATTTCCCCCTGAGCTTCTGCCTAAAGTCCTAAAAAACGGGATTTGACTTTGATGAGGCAGATTGAGTCGCTCTGTTCTTTCTCTGACCACTTACTCAGCAGAGTTTGCTTTCTTGGAGCAGATGTGAAAGACATTTGACCATGGCTTTTCTGCCTGTCTCAGGTGGCCAAAACAGGGGCCAAGAAGAGCAAAAATGTGACTGTGATGAAGGTCAACAGCCTCGTCAAGGGTTCAGACGGAAGCCCTGACAGCGGGCACAGTGTGAACGTAGCCTTGGACAGCAGCCATGTTTTAGTAATCCTGTGCAAACCCTTTAAATTAAATTTGTAATTTGTCTATTCATCTAATTCATTTCTAGCATATCTGATGTACACAAACTAAACCATCGCCCTTGTAATCAAACAGGAAGGCTGTGGAGATATGCTGCCCTATTCCTGTTGATAAAGAGAAGTGTACACCCAGCAAAAATCACATTGACCATAGACTGTTTCTGATTGGACTCTGTACTGCCATTTTATCAATATACATTAAACCGAAAATGGCAATTATGTGGTCATTTAGGGTTTGTTTCCAGTGAATCTTTTGTATCTGGTTACACATAAGAACGTGTCCAACAAGCTGATTCTGGGGGAGAAATAGTCTGAAGTGTTAAGGCTAAAGAAGCAGTATTGTGATTATGGCCACTGTCTTGTGATGGATTATTCAACCTTCACTTCTTCTAGGGTTTTCAGTGTAATAAGTGTAGTATTTGGATTACAGTACAGATCTCATATGTGGTCAGTGGCAAATTCTTTCTCATCCAGGCAGAAAACATGCTGTAGACTGGATCACTGATTATGGTATTTGGTAGCACATAAGTGGTCTTTGGTACCAGTACAAAGTGATTATTGGTAACTTTGGACCAGTGGTAAGATCGGTAATGTTTGCACTAGTAATAACCGTGATTTTCGGTTGTAGCCATTATCACTCTGCTCCATTGAACACTATACAAATGATTGTTTGATAACAATCCAACATTGCTATTCTACTTGTCATCCTGACAGAGGCTGCACTGATTGGATAGTGGGAACACACCTCCAAATGGTCACACCCACTTGGCAGTGTTTAGATTTGCCAAATGTTTCTGCCTAGAACACTAATAGATTAAGCTGTAGAAACCCCATCTTGCCTTTGTCGTGCATGGTGTGTACGGCTGATGGCCATGGATGCGCGTTCTGTGTAGGATCTAGTGTTGACTTGTAGGAACGCTCGCCTGCTGGAATCCGCCAGAGTTATGCAGGTTTCTGTAGTAACATGTAAGGGATCGCCCTCCTCACATATTTATTGCTGTTGAAACCTGCTTGGTACAACTTGTCATTTCTCAGCAATGTGCAGGAGCCAGCTCAGCATACCGCTTCTACACCACTTTCTTGGCTTCTGTCGTTCCATATTTGTTTGGTATTATCTATATACACAATATATACCCGCACAGTACTGTGTCATTTGTCTCTGAACCATTGCCTTGTATTGGCTCTTGTCATTTGTCCTGCTGGACTCTGCCTCTTTCCAGATGTGTTTGGTTTTTGTTTCTCTTCTGTTCCTATTCTTCTTCTGTATCAGTGTTGTAGTCCTCTCCTCCTCTACAAATCTTTCTGTATCATTTGTTTGATATGTTGTTTTTCAATCCACTTCCCAGACTTGTCTTTTGCTAATAGGTGTAAATGAGTGCAGGACTTTTTGGCAGGGTCGGTTTGTTGCCACGAAGGTGTGTGATAAGTGAAGCCTGTAACATATGTGGTAAGTGCGGCGGCCCCCGGTGCCTCTGGCATGTGCTCCATCTGGAGAGAAGCCTCCACCGGATGGAAAACTGAGGATACGAGCTGTGATACTGGGCAGCTCTTCTCTAATAAAGTAAGCACTGATTGACGTCAGTAACCACAGCACAGAGGTGTATTCAGGGACTCCAGCCATACAGCGCGCTATCTGCTTATTCTAAACACTCAAATATCAACACTAAGTTATTTGCTTTGTCACTAATTACATTCAGCCATCTACTTATATAATTGGCAGTTGGGAATTCGGGCACTGTAGCCGAATCCCAAGATGCTTTGCGGTACTGCGAGCGATGACGCGCAGCGTCATCGCGAGCCGCAGCCACACTACTGTAAAAAAAAAAAAATTTCCTCACCTCTCCCCGAGCCCCCGCCGTCTCCCGCCGTCTTCCTCCAGCCTCCCGGTGGCTCCCGCAGGCTCCCGGTGCCTGCAGAGCTCTTCTACACCAGTACAGGACCTGCGGTGATGTCAGAGTCACGTGACACCAGCTTACTCCATGGTAACCGCGGGTCATGTGACTCTGACATCACCGCAGGTCCTGAACTGCAGTAGAAGAGCTCTGCAGGCACCGGGAGCCGCCGGGAGCTCGGGGTGAGGTGAGCATAAACTTTATTTACATTTTTTTAACCCCTGCCTTACTCTGCCTGTCTCATGTCTCTGCACACTCTGCCTGTCTCATGTCTCTGCACACTCTGCCTGTCTCATGTCTCTGCACACTCTGCCTGTCTCATGTCTCTGCACACTCTGCCTGTCTCATGTCTCTGCACACTCTGCCTGTCTCATGTCTCTGCACACTCTGCCTGTCTCATGTCTCTGCACACTCTGCCTGTGTCATGTCTCTGCACACTCTGCCTGTGTCATGTCTCTGCACACTCTGCCTGTGTCATGTCTCTGCACACTCTGCCTGTGTCATGTCTCTGCACGCTCTGTCTGTGTCATGTCTCTGCACGCTCTGTCTGTGTCATGTCTCTGCACGCTCTGTCTGTGTCATGTCTCTGCACGCTCTGTCTGTGTCATGTCTCTGTACCCTCTGTCTGTGTCATGTCTCTGCACGCTCTGTCTGTGTCATGTCTCTGCACACTCTGTCTGTGTCATGTCTCTGCACACTCTGTCAGTGTCATGTCTCTGCACACTCTGTGTCATGTCTCTGCACACTCTGTCTGTGTCATGTCTCTGCACACTCTGTCTGTATCATGTCTCTGCACACTCTGTCTGTGTCATGTCTCTGCACGCTCTGTCTGTGTCATGTCTCTGCACGCTCTGTCTGTGTCATGTCTCTGCACGCTCTGTGTGTGTCATGTCTCTGTACGCTCTGTCTGTGTCATGTCTCTGCACGCTCTGTCTGTGTCATGTCTCTGCACACTCTGTCAGTGTCATGTCTCTGCACACTCTGTCAGTGTCATGTCTCTGCACACTCTGTCTGTGTCATGTCTCTGCACACTCTGTCTGTATCATGTCTCTGCACACTCTGTCTGTGTCATGTCTCTGCACACTCTGTCTGTGTCATGTCTCTGCACACTCTGTCTGTGTCATGTCTCTGCACACTCTGTGTCATGTCTCTGCACACTCTGTCTGTGTCATGTCTCTGCACACTCTGTCTGTGTCATGTCTCTGCACACTCTGTCTGTGTCATGTCTCTGCACACTCTGTCTGTGTCATGTCTCTGCACACTCTGTCTGTGTCATGTCTCTGCACACTCTGTCTGTGTCATGTCTCTGCACACTCTGTCTGTGTCATGTCTCTGCACACTCTGTCTGTGTCATGTCTCTGCACACTCTGTCTGTGTCATGTCTCTGCACACTCTGTCTGTGTCATGTCTCTGCACACTCTGTGTCATGTCTCTGCACACTCTGTGTCATGTCTCTGCACACTCTGTGTCATGTCTCTACACTCTGTGTCATGTCTCTACACTCTCTGTAATGTTTCTATACTGTGTGTCATCTCTGTATACTGTCTGTAATGTCTCTATACTCTGTCTAATGTCTCTATACTGTGTGTAATCTCTGTATACTGTCTGTAATGTGTCTATACTGTGTGTAATGTGTGTATACTGTCTGTAATGTGTGTATACTGTGTGTATAATCTCTGTAATCTCTGCATACTGTCTGTCTATACAATGTCTCATGTATGTATATACTGTGTGCTTCTCTCCTCACCCCTCCACCACTGAGCCGCATCTCTCCTCAACCCTACACCACTGAGCCGCTTCTCTCCTCACCCCTCCACCACTGACCCGCTTCTCTCCTCACCCCTCCACCACTGAGCCGCATCTCTCCTCACCCCTCCACCACTGAGCCGCATCTCTCCTCACCCCTCCACCACAGAGCTGCATCTCTCCTCACCCCTCCACCACTGAGCTGCATCTCTCCTCACCCCTCCACCACACAGCGGCATCTCTCCTCACCCCTCCACCACACAGCGGCATCTCTCCTCACCCCTCCACCACACAGCCGCATCTCTCCTCACCCCTCCACCACACAGCCGCATCTCTCCTCACCCCTCCACCACACAGCCGCTTCTCTCCTCACCCCTCCACCACAGACACCCATCTCTCCTCACCCCTCCACCACAGAGCCGCATCTCTTCTCACCCCTCCACCACAGAGCCGCATCTCTCCTCACCCCTCCACCACAGAGCCGCATCTCTCCTCACCCCTCCACCACAGAGCCGCATCTCTCCTCACCCCTCCACCACAGAGCCGCATCTCTCCTCACCCCTCCACCACAGCCGCATCTCTCCTCAGCCCTCCACCACAGCCGCTTCTCTCCTCACCCCTCCACCACACAGCCGCATCTCTCCTCACCCCTCCACCACACAGCCGCATCTCTCCTCAACCCTACACCACTGAGCCGCTTCTCTCCTCACCCCTCCACCACTGACCCGCTTCTCTCCTCACCCCTCCACCACTGAGCCGCATCTCTCCTCACCCCTCCACCACTGAGCCGTATCTCTCCTCACCCCTCCACCACAGAGCTGCATCTCTCCTCACCCCCCCACCACTGAGCTGCATCTCTCCTCACCCCTCCACCACAGAGCTGCTTCTCTCCTCACCCCTCCACCACAGAGCCGCATCTCTCCTCACCCCTCCACCACACAGCCGGATCTCTCCTCACCCCTCCACCACTCTGCCGCATCTCTCCTCACCCCTCCACCACAGAGCCGCTTCTCTCCTCACCCCTCCACCACAGAGCCGCATCTCTCCTCACCCCTCCACCACACAGCCGCATCTCTCCTCACCCCTCCACCACAGAGCCGCCTCTATACTCTACTACCCACAGAGCCGCCTCTATTCTCTGCTACCCACAGAGCCGCCTCGATACTCTGCTAGCCACAGAGCCGCCTCCATACTCTGCTACCCACAGAGCCGCCTCGATGCTCTACTACCCACTGACCCGCCTCTATACTCTGATACCCACTGACCCACCTGTATACACACAATTCATTTCACCGTGCTCCCGATGCAATTGCATCGGGCCTTTTTACTAGTTTCTTATAAAGCTGAGTAACACCCAAATTGGATACTGCTACAGCTCCCATGAGACCCCATACACCTTAGGTGAATGTCAGCCTATTCATACCATACTTGTGGGTTCAGCCGACAGTCCAGTGTGTATGGGGGTGATAGCCAAGTGACAGGCGGGAAAGATGTCGATCAGACAGTGCCAACCACATTATGCTGCTGAAGATAAGCTGCTGATGACGGCTTTCTCATAGAGCACAGAAGTGCTCCTGTGTTTGGGGAAAGACACCCAAGATGGCTGAGATAGCCAACAGCAATCTAATGTGTATGGCCAGTATTAGATGTGTTAAATAATATTTATTCATTTATATAGTGCTATTAATTCCATAGCACTTTACATGCATCAGTAATGCTGTCCCTATTGAGGCTCACAATCTAAACATCCTATCAGTATGTCTTTACAATGTGGGAGGAAACCAGAGTGCCTGGCGGAAGCCCACGCAAACACGGGGAGAACATACAAACTCCTTGCAGATGTTGTCCTTGGTGGGAATTGAACCCAGGACCTTGGGACCTCAGTGCTGCAAGGGCTGCAGTGCTAACCACTTGAGCCAAATGGCTTGTATTAATCGCAGACAACCGAGCCATTGTGACTACTGCTCTTCATGCAGGTTTAGCAAACAGTTGATTTTGCACAAAATGTTGTCCTGTCCTATTCATTTCCATGTAGTATTATTTGGCCTGAGTCTACCACAGTAAGGCCTCATTCAGATGTCAGTATTTCATGTATGCGTTCTATCTGTTTTTCATGGGTAGATCTTGTACCTCTGGGGTCTGCACCCACACAGACATGTCCGATTGAGGTCCGAGTCCCAGATCACTCTCCAGTGCAGGCTTGGGGGTCTGCAAAATGATCACACATCACTCACATGTCATCACAAAACACAAAAGCTTTGGAAAATCTCCCAAGTGTTTTTTTTTTAATACATATGAAAATAACTGATGAAACCTTGATTTACAATAGATGACACATTGACCAAATACTGCTTGAAGTCATATCAAGACACTGATGAAACTAGGGTCACTATGGGCATATGAGAGAAATGTCTGACTGCTGAATACGTCCTGGACCTATGGTCACACATCCTATTCTTACATTTGTGTGTAAGGTCAGTTTTTCATCTGCGGGGCGTCTGTTTCCGCATCTGTCAACACTGCAGCTGCTTCATTACATCAACTTTTATATATTTATTGACTTCGCAATGGATCTGTTACAAATGGAGGCAGCTCTGAAGTGCACCGTGCCTTCTGTATTTTATCCATTTTATATGGATCCTCAAACATTTTAATGGTGTGTATGACAGCAAAACGGATGAGAATAGGACGAGCCCAGAGTAAGGCCCGGAGGCACGGAACTGTTAACACTGATGTGTGTATGGATCTGTGTCAGTGTGCTGTCTGAGAGGGAAAAGACCACAATGGACGTGTCACACGGATGTGTCAATAGAGGCAAAGAATCTCTCCTTGCTGCTCTAGTTTCTAGTGGGGTGATCCCAAATGCAGGACTCTATTATGCCCCTGGGCAGACCGGACTATAACCCTGGGCGTCTCATAGACTCGCTCCCTGGATTAGTTGTCATGTTTCGGTGACGGCAGACCTGGTGTGTTTATTTTCTTGTTTCCACACCCTGTTACGAGCTGAGGGGTGGTAGGTTGTGAGGTTTGTGTTTGTACACCTGTGTAGTACATTGCCGTGATCCGTGCACACAGGAATGCCTTTGTCTCATCTGATGGCCTCTTTCCTGAAACTATTGCAGCAGTGGTGTGATAATTACTCATGGGATTAACGACAGTAATTCTGGCTATGGAAGATGCCTTGAGGTGTCTGCAGTTTATACAGTATGACATGTGAATCTACTTGGAAGGTTTCATTCAGTAATGACAAACTAAGGGACCCATTACACATAGCGACGCACTAGCGATCCTGACCATTATCCGACTTGGCTGGGATCGCGGGTGCATCGCTATGTGGTCGCTGGTGAGATGTCAAACAGTCAGATCTCACCAACGACTTCAGCAACGACCTGGAATGATACAGAGGTCGTTGGGAATTGTCACTCTCGGGCATAGTATTGAGATCATTGGTCGTTGTCCCTGTCAAACACAGCGATGCAGGCTGCCCAGCGGGAGCGCAACTACCAAAAAATGGTCCAGAAAGATTTGTAACGATCAGTGATCTCACAGCGGGGGCCTGATCGCTGCTACGTGCCACACATAGCGAGGTCACTGGCGAGGTCGCTGTTATGTCTCAAAACCTGTGATGTTGCAGCGGTATCGCTAGCGATATCCCTGTGTGTGAAATACCTCTAAGTCTATGTGCTCATGCTGCAGAAATTTGTGCGACAAATCTTCATCTACTGACAGGAAAATGCTACTGCAAAACTGTGCAATTTTGTGTGTATTTTTTTAGTGTGTTTTGTGCCTTGTGTTTTTTCCATGCAGTCTGTGAAAAATGCAGGGAAAACACAAACCATTGACAGGTTGCGTTTTTTTTTCTGCACCAAAATCTGCAAGGAAAAAAACCTGAAGGTGTGCACCGCACTTCAGGATTCTCATTGAGTTTGCTGGATGAGTTTTTCCTTGCTGATTTGTGACAGTCTGCAAGGAAAAACTCATAAACCGCAGAAAAAAACGCTAGGTGTGCATATAGTCCAACAGTCACCTTGGTACAATTTAGCCAATGTGTAGCCCAAGCCTTAGGGCTCAGACACACATCTGTGAAACTCATCCGAGTTTACTGTGTAGAAAAATTGCATTTCTCCCGGACCAATGTTACCTAATGTCTGAGAACACATGTATGAGCCTCATACGCTTTTTCCGCATCTGATTGTCGGATTGCGAGTCAATCGCAACATGCTGCGATTCTATGCGAGTCACGGACAAGACTCGCCAGTGCAAGTCTATGGGTCCTACAAAAAACTCGGATTGCACTCAGACCGCATTCACACCATCCGAGTCTGATGCGAGTTTTAATTGATACATTCTCATTCTGTAGCTCAGACAACTGTACAAAATGCACCTGTAAATGATTATACAGTAAATAGCTGCTGAGGGATAAAACAGATTGCACTCGGACAGCACTAGCAAGCCACACTGACCAAAAGTCAGATGACACTCGTCCGACTCTCGGATCCGAGAATCGGAGCAGTTTTAAACTCGCATGTGTGTCCATACCCTTAAAGTGATTTTGTCACCAGGTGTTTCCCCAAGAAATGTGGAATTGGAGAAACCTAGACGCACTCCCTAAGGTTTTGCTGCAGCGCAACTGTTTGTGTGTGAACAGAGCCTATAACTCGGGCCGTGTACAGACGGCTGTAGTAACACTCAGGCCACTCACATCCACCAATTGCAGTAAACACTATTTTTGCCTGTAGATTGGATCAGAGTAGTACGTGCTGAAATGTTTTTTGTTTCCTTCCATGTACACCATTGACTGCAATGTGTATCAGAGTGCGTTTGTGGCACGTATGGAAAACGTACTTGCTTATGATACACTAGTCTGAATGAGCCCTAAAGCTATGTGAACACAGTGCGTTTTCCCTGTGTTTTTGTGCTGCTTTTTTAAATGAATGAGCGTCAATTCCATTGACTGCAGCAAAAATGTGCAAAAAAACACAGCCAAATCCACAGTAAATCTGCTGCCAAGTAATCTAGAGATCCTAGAGACCTGCACAGGTCACAGTAAAAACACCCTGTGTGCACATAGCCTGACAGTGAAGCTGCATGTGGATGTGCGGGGCTCCTGCTCTGGCAGACCTGGCTATTTGTCCAGTGGGACTGCTTCCCTATACCCTTGTTCACATGTGTTGTCTATGTTCGGTTATAAATGCTGTAGGAGAAAGGATCATCTTTATACATACAGATCTAATGTGACTCTGAATGTGAGATCCCATCACTATTACAGGCCTCTCCACTATCCGGCCGTGCTTATGACTTAGTGATTTGTAATCTCCTCGTCACCTCTTGAAGGGACGCTTCATTGATGTATAAATATGTGTGTTGGCAGCTGTGTGAGATCAGGCGGCCAGGCCCAGACGTAGCATGTTATCATTGCCTCTAGCACTGTCTGTACATAGATATACTACAATGTGGCCAGTAGCCAAGGGACACTGATTCCACAGATCAATCCTTAGCCCTTGTGTATGTATGGCTGGGACTGAACCTAGCCTATCTCAGTAGGTCACCCTCACAATTTACAGCTTTTTTTCAATAAGTTCTTTCCGGACATTTATCTACTTTTACTATATTTGTATATCATTTTGTTCATGATGATTATGTAGTTCAGTCTGTAAGTTCAGGATGATGGAGCAGGACAGGCTGGACAGATGTATAGATTTAATACATGTCTATATTCATTTAAAGAGGACCTGTCACCCCTTGTGGCACCACTGAGTGCAGCGTGTCTGCTACATTCAGGGAAGGGGTCCCCCATCTTTCTACCCCCCACACTCGTGTATAACCTGTCGCCATCTTCACCTTTTATTCTGTTGGTCTTCTCCTCTGTGACCTGCCGGCTGTTTCATGGAGAGCACTGGAGATCACAACTCAATAAACATCTATGTTCTGGCATTATTCTGGCTCTCATAGACTTGTATTGAGAGCTTGTGACATAACATCTGAAATTTGTCCGTCACAAAATGGTGCGCACATTGCCGATAGCTAAGCATGCGCGCACAGCTGAGTCTCAGCGTGCGCATGAGTTTCTAGTCATTTAAGCTGCATTTATCAGTTAAGTAAGGAACAATATGGACGGTGCAGCTCCTTTTTTCTCTATCCCCCCCTGAAGAAACCATGGGAAAACAACAAAAGTGAACCGTATGTGGGGAATTGAGTGAGGCCAGCCTTTTAATCTCCTTTGGGTGCTCAGCTGCTTTATCCATAGATGGGTATGCAATATATGAAAGCTTTTGGGTAGGCATGTGAGATGTGCTAGCCTTATGATCATTGCTATGTCTATATAGACATTGGAATGCATTGCACTTTAACTTGCTGTGATCTTATTTGTACCCCTATGCCTGTCATACATGCTTATTCTATAAAGTCACTTGTGTGTGACTTAATGAAGTAATTCAAAATCAATTTCTACCGAAAGTCATGTATTTAGTGACAGTGTTAATGGACATTTGTACTTGCCCCTGTCTATTATATTTACTCTGTTTATTAAGTGGATTTAACACTTGAAGTGCCCATTGTATATTTCTTGCCTAGATCACTTGATTTGGTAATAAATATTAATTCTTTTACTTGCATATACTGCATCTCTTCTCTTTTTGTTTAGAAAGCATTTCTGCATAGATTAGGCCCCTTTCACATCAGCGTTTTTGCTGATTTGCGGCAGATTTACCACATCTGCCACATAACGGCTGCACTTGTGGCAAGCCCCATTCATTCTCTATGGGACTTGGCAGTAGATGCGGTATTGCCGCGATTCCGCAAGTGCCGTACCCAGCAAACCGCACTTGGTGCACCTGACCACAAGCCCCATAGAGAATGAATGGGGCTTGCCACAAGTGCAGCCGTTATGCGCAGATGTGGTAAATCTGCCGCAAATCAGCAAAAACGCTGATGTGAAAGGGGCCTTACTTGAGTTTTTATCACATTTTTAACGCTGTGGACTTTGCCTCTTGTTGGTGTCATGTTTGCAATAAAGCTGCTTTGTTTTTGATACTTCTTGGTATTTGAAACCTTCTTGATACGCCTTTGTTCAGACTACATGCGTTTTAAGTGCTCTTCTGCAGTGTAAACCTACTGGTGGCATGTTTGCAACCTTAACCTATGTGTTTTCCACATCTGATGCAATTTTATGGGGAAATCTGCACATAAGACTCTGCATACTCGCATCACTGGAGATATTGACATGTTGCGGATTTCAATCACGCACCGCAGGTCCGTTTACATCACTTAAAAATAAAAGGCACAGTGGCCAGGAGATGTCTATAAATTGCATCCACTTTGCTTGAAGACACTACTTTTTTGCACAGCGTCAAAAACTCATTGTGTGATTTGTAACCATAGACTGTTCTAGAGGCAGAAATGCCGGGGACTTGGACTTGTTCCTCCTATTTCAGGAACAGCTGCTGTTATGAAGCTGAAAGTGGTAGAAGTCTCCCCCAGACCCCAAGCCTGGATCCTGTCACCGCTCAGCAGCTGCAAGCATTTATGATGAGCAAAGCACACATTGCTCATGACGTTCTGCACAACCAGAAGCCCAAATAAGTGTGTGTAATGCCAAGTAAGAGGCTTATCTCATCATAGCCAGAGATGATCCTGATGAGTCTCATAGAGATGTCTCATTGTAGGTCCCAGGAATTGGATGTATGAAATAGCGCTGATATTAATGGAAAGTTGAGGGTGCAGCTTACCCTTCACGGGTATACATGGAAGGGCTGTCAATCACCAGCTGACGGTGGAGGAAGTGAACAATTTCATTTGATTTTTAAATTAGTCTTTAAGAGATTCATATTTCTCTTCACTATGTCTTCTTCACTTTTTGATTTCTTTGTTAGACTTAAAGTACCGTCACACGCTACGATATCGGTAACGATATTGGTGAAACATCACTTTTTTTGATCGTTCAAACAGCATCATTTGTGCATCGTTGTGTGTAAACGAACGATGTTGAAACGATAAATCGTTGGATCGCTGATCAAAAATTTTTGATCCGACCTGAAATTCGTCGTTGTCGTCCAATTAACGTTCTGCTGCATCGTTGTGTGTGACGTCGCGATAAACAATGTCGTTCACATCTTCACCGATGCAGAAATCAATTCTGTAGCCGTGCTTTGTCGTTGTTGTTTCCGCGCCCCCTGAGCGCCGATATGTGGTTGTGCTTGCGTTACGATTGGCTGCTGTGTGTTGTCCAACCCAAGGCGCCATATTTGATCATCCGTGCTTGGATGTTGAGTGTCATTGACTTGGTAAAATTAAATTCAAACCGTAAATTAACCAAGCAGACTGATGGAAGTCCCCTCAAGGTTGTCTAGGCGTTGTTAAACGCTTGTGCGTCCGCAAATGAGACTTTGTGATCTGCAAAGAAAACTGTGGGTCGCACATATACATATGCTGTTATGGCTAGTTACTACATTATTGTGTGTGTTCCCAAGTTGGTTGACACATGAATGCATGATGTTGACAGTCGTAAAAGCGATAAATCTACTGGCCATTTTCCCAATGAAGGCTGACCAATGGTAAACGCAGATGTGGCCACCAATCAGAGTTTAGGGGTGCGGTAAAACACAACCTGGCATGCCTATATCCTGCCCTACATGAAACAGAATGCCCACATTGAAGGTTCTCATCGTTCATGTACTTTGTGTGTGACGGCGGCTGAACGATGGCCAACATCCTTACAGTGGCTCGTTCAAACGATGTCTAGATCACTGGATCGTTTGCGCGTCGTTCAGCTTATCTGGATGTGTGACGTCTCGCCAACGATGTGGAAATGATGCAGAACAATCTCGGTCACGTGACATCGCTAACGATATCGCTACCGATATCGTAGCGTGTGATGGTACCTTTAAGCCTCCCATACACATTGGACTTATGTCAGTGGCATCGCCGATATTGATGGGGTTTTTTTTTCCAACAATGATACGACCAACTGTTCGTCAGGGATAATGTTCATCAGGTATGTCCTGATTTTGGATTGCCGATTTGATTTGTTCTCCCAGTGATAAGCCACTGATAGAGCTGTCTTGCAGCTGCTCTTCCATAGAGAGCACAGGAGCACTCAGCCAAATAAGTGCTCCTGTATATGGGAGAGCCAGCTATCTGATCGTCAGGGATAATGTTGATTGGACATGTCCATTGTTGGATTGCTGATCACTTTATTTTCCTGAAGATAAGCCACATACAGAGATGATGGCAGTTAGCTCTTCCGTAGAGGACCAGACAAGCACTCCTGTACATGGGAGAGACGAATGAGACGGCTGATGACCAAATGCTTAATAAAAGCTGATAGCCATGTATTGTATGTCCCCGGCTTAGGTCTATACCTCATGGCCACAACACTACACCTGATCCTATGTTTGGTGAACATTGTAGTCCCAGATGTCTGTGCTTACTTATTGCTGCCCTCACCAGCTCCTGGGCTATAGCCCTAGATTTCCCTTCAAGTATGATGGGATCTATGATGGAGGCTCAGTAGCAGAGCCCGACTGTCCTGTATCTGCAGAGATCTGTCCAGGCAGTGATCTCACACAATCGTCATTCTCTGATTAGTGTTGGTCAGATTGCTGGAAAGCCTCTAATCCACAGCAGCAGGTGCCTTGCAGCACACCCTATTCCAGTGATGGGGGGCCATGAATACATCGTGTAGAAATGAAACCCCCCCAATAAGCTGGCTATGGCCATGAATAACAATCCACCTGTGAGTGACAACCGTTCTCCTACATCTGTGGTACTAGAATGATGGCTTCTATCCAAGTTCTTAACATCTGTCAGAACTACAATATGACTTGCTAATATTTTTCTGTCTATAGTATAATGCTTTTGTCCAAGTAGTCTCCAAATAACAGCTGAAAATATTTTACAAGTTCTTGCCAACATTCCTGTTTCTGAGCCAGTAATAACGAGTGTCTGGAATATTATTATAACCTAGGAGCTACTTATAATGAAATAGTCTTCAATTACAAGTGTGCGTCATTTCTGCTGTTTATTTCTTCACAAGACACTTGAGGATTTTATTTTAAAGAGGAATTGTCACGCCAAAAACTGTAGAAATGAATGTCAGATGTTCTGATTTGTGGGAGTCTGGATGTGAAATCACCATGTCATGGTCTCTGGTGCCCCCGAGACTTGTGACAGTTTATGGACCCGAGTGTCATTTGCTTGGTGAGACTCTTCATATTAAATGCATTTTCCTTTTCTTTGGCATTTCTAGGGTTCATGTCAGTTTTGCAGCAGCAGCTTTCTTTTGCTGGGCTATACCCATCACCTTTAAATAGTCCCTTGTACCGCAGGGGGCCCTGGTTATAGAGAATCCACACTCTGTTTCAAGCCATTGAGGAGGAAGGTTGCTACTGGAGCTGCCCCTGCCATTTTGTAGCCAAGACGTAGCTATATGTCCTTTTCGTTATCGCCATGTTTGTGTTCTTTCCTTTGGTGTTTATTAGTACAGTGGTGGGACTAGCGCTCTCGCCAGCCATCTCACTAGGGAGGGTGAGATCAGGGCTAGCAAGGGACCAGGTTTCCTGGTCGGTGACTGGGTGAAAGAACCCAATAGGGACAACAGGGAGCTTGGAGTTCAGCCTCAGGTGAGTGCAGGAGATTTCCCGTCTCCCTGCTCCCTACTGTTGTTATTCTGTTCCACTGTTCCCTTGTACATGTTGGGGGTTGGTATCTGGAGAAACCCAGGCAGTCACAACGTGACACACCAGCCATAACTGCAATGAAGGGCATCAGCGCTTCTCCAAGATTGTTCTCTAATGAGACCAAATCTCTCAGTAAAGTCTGAGCTCCAGTCTCTGTAGAGATTGTGTGAAGTGGTGGAGATCTCATCAGATGGACTCTCACCTACATGTCACTATCACAAGTCAAACGTCTTTCAAATTGACAGTGATGGGTTGGCCCCATCCACACTTGCAAAAAGGGCTTTTCATGATCTTTACAAAATGTCACAACAACATAGTAGCACACATGCCATACAATTCTGCATTACCCGTACTGTTTCTGAGCTGTATATGGTGACAATTGTGACCATTTGGTGTCTGAGTTGATTCTACTTGGCCACAATTGTCAGAGTTGCCATCATACATGGACAGCTTGTAAAGCTTATTAATGGGGTAGATTACAGTTTGGAAGCTATTGAATAATCCTTGAGATGAAGGATAACGTCACGAACACTGGGGGTCCGACCGCTGGGACCTCATTGATCCTTAACAACCCCAGCTCTGAAGAGTCTCATGTGAATGAAGTGTTGGTCAATCAGACATACCTGTGCTTCATTCATACATATGCCACAGACCACTTTGGCTGTCACATTAAGAATGAATGGAGTGGCAGTGTGTCTGATTGACCATGGCTTTCCACATAGGGTTCTTCAGAGCACTGGTCCTTGAGATTGGTGGGGGTCACAGTAGTTGGATCCCCAGCTATAGGGACTAACTTTCAAACTTGAAAAGACCCCTTTAAGCTATATATGCATACTGCATCTAAGGTAAAGAAGTTGTATCAACCCAGTGTTTGTTTTATTGCTAATCTTAACATTAATGTTCCTCTCTAGGGCACTGCTGTCATTATAGACTATTACGCTCACTGTCGACATTGTCACCGGTGCTGTCACTTCATAAATATACTTTAACAGAAAAAGGTTTTCTGACACTTGGTCTTGACCGCGAGAGTGAGGTTTTTATTAGGCGAAGGTTGGCGTCCACCCGAAATGTTATTTTGATTCACCATATACTACCGAGACTGACAGCAATGGCGGTATTCCTGCCAGACACCCTGTGTAACAATCTATTCCTGAATGGTATGACCAACAGAGCCAATAGAGCCATCCCGTGGTGGCATGAGTAGTTTACAACGAGAAAAGTGGCCTGTGTCACCATTGGTTCACATACAGTTAATTAACAAATGAAGGAGTGTGCTGTCAGATCAAACTATGCTAATAAACAGTCAGCCCTGCCAGCAGGATGGGAGGCCGCCAAATGTGTGAAGATGGCTGTCATCTGATACCTCTCTGGAGATCAGAGCTTCCCTTTTATCTTGGCTGTCTGTGCCAGATATGTTGTGAATGAGGCCTGGCCGGTGCACAGCCATTTTTCTGTAGTGTGTAAGATGTTGGCCTTCTCTTGAAGTTATCTTCGCTCAGCCTAGTGTCTCTCTTTGTAAATCACATCCAGCTTTGATGTTTGGAGAAGTTTCTCTTGTACATAGAAAGTAAATTATGCCTATGTGGTCAGATGGGAAAATTAGATTGTGGGCTCCATGGTGGGCAGGGGCAGATTACTGCTTCATTGGATGCATTTTTCAGAATGGGTTTTGTCAGGGGCATTTGTCCTGATCGCAGGAGTCACCTGCGTGGACTTCTTAAGTCTAACTATAAAGTCAAGCGTCCATTGAGAGCTAAGCTCATTGCCTGTAGCCCGCTGGTGTGAACATGCCGCCAATCGCCCAATGAACGAGCAGACTGTTCAGGTGATCACAATTTTTTACTGTAGCAAAAAAGAAACCATTGTCATTGGCAGCACATCTCCCATGTTAACTGGGGTAGACTGCCGACGGCATGACGTGGTCTGTGAATGTGGCCATTAACGAGCACTGATCTACTTGTATATAATAGATTGGCTCTCGTTATGCGCTTACAGAGATTTCACCCAGGAGGATAGATTTTACCATGTTTTTCTACAACGCTTACAGTTTAAAGTCAATATAAGTGGAAAAGCCAATGTTTCGTGTTGGATTTTTTTCTCTCATTGTCGGGTTCAGTTCTTGGAGATACCTAGAAGGTCATTCATGACAAATCTGCCCTTAAAAGCCCAGATCTGGACAGAGATCAACACAGAGATTGACTAGTGGTTTGGTCCTTTAGTGTAGGGCTAGGTGAAATAGTAATAATTGACTTTTCTCCAGTCTATTGCTATGATTAGAGGTGATTTATCTTTTACCAATTCTGACATATGATTATTTGGATATTTTTCATAGACTCCAAGTGGCTGTTTGAGTTTTGCTTTCTAGTAGAAGGGCCATTGCATTGCATATTGGAGCCGTTCCTGTAATACATTTGCGCTCTGCATGTGACATATGGACAATTAGCTAGTTGGCTGACTATCATCCCTTTATACATGTCTCGGCTAATTTGATAGCATTGCTGGAGAAGCAGTGAAGACATCACATTATGTGCTATCACTCAGCCCATTTTTTTCTGTGCCTTTGTGATTCTATCACAGATCCAGTGAGACCTTAAAGTATTAATATTCCTTATGTTGAAAATGAATTTTTTTAATTACTCCTTTTATATCTCATGACTTGGTTTTTCGGCCAGTTGTTTGGCCGACAGCCATCTTGGTCAGCTCTCTTGTACACAGGAGCGCTCGCTCAGTGACTTATCTCCAGGAGAAGAGGTGATTGTCAGTACGAAATCAGACATGCCTGACCAACATTTTCCCCGGCATTCATTTGTCTGGGTTCACCATTCCCATTAGACTGTTGGCCAAACCTGCCAATATTAGCGTCGTTGGCATTAATCAGTGCATAGGGACCTCATACACAAAAGCTTGTTCTTCTAAGCGTACCTGTGTTCTCTGAGAGACACCAGTGCTAGACTGCTATGGTGGCGGCTTATCTATGGAAGAATAAAAGGATTGTCAGTCCTGAAATCAGACATGCCTGACCAACATTTCCCATGGCAATCAGGTGTCCGGTTCCACCATACCCATTAGACAGTTGGCCGAACCTGCCTTTATTAGTATTACCTGCATTAGTATATATGTATAGGGAGTTGCAGGGGGAGCTGCATACAGTACCCTATAGAGTCCTATAGGGAGAAGGAACCAAAGGTCGCTAATGGATAGTTTTTGGCTCTTCTTACTCTGGCCTATCAACGTCTAACATGGTCAATCATTTGACTAACCTGAATTTAATACATCACACTACATTAGAAATCGACATATCACTATTATTATTTCTATAGCGCCATTAGATTCCATGGTGCTTTACATATTGAAAGGGCAGACGAGGACAAATACAATGTGCGTGAACAATAAAATCGTACAGGAGGGGAGAGGACCCTGTCCGCGAGGGCTCAGTCTACGAGGGACGGGTTGGGATACAGTAGGAGGGGGAAGTGCCTACGTGAGACAGAGCAGTAGACAGGTTTCATTGTAGGTTTTAGGCTTGTCGGAAGAGGTGGGTCTTCAGGGTTCTTTTGAGGTTCCCAGGGTAGGTGAGTGTCTGATATGTTGGGGGAGAGAGTTCCAGAGTATAGTGGATGCACGGTAGAAATCTTGAATGTGGTTGTGAGAGGAGGTAATGAGATGGGAGTGGAGAAGGAGCTCTTGGGAGGATCGCAGGTTGCGTGAGGGTAGGTATCGGAAGACCATGTCAGAGATTTATGGCGGGAACGGGTTGTGGATGGCTTTGTATGTCATGGTTAGGGTTTTGAACCGGGCTCTCTGAGAAGTGGGGAGCCAGTGATGGGCTTGGCAGAGGGGGGGGGGGGGGAGATAGGTGGATTAGTAGGGCGGCAGAATTTACGATAGATTGGAGAGGTGCAAGGGAGGTAGTGGGGAGGCCGGTGAGCAGGAGGCTGCAGCAGTCAGGGCGGGAGATGAGAGCATGAAGTAGTGTTTTTGCAATGTCATGGTCATGGAATGTGCAGATCCGGGAAATGTTTTTGATCTGGAGTTGGCAGGAGGTGGTGAGGGCTTGGTTGTGAGGCTTGAAGGAGAGGGAAGAGTCGAGGATTACCTGTGGCATGGAGGACTGGGGAGAGTGAGCAGTTGTTGACAGTGATGGATAGGTCTGGTAGTGGGGGGGGAGCGAATTGGGGGGGGGGAGGGGAAGACCATGAACTCTGTTTTGTCCATGTTCAATTTTAGGAAGCGAGCAGAGAAGAGGGATGAGATCGCGGACATGTATTGTGGAATTTTGGATAGTAGGGAGGTGATGTCGGACCCAGACAGACAGATCTGGGTCTCATCAGCGTAGAGGTGGAACTGAAGGCCATGGGACTCAATGAGTTGTTCTAGGCCGGGGGTGTAAATAGAGAAGAGTAGTGGCCTCAGAACCGAGCCTTGGGGGACTCCTACAGATAGGGTTAGGATGAAGAGGAGGTGTGGGAGTGGGTAACACTGAAAGTCCAGTCTGTTAGGTATGAGGAGATCCAGGAGAGGGCTAGGTCAGTGTGCCAATAGATTCCAAAATCTGAAGTAGGACGAAATGGTCAACGGTGTCGAAGGCGGCAGGTAGGTCAAGGAGGAGGAGGACGGAGTAGTGTCGCTTGCTCTTGTAGGTCGTTGGTGACTTTGGTTAGGGCTGTTTCGGTGATCTATCTGATTTAACCAATCATTGCACTTTCTAAGGCCAGATACATGGCAACTTCAATCTAAAAATGGTTTGTCAGGATGAGACAACCCCTTCAATGCCTGTTTACAGAGAACAAATACCCAACGACTGGATTAGAATCAGCAGGTTGAAGATTTGAGTGATCATCAGAGAAGCAAGTTTTAATTCCAGCAGACTCCATCTTGTTGCCCTACCGATTTGTAGACATTATACATGTTAATACCAGCGGTCTTTATAGTTACACGATCCCTATGTGATTTACCTTTTTCTATGTATACACTGAGCACTTATTACCATAGTTTGGAAACTAACAAATGAGAAATGTAATTGCCTACTGTCGGGAGCAGACATACCATTGCTGTAACCTGTGCAGCCAAACAGGGGCCTCATTTGTCAGATGTACAGATTTAGTAGCAGACATTACTAAACCACATTTGCCACATGGGTATATTCACACATTGTACATTTGCTCAGGGTTTCTAATGTAAAACATTTTCACGATCTTTATTGGAAATGCAACAGATTTGTGTGAATCTTGTCCCTAAATGAAAATGACCTGACTCTGCTGACCATTGTCCAATCTACACAGGGAAGGAAAATACAGGAAAAGACACAAATCTGAGTACACCGAATGGGGTAATGCCTTGAAATAGCTTTTATGCTTTCTCATTGTTTCTTCTAGCTTCATCCTCCATTTGTAAATTTTTACATTTGTCACTTTAATGCACATTATGATGAGAAACGCTTCTCATTAGTTGTGCTTTTATATTGTGTTGTCAAGAGCGTATCATCCTACAGCTTTTGATAAGTGCGCAATCACCACTCTACAAAGCATTGCCTTATCTCATAGCCTATTGATGTTTGTGACTGGGGTATATATGTATATACATTGTGTGTGGATTTGGAATTAATTTTTCAGTCACATTATTAATTTTCTTGTGTTTTGAAAAACATTTGAAGGATTATAATTGATTGAGTCCATTGTTACATTAAAGGAACACTAGACATAAAGCACTCCGACAAAAATATCGCCACAATTCCTCCGTTCATTCTCTCTTCATCCTAATTTGTCTGATGCCGCCATTAAAATCTGATCTACTGTAGGCTGGAAGTCATGAACGGAAATGTATATGTCCTTTGTACCAGAGGATTAGCCATGTCCCTCCTCAGTCTTGTGTATGGATATGTACATGGCACTATGTGCAGTGGTAAGGCTACTTTCACATAACGATTTTGTCAAATCCAATCTAAACTGATCCCTGCAGTCGGATGTCAAACAGGCATCCGATTCCAACATTCTGCAGGATCAGTTTGCCGGCTCCTCCTGTCACCTGTCAGCTATCAGCTGTTCTCCCCTCTGTTTTCCCCTCTTCTCCCCTGTGTGTCCCCCTCATCTTCCCTGGTGCTCCCCCTCATCACCCCTGTGTGTCCCCCTCATCTCCCCTGGTGCTCCCCCTCTGTTTCCCCCTCTTCTCCCTTGTGTGTCCCCCTCTGTTTCCCCTCTTCACCCCTGTGTGTCCCCCCCTCTTCTCCCCTGTGTGCCCCCCTCATGTCCCCCAGCACTCCCCCTCCTTTCACCTGTCCTCCAGAATAAAACTAAAAAAATCTTTATTCTCACCTGTCCACAAGTCCCGCGGCGCTTCCAGCTGTCTTCTTCTGATCCTAGGACCTCTCTTGATGTCAGTCACTTGACCGGTTACCGCGGTAACCGGTCATGTGACTGTGACATCACGGCAGGTCCTACAGGCAGGAGATGCTGGAGACGCTGAGGGACTCGTAGACAGGTGAGCATAGATGGTTTACTATTTTTAATCCCTGCCTTACTTTAATTTTACTTCCGCAATGTATGTATATACATTGCAGAAGTAAAATTAGATGGTTAGGAGCAGTTTTACTGTACTGAGCATGCTCAGTATAGTAAAATCGGGTCCGAGGACACATCAGATGTTTCCTCGGACCCTGCTCCATAGGGCCCCATGTTAAAAACATCGGACCAAATCGGATGTGCACTAAATGGCATCTGATTTGGTCCGATCCGATTTTGTCCGATTTTATTTTCGGTGCAAAAATTGGAGCAAGCTCCGGTTTTTGCACCGATAAAAAATCGGACAAAATCGGATCGGACCAAATCAGATGCCATTTAGTGCACATCCGATTCGGTCCGATGCCCATAGGGCTGCATGGGGCCCAAAATCGGTCCGATGCTGTCCGATTTTTATAGGATAGCATCGGAGATTAAAAATTTGTAGTGTGAAACCAGCCTAAACAGACATCAAGTGGCAACATGTTTGCCGGGTGTCTCTTTAAAGGGATCCTGTCCTGTAAAAAGAGGGAAAAGAACGCCATTAACATGCAGATATGGGGTTAAAGGGAATCTGTCAGCAGGTTTTTGCACTGTAATGTGAGCACTGTGTGAGGTATGGAAGTCGGGAAGGTATAGTAAGACATAGTGTCTGCCGCCAGTTCTCCTGCCGAGCTGGGAGCAGCAGACAGCTGGTGCTTTTAGTGATGGGGGACTTCAGTATACACTTGGCTATTCTGGATTGAAGTAATCCTTAGAAAAAAAACCGGTAAAGAATTCAACATGTGCTATATCGATCTAAAAAATGATGAGTCACAACCTCCAAATATATAATAAAATATGCATCTATTACTTGCAATTTAAAAAGTTACAATACAACTGCCTTCATGATTAATGTCAATACAATAAGTAGAAATGTCACAATAAAGCCAAAGATGAGGTTCACAATTACAGCACAAAAAGTGGAGACACTGAAGACAATCGGCTGTGAATAGGCAATGATACAAAGTGAGGACTGGACAATGGGGATGTTTAGGTTCAAATACAGTAGATATACCTCCCCATGTGATACAGTATTAAATCTGCTAAATATAATGACCCAAGAAGTAACGGTACAAGAAAAATATATATTACATGACAAATCAATGCTTCTTACCTATGTCAAGAGTGTCTGCTACAATGCCACAAAGTGTTTCATGTGGACTTGAGGAAGCTGAGCCACAGTATCCAGCCACATAGTATACACACTGCTGCCAACCACGGTATACAGCCACATAGTATACACACTTCTGCCAACCACGGTATACAGCCACATAGTATACACATAGCTCCCAGCCACAGTATACAGCCACATAGTATACACACTGCTGCCAACCACAGTATACAGCCACATAGTATACACATAGCTCCCAGCCACAGTATACAGCCACATAGTATACACACTGCTACCAACCACGGTATACAGCCACATAGTATACACATAGCTTTCAGCCACAGTATACAGCCACATAGTATACACATAGCTACCAGCCACAGTATGTAGTACATTCTATAGATGCAATTACCAGCCATAGTATGCAGCCACATAGTATGCATATAGCTACCAGCCACAGTAAACAGCCACATAGTATGCATATAGCTACCAGCCACAGTATACAGCCACATAGTATGCATATAGCTACCAGCCACAGTATACAGCCACATAGTATGCACATAGCTACCAGCCACGGTATACAACCACATAGTATGCATATAGCTACCAGCTACAGTATACAGCCATATAGTATGCACATAGCTACCAGCCACAGTACACAGCCACATAGTATGCACATAGCTACCAGCCACAGTATACAGCCACATAATATAGACATAGCTACCAGCCATGGTATACAGCCACATAGTATAGACACAGCTACCAGCCACGGTATACGGCCACATAGTATGCACATAGCAACCAGCCATGGTATACAGCCACATAGTATGCATATAGCTATCAGCCACAGTATACAGCCACATAGTATGCACATAACTACCAGACATGGTATACAGCCACATAGTATGCATATAGCTATCAGCCGCAGTATACAGCCACATAGTATGCATATAGCTACCAACCACAGTATACAGCCACATAATATAGATATAGCTACCAGCCAAAGTATACAGCCACATAATATAGACATAGCTACCAGCCATGGTATACAGCCACATAGTATAGACACAGCTACCAGCCACGGTATACGGCCACATAGTATGCACATAGCAACCAGCCATGGTATACAGCCACCTAGTATGCATATAGCTATCAGCCACAGTATACAGCCACATAGTATGCACATAACTACCAGACATGGTATACAGCCACATAGTATGCATATAGCTATCAGCCACAGTATACAGCCACATAGTATGCACATAACTACCAGACATGGTATACAGCCACATAGTATGCATATAGCTATCAGCCACAGTATACAGCCACATAGTATGCATATAGCTACCAGCCACAGTTTACAGCCACATAATATAGACACAGCTACCAACCACAGTATACAGCCACATAATATAGATATAGCTACCAGCCAAAGTATACAGTCACATAATATAGACACAGCTACCAGCCATGGTATACAGCCACATAGTATGCATATAGCTACCAGCCACAGTTTACAGCCACATAATATAGACACAGCTACCAACCACAGTATACAGCCACATAATATAGACATAGCTACCAGCCATGGTATACAGCCACATAATATAGACACAGCTACCAGCCATGGTATACAGCCACATAATATAGACACAGCTACCAGCCATGGTATACAGCCACATAATATAGACACAGCTACCAGCCACGGTATACGGCCTCCAGCTTCCCCAAAAATGGAAGAACTGAAAGCTTAGGTTGCAGTGTACAATTGGGGAAAGTTTGGTAAGATGTTCGTGCTTGTGACATGAAAGTCTGGGTCACAATGTAGTGTGATTCACCAAGAAGAAAAGTAGTAGGTGACCTTACTATTATCATGAAAATAGACAGCAGGATGTTGGGCCAGTTGCAGTTGGCCGTTGGGCCAGTCAGATATCATTTTTTGCTAGCTATGAAAAAGGTAAATTATGACCGCAGTGAGCTGATTGCCCCAGATTGTCGTCTCCTCCATGATAAGTGAATGTGAGATGATCTTGTATATTCCATTACTTTAGTCAGCTGCACATATAAGACACATGATGCCTCCTTGGGGATGGGCCTGTGCCAGTACCATGATTTTCAAGGATCTGGGAAGAAGTGTTTGGGAAAGGATTGTTTCCTCCATTCTTCTTGTACAGCTAGTAAGATAAGTGGGATTTGGTCCAGCACAATGTCCAGCTGTTACATTATGACATCATGGTTGTGTTTAATGAAGGAGTAATTATGTGCTTCCTGTGTTTCCCATCCCCCACATTAGTCACTGTACAGTCATGGGAGACATCCTTTCTGATTATAAGCAGCTCTCCTGCTCTTCCTGCACACAATGAGGTGATACTACTGCTGATCCTGCAAGGAATGGTGACAAGTCACCTCTTCTGGGGATCTCTGCCTCTTTGGAGAGTATTGATCACATTGCACTACTGATCATTGATTGCATTGCAGAAGTAAACTCCCTGTATTTTTTAAACATCTCTGGAAAGGGAAATATTGTGCTTTGTAACACAATACATCTTGGGGTCCATTACATCTTGTTATTATGATTCTAAAGAGGATATATATTTACCGTATATACTCGTGTATAAGCCGACCTGTGTATAAGCCGACCCCCCTACTTTTGCCCCCAAAACCTGGGAAAACCTATTGACTCGTGTATAAGCCGAGGGTGGACCCCAGCACAAGTATACAGCCCCCAGCAGTGTGGTATACAGCAGCCTCCCCAGTGGTAGTATACAGCAGCAGCCCCAGTGGTCGTATACAGCAGCAGCCCCAGTGGTCGTATACAGCAGCAGCCCCAGTGGTCGTATACGGCAGCAGCCCCAGTGGTCGTATACGGCAGCAGCCCCAGTGGTCGTATACGGCAGCAGCCCCAGTGGTAGTATACGGCAGCAGCCCCAGTGGTGGTATACGGCAGCAGCCCCAGTGGTAGTATACGGCAGCAGCCCCAGTGGTAGTATACGGCAGCAGCCCCAGTGGTAGTATACGGCAGCAGCCCCAGTGGTAGTATACGGCAGCAGCCCAGTGGTAGTATACGGCGGCAGCCCCAGTGGTAGTATACGGCGGCAGCCCCAGTGGTAGTATAGAGCAGCAGCCCCAGTGGTATATACAGCAGCCCCCCCATATCAGTATACAGGCCCCCCCCCCTTGGGTAGTAATCCTGTAAAGGAAGAGATTAGTATACTTATCCCTCCGCTGCCGCTGTCCCGCCGCCGCCATCATGCTCCTCCATCTTCATCCAGCGTCTTCCGTCTTCTTCCGGCTTCCTCCTCTGTCGCGCAGGCAATGACGTCAATGACGGAAGTTTCCACTTGAGAAAGACGTTTGTCGAAACGCGTTGTGGCTGAGGGCTCGCTTTACCCACTTTTTAATAAACCTAGAAATAATTCTCTTAATTTTCAGTTCCCTGGTCTTTTCTAGCGCTCACTTCCATACTATTTTTCCTTCTCATTATTACCCTCCTCCCTTCGGGGTGTGGTATGAGAGCTGCTGGAGGAGAGACCTTGCTGAACATGCAATAGAGCTGCCTCCCTTGGGATTAAGTGTCCAGGCCCGGTGGACACGGTCGCCCTGACCTCGGAGCCTTATCACACGGAGCCAAGTGGAAGGCCGCCTCAAGAACAACTGACCGATTTTACACTCACCTTGTATTCCATTCCCTGTTGTGCGGTGCACAACAGTGCCAGGTGAGTGTATCCCTGATTAACCCTTATTCTATGTGTAGGATCAGCGTGGCGCAACCTTTTGTTTTTTCCTTTCATATAGGGAATTAAGGCAGATGTCAGTCACATGAGCTGTCTATTATGTGTATGTGTGAGGTAAATATACTGCCCGGCCAGGGGGAGGGTTTACTGTTGGCTGGAGATTTATCAGGCTGCCTATAGCAACCAATCACAGCTCAGCTTCTATTTTCCTACAGGTCATTAATATGATATATTCAAATTCAATGTTGTTATAGCTAACAGCAGTTATTTATTAACTCAGGCGTAGCTGGGTAGTACAGCTAGTTATATAATAAAGTACAACTCCCGATCCATGTGTACAAGAGAGCCTCATGAACCCACCATGTAGAATGCCCCCTCTGGTGGCACTCACACCCATGGGGCTACACATTCTGTCCTAAGCCACCATTGGTTTCTCATGAACCTCTGCATAAAATCAGATGGTACAACACCGATTTCTAATTACTGTAGGTTTTATACATGCACCTGATACTGTGCATGAAAAATTCTGTCCTCTGGACATCAGGCATTTTGTATTCACCTACCAATGTATATAGTCCAATATTTATGGGCACACAGCAAATATATCCATATTTGGTTTAGCGTGCTGGAATATACAATCCCCCTATAAACCCTCATATGTCTGCCTTGTGACTTACATACTAGCTCATGCCCCTCCTCATGTTCTTTGCTCCCCCAGGTTATTTTTACATTGCTCTCTGTATAAGTGATGAGATGCCTGCTCATGGCTCATCCGGATATGTATAATGCAGTCTTGTGTGTGACGCTAAAAGGCTGGAAAATCATAAAAGTAATTTTTGTTTCATTTTTGGCTTTAGCGTTCCTTAATTTTAAATGTAGTCATTGTATGTGTCATAATCTTCTCCATCTGCTGATCAGAGCGCCGTTCTTCAGTGCACGGTCAGAAGACCAGCACATGTGTGGAGTCTCCGGGGACGCCGGATCTGACACCGGGCATTGCTTACAGTACGGCACAGCACTTTACACATCAAAGCTCCAGTTTTGGAATAAACAAAAACTGTATAGCAATTTTTAAAAGCTTTTGGCTTTTTAAAAAATGAGCTACAGGGTAGGAAATAGTTAGAGTAATAAAATGTGTGATATGATGGTCATTGATTGGTAGACAAAGATTGACAAGACTTATAAAGGTTTTCAAAGAAAGATATTCACAATGTGACATCATGTTGATATGGTTATATTTTATTTCAAAGCAAACTACCTAGCACTTCTCCTGTCCCACAGAGAAGCCTACTGGAAAGCGGATTGTAATAAGCCAGACCTTGATGTTTGGGGGGCAAAAAAAGAAAAAAAAAAACTAAAAAACTTTCCAAAAAGTTGTTTCTTTCATTTTCCTAAATCCAGTATATTTTGGGCAGCTCTGCTTTTTTTATTGAGACTATACATAAGGTGCCCTCGCTTGTAAATTACTACTTCTTCCCTGATTGTTCAGTGTGATGCTCGCCCAGCTGCCATACATTAGCTGTGGCCAACAGGACATGTATTTTCTACAAATGTGAACATTTTTCTAGATTAGCTTTAATGGAAAAGGTTGCCAGGACTGTTTCATAATACTTTATACTAGAGTCCCCAACCCTCCATACATGTTAGATAGCTGTAAACCATCTCTCCTGACTCCAATACAGAGGAGTTCACTGTGCGCTCATGTTTTCTGTCCGAGTCATTATCAGACCCTTAGTGAACCAAAGGATTGTCAGGCCAAAACTGGAAATGACAGATCCTTATTCCCCCTCCCCAAGACATCATCCAGCATGCACATTAGATTGTTGACTGAAACCCATCATTTATTGATGGGTTCAACCAACCTTAGTATAAAGGCCGGTTTACACGTAGCGAGATTGCTGCTAGGTCACCGATTTTGTGACGTAGCAGTGACCTCGCCGGCGATCTCGCTGTGTGACACTTAGCAGTGATCAACCCCTGCTGGGAGATCACTGATCTTTATTGAATGGCCTGGACCATTTATCGATCGGCGATCTCCCGCTAGCCAGGCTGCATCGCTGTGTGTGACAGGCAGACTTACCAGCGATCCCCATTCTGCGCCAGAGATCCTGAACGATCCCAATGACCGTCGGGTGTTGGCGCATCTCTGGTGAGATCTGCCTGTCTGACATCTCACCAGCGTCCACGTAGCGACGCACCAGCGATCCCAGCCAGGTCTGATCGTTGTCGGGATCGCTTGTGCGTCGCTACGTGTAAACTAGCCCTTAGATGTATGGGCTTTTCAAACCTTGGGTAGTTAACCATCCCTAACCCACCAAGGAATACGCAGTTAGGAAAGGTTCTCTCCTGAGACAATTAGTATCTGTAATGATCACAGTAGATTTCGGGAAGCTTTACCCTTACATTGCATCTCTGCACTGCTAATTATACTTATGACGACTACTTATAGAAGCAGTTGACAGAAAAAATGTCCATATACTTGGGGAAGCAGAATTGGCCCCAAATATTTATATTGCATTGTAGCCTCTCTTGGGTTGGTCATAGACACGACTCTGTCATCGGGGCTCTGCGCGGTGCCCGGCCGCCCTTCAGACGGTTAATGCAGCAGCCTATTCTCGATAGGTTCTTAGTCTGGATTATCTGGGGAACGTCTTATTATTTTGAACACTCTTTGCTCATTTTGATATTTTCCATTCTTACACTGAATCCACATTTGGATTATATCTGCGGCCAGGAATTACGTGGTATGCCAGAGAGTGAACTATTAATAACTTTGTCCTGCTGGAGGAGAAACATTACTTCAGACAAATAATCCTCGTAGGCGTACTCACAGGAGGATTGCTTCATAATGTGCTCAAGAGTGCGCTCTGCAGCTGCATCACCGGGAGGCCAGAGACCGGACTGAACCTTAAAGGAGGCCTTCCAAAGTGTGCACATATATTAATGCACTTTGTAATCTTTATTAATTTCCTTGTCGTAGGGGATTGTGTTGATTTGTATAACTACTACATACTGATATAGATGGGGATTCAGACTTTGTGAGCCCATAGGACATAGTTTGTCAGACCACTGTTCCAGCTGCCATAAATGGTTTTCTTTTTTTTAATTGATGAGACAAACTGATAGAAGTGTTATTATATTTTCTGGTTATTTTTTAACTCATTGCAGCTTTTCCCAGTCCTGGCTTAATCCTCACACTGATTTAATCAATTAAAACTAAGGTGTGTGTCCTTCAGGCTTCTCTGTCGGACCACAGTGTGCTGACAGTAGTTCAGTCTAAAGGCTTTCTCCCAGCCATGCAGTCATTGAACAAGGAGTTTGTCTCCAGTTACTGCCAGAGTAACGTTCCACACATCACCCGACCAATGGATTGCCTTGGCAGCATAGAAATAATTGTCGACCCCATTCTGTAGATGGAGAATATTCTGCTAACAACATGATAATCTATGGAGACAGAACAATCGAATTAACACTTGTTCTTTCCCAGTAAAGTTGTCGGCCCATGTGAACAGGCCAACAAAGAATCAACTTGCTAGTCTAAAGGTGTCACCTCAATGTAACGCGTACGTCCATTTCGTGCTCTGTGGAGGAGCGATGATTGACCAAATACGCGATCTGATGGATGCATATTTGCTAATGTTTCATCATATTGGCATCGCTGTGTACATTAAACAGGTTTTATTGGTGAGCCATGGCGTCACCATCATAGAAGTGAAAGCGTTTAATGCTCGTGTTCATGAATGGCGACTTGAAGGACAGGATATATGTACTGTGTGGGAGATCCAAATGATTTGATGTTTTTTTTTCTGTTTAGGGGAGATCTCCACAGGAAGGTTTAGTGGTATGTTTGAGCAGATTACTATCCAGTTGTTTAGACGTGTAACCAAGATTAGACATTCTGAATTGCAGACCTCCTGTCTATCTCAGGGTACCACTGACCAGGATGGCAGACCGACCAGAGTCCCATGAATCGATCTGCTCATCTCTAAAGTCCAGTCTTTTGGTGTTTTTTGCTAGGAAGACTCTGTACATTACAATACCTGTCAGCGGGAAAGCTTGGAAGATGCTGGACGTCTTTTAAAGCACCTTGTCTAAAAAAACAAAAACAAACAAAGATGCAAGCGGTTTCTTCATTATTCATTGGATTGAAAAAAAAAACGGCTTTGAATGAACAATATAAAAAAGTCACAAAAGCCGTGGGAACCCCACCAAAATCATTGGAAAAATGCGCTGGAAACAAAATAAGGACTCTGAAGGAAAATATATTTAAAACAGAATGACAAACTTTTAGCTTGAAAAACTCGTCGGGTTCCCCAGACTGTAAAAGACGTTGTGTGCACCTTCCCTTGTACTTTTTATGGATTCAGTATTCGTAAATAAGACAAACCTTTGTGACCACATTTTGTGCGCAGTGTAACATTGTGTTGGGGAATTGCATTGTGAGCTAACTATCTTGGTGTTATTGGCATCACTCCCGTCCCAGTGGTGCTTGACGCGCTGCCTGGTAGTTTAAAGGGTTTTCCCACTTTTATATAAATAAACCTAAATCATTGGTTGAAGGAAAGCAAGTGAGCTTTAGATCATGACAGGGTCAATCTGGAGTTCTGTCTCTGTTTCCTGACAATGAATGGGAACATCCAGAAAACATAGAGTCCTAATGCTTCTCACAGTGAAAGGTTCACTTCGCTGCCAGTAAAGGGAATCTGTCTATAGGAGCAAACTTTCAAAGCTGTCTGTCCATATGGGTATCTAGGTCATAGGAAATGAATAAGATATCTTGATATCTAATGTATTATTCCAGAAAAATCCTTGTTTTTCTTGATGTGTAAATGAGCAGTTAAGATCTGTGTGTCGGATAGACCTCCCCTGGGCATCTGTCCCAGTTTATATTAATAGGAGCATTACCACTGTGAGCCATGTAATTACTGCCAGCCTGCTCTCCTGATCTACATGTCTCACATTGGTAACACCTCCTTTACACTAAAGCTGCAAATTGGTTGTGAAGAATACCATAAGTGATGCCATATTAGTGGGGTTACTGGATTGTGGGGGTCTCATGAATAGCCCCTACAAATCTCAGAATAACCATACTAGATAAGAGTTGCAGCTCCTTCATTATTTTTCCCTCTTTTGCTTTCCTCCCTTAGCTTCCATACTATGTTGTAATTCTTGTACAGGGGATACACTGGGGTGCCATTGTGCAGGGAATTACATGAAATAGGCCTTTATTCTTGGCATTAGTGGGGTTCCCAGAGGTCAGTAGTATAGATCTAGATCAGGGGTCTCCAATGTGTGGTTCACATCTGTCTTCCAGCTTGGTGCATTGGCACCAGGTCAAGCAAATAGCAATGAAGAGCAGGTCCACAGATGGTGACTTTTGTGAGAAGCCCAACATAGAAGAGCGGATGTGGATGAGGGTAAGGTAGGAATCCCTGGATCTGGGTATACTGCCTCAGTGTGATTCTGAGGAGTAGCTTTGGCTGTCATTATACCGGTGATGTAGGCTCTGGGTGTCGTCACTATTGGGGGTGGCTGGATGGGACTCGCGACGCTCTGAGCTGGATGTGGCTGTCAAGGTTAGAAAGTTGGGGACTTCTGATCTAATCATGTTATTATGGGTTATCCTAGTTGGGATATTTCCAAGTAGCTCCACCTTACCTTTCTCTGATCTATTGTAGCACTAGCACCACCAGGAATATGGGCTGCTCTTTGGCTCTTATATCACACTGTACTTGCTCTGCTTCCTTCTTTATTATACTTTTGAGCTGCAGCGGTTGCATTTTTTAGCCTTGATGGCATATTTTGCAACAGGTTCAAAATTAGAGCTGAAAACGGTCTAGACTTCACCAGGCTGAAATCTAAATTAGAGAGCGGCAATGGCAGGAGGCGATCATGTGGGGACAGGTAAAGAATGTGACTCTCCCAGTATGAGTGGCCGGTGCCAGACTACTGCCCTCGGCTATGGAATCTCTCATTCACAATGTCGCTGCCTGTGGCCAAACATTCGGAATCTTGTATTGAGAGAGAGACTGTTGTCCGATTGGAATAGCCTTGTGCTGGTCTTTTTGCCATTGATCATTTGTAGCTTTGGGCTCTTGATTCAGCAGTCATTAAGTCTGCAGAGTAATTGAGGTGTGTTTGGCATCATAGAAAGCAGGGGTCCACCTTGGTAAGTGCTGATCATAAGCACATATAGTATCAAAAGAAATGAGTGTATGGATTTGGCAAATTATGTATCCTGTACCTTATGCGGTATATCTTTCCCTGTGCACTATCTATATATATTTATATTTACAGTACAAATTAAATGTTTAGTAGTTGTAATGCAAATAATATATTCATGCGTTTTGATACTCCACCTCTACCTGTTCTTCTTTTTTTTCTTATGTTGCTCATTGTTACCATATATGAAGGTAACTCAGAATATTAAAGACTAATCTGCAGTGTATAAAGCTGCCCCCACCTTCATTAATCCCACACTGATCACCTGGAAGGTGTCTCTGCACTTCTTAAATGTTGTAAGTGTGAACATTGTTCTTAAAAATGAACTGAAGCAAAGATACTGCAGTGTCTTGTGTAGGATTCAGATTTCTGATTGCCAATTGTTTCTTTATTCCAGTATTAAAGGATTTTTTTCGGTGGGGGGTAAGCGGGGTTCATAAATATTTTTCAAGGAATGTGTAGAGTTAAAAATAACTGGTGTGCATTGCCTTGAATTCAGAGGTAAACTTGATTTTCACACTTTTGGGTGCAGGGTCTGGATGGTGCATTACATGGCTTATAGGAGAGTGATACACAACATTTTGGTGCAGTTTTTTTTTGCAGAAAGTCAACCAAAAGATGGTGTAAACTTAGAAGGAATCGGTCATCAGCTTTTGTTATGTAATCTCAGAGCAGCGAGATGTAAGGGCTGAGTCCCTGATTCCAGCTATATGTCACTTAGTGGTCTGCATGCTGTCATTTTGTTACAATCACTGTTTTCTCTGCTGAGCTCTGTATAACCCCGCCCACATTACTGATTGGTTGTGTATAACCCCACCCACATTACTGATAGGCAGATTTCTGTGTACACTGTGCATTGACAGCTTCTAATCCTTGGGGGGGGAAAGGTTCTAGGAGGCATGAGATACCTAGTCCAGTAGTGATAATCTCCTGCTGATAAAAACATTGTATTGAAATTTCAACACTCAGTCCAGTAACTGCACTCCAGTCCATCACTGGAGTCAGGGTATCAGCCTCTATATCATGTTGCCTTAGATTACTTAGCAGAAAGCTACGGACAGCTTCCCTTTGAGGATCCCAAACACATTAGACTAATGTTGGCTAATGCCACCGACATTGATGGTTCGGTCAACAATGTGAGTATGGGGGCCCTAGACAACTGATTGTCAGAGGAGGTGTCAATTGGACATGTCCTGTGCCAGTCTGCTGATAAATTAAGGCTATGTTCACACAGGGTGTTTTTGCTGTTTTTTTCCCACTTTTTTTAAAATGCATTTTCACCATGATTTTATGCTAATTTCAACCTGTGGTTTGGACTCCCAGCAAAATCTGTTATTTTGGGAAAAGATGTCCCCACACGCAGGTTTTTTTTTCCTATACAGGTTTTGAAACTTGTACAGGTTTTTCTGCATCTTGCAAAGAATGAGCACGTCAATTCTTTTTTGTGGTTTTGCTGCAATTGAACAGATTTAGGACCCATTGAAAGCAATGAGAAGTTGTAAATCCTTCGTAAAAACACACACTTCCGTTTTTACAGCAGTTTTGGGACAATGTACATCCTCATTTGAACAAAAATGTAACACAAAACCATGCAAAAATGCAGAAAATAGTCTGCCAGTGATTTTGTTTACTCCAGGTTTTGCTGCAGCAAAAACGTCCTGTGTGAACATAGCCTTATTCTCCAGGAGATAAGCCACCTGCAGATATGTCTGGTGAGTGCCCTTTTACCAAGAACACAGGATTACTTGGTCAAATGAGCGCTCTGGTATATGGAAGAGTTAGGTTTGCCGCGGGTGGAACCATATAATGTATATGGCCAGACCGAGTCTACAATGTCTAAAGGTGCACCAGATTTATCAAACACTATGAACCGCTGTGATAAATTTACTGCATTGTCAGACTGTCTAGTCTAAGGGCCCATTTAAAGGGAACCTGTAACCCCCTTTGGGCATTCTAAACTGTGCCCACCATATGTAACATGTAATTGGGGTTCTTATAATATATTCTTCATACCTGAGAAATGCACTTTTATTCAGTCCCACACTGTAATTCGTGCTGAAAAGGTTTGGGAGGGATCCCTCTATTTGGGCCTCGCCGCCCCCTGTCTGGAATAGCTGCCCTGCTCTTTTGAAATTCCCGCCCCTCCTGTGTATGGGCGTTGATTAGCCTCGTTTAAGAGTCTCCACGGGAGTCTGAGCGGGATAGTGACTGAAAGGACCACTTAATATGGTGGTTATGGTGGTCTCCTCAAGGAGTCTACCCCATGGCTAGGATATCTGGCTAGTCCAGTGTTTGAGACTCTTAAACGAGGCTCTATGGACTCCATTTGCATATGGGCGTTTATTAACAGACTTATACTCGCGCCTGCACAGTGGAGCTGTTCACCGTGCTACATTGAAGATACACAGTGCCCGAAGTATCGCAAGACTTCGAGCACTGTGTATCTTCAATGGAGCACGGTGACCTGCTCCACTGCGCTGGCACGCTTATAAGCCTGTTAATCAATGCCCATAAACAGGAGGGGTGGGAATTTCAAAAGAGCAGGGCAGTTATTCCAGGCAGGGGGCGGCGAGGACCAAATAGAGGGATCCCTCCCAAACCTTTTCAGCACTAATTACAGCGTTGGACAGAATAAAAGTGTATTCCTCAGGTATGCAGAGGGACATCTGGGCACATAGAGGGGTTACTGGAACCCTACTACAGCATGTTTTAGAAGATGAGCACAGTTTAGACCGCCCAAAGGGGGTGAGGGGCAACATTGTAGCACACACCTGCCGTGTCCCCCTGACACATTGGCATAGATTTGTCTAATTTTTAGACCATAAACATTAGACCGCTCGTGCTCGTTAATGACCGCCAATCAGCTACATGTATACCGATCACTGGTTTAAAGGGAACCGGTCACCCCAAATAACCCTTATAACCTATTAATACCTGTCCCTGCAGCCTTACAATACATTCTAACACATCCCTGTCTCACCTTTTGTAGTAATCTACAAGTACAATAATGTAGTTTGCAGACTTACAAAAATCTAGTCAGAGGGGCGTTCCTCCAAGGCATTTTGACCGGGAGGCGGGTCCCCTGTGCCGCGCTACCCCTGCCTCGTTGCTCTAATACGCCCTAAAGGGCGTCATTGTACAAATGCAGGGCGCGGGCACGATTTCAATATTGCACCCGCAACGTCACCGCTGCGGCGCGGTCATGTGACGCCGGGATCGCCACGTCCCTTCCGGTCGCACACAGGCAGACTTCAGCATTCAATTTGCGCATGCGCGAAGTCTGCCTGTGAGACCCGCGACCGAAAGTGACGCGTCCCGGCGTCACATGACCGCGTTGCAGCGGTGACGTTGCGGGTGCAATATTGAAATCGTGCCCGCGCCCTGCATTTGTACAATGACGCCCATTAGGGTGTACTAGAGCAAGGAGGCAGGGGTAGCGCGGCACAGGGGACCCGCCTACCGGTCAAAATCGCTTGGAGAAACACCCCTGTGACAAGATTTTCATAAGTTTGCAAACTACATTATTGTACTCGTAGATTAGTACAAAAGGTGAGACAGGGATGTGTTAGAATGTATATTATAAGGCTGCAGGGACAGGTATTAATAGGTTATAAGGGTTTTTTGGGGTGACAGGTTCCCTTTAAACCAGTGATCGGTATACATGTAGCTGATTGGCGGTCATTAACGAGCGCCACCGGTCTAATGTTTATGGTCTAAAAATTAGACAAATCTACGCCAATGTGTCAGGGGGACACGGCAGGTGTGTGCTACAATGTTGCCCTACCTACCCCATACATAGTTTGTTTCCTGTGTGTGATATACTGTATGTACATTTCTCAGACAAGGTTTTGCGAAGGATCTAAAAAAGCATTCAGAGACTGTCCCCTACTTATCAGCTATAGCCAGATCTATACAGGGGACGGGTAAGAAGCATTTCTGCATGCAATGTTTATATGACGTTCACTCTAGGAGTATGTTATACTACATTGTACAGCCCTATAAGGACAGGCAGCCCGATGATTTACCAACCTAGGTAATACAGGGCTAAATGTTAATATTTAGACAGCAAACGTAAAATAGTTTACATGAACCTATCAGACATGCTACAAAGACAATGGTGGGATATATGTACTATAAATGTGTACAGCAACAGATTATGGCCAAAACATGGGTTCAATAAAGCAAACAACTTCATAGCGAGCTCAGTGTGTCATTCTCAGCCGATCTCCACAGATCCTAAAGATCAAATCCAGTGCATTAAGATAGATGAAGCTGTACACGTTCGGTATATGCCCAATCCTATATTCAGCCAGTGGGTAATTCACATGGTGAGGGGGGATGGTGGTACT